>JAANYP010000268.1:57500-270000 GCA_020465985.1 Centrapalus pauciflorus
CCAGATATTATTTGGGAACCCGAACGTTTGCCAGCTCAAAAATGGCCAACATAGCGTTTTTAGCGAGCTTTTTCCCTAACTTAAACACCTCGAAAAATAGTCATTCTTGACTTCAAAAATTCTTTGTATATAGTAGTTTAATGTCCAAGTAAACCAAAGACTAAATCGTTTTGGAGCTTGGTCAAAAACAGCCTCAAAGTAGGCCGAAAAACCTTCAAAAAGCTGGAAAATTATATATATATATATATATATATATATATATATATATATATATATATATATATAAACTTGACGTTTTGAGTGGGTTTTATTTATAAACTTGTAATGTTGGGTGATTTAAATGATAACAACATTTATAAATACATATTATCATATATGGGAGTAATTAAATCCCTTATATCATTTAGGACTCGGTTAAACACGTTCGGTGTCATCACCCATCAACAACGTAAATCGTCGTTTTTACGATCATTTTGCCATCAACATGCGGTGAGTCTTCATAGCCCCTATTTTCACTATCTATTGGGGTGGAAATACATGCATTATTTTCATATGGACATCAAAACTGTTTATATTCTTATATGTATTACACATCTGGATCCATCAGCCCTCAAATCATGAACCGTTAATTGCATTTATTTGCAAGCGCGATTGTGGATAGATCTATCGGGAGTCATGTCCCCCATTCGGGTTAGTCTTAATCGGATAACGACAGGATGCATATATATTCAACACATGGTATTATGTATGGGAATACTGCACAGGGCAAACTCATTTAATTAAGCTTCGGTTGCATGATGGTTTATGTAATACATACATGGAATTTATGATTTATAAATTCAACTCATCTGATAATGTCCATACAATTGGTCCTTTTGCGTAAACCTATGAGCTCACCAACAATTTGTTGACGTATTTTAGCATGTATTTTCAGGTGATTAAGACATGCGCATTTATCGGAAGCATTCCAAGGCTTCCGTTCATGTTGGAGTCGCATCATTTTCAAACTCGGAAATTTATTTGCATCTTTCCTGATAAACTAAATTGTGTATTTAAATTTGAAGTTAAATCAATGTGTTTTTGAAAATTTCCATATAGTGGTCGTTCGTTATAATTATGGTTACGCTTCCACACTCGTCACGCCTCACTGCCAACCGCGGTAGCAGGGTGTGACGTATTGGTATCAGAGCCATAGTTATAGTGAACTACGTTGCATTAGTACCTAGACCATAACTGTTACAAAAACTAAACTTTCTTCAAGAACTGTGAACACATATATGGACCCTGATGACCCTAGGAAAAGGGTGTGACTGGCACACTGGGAGTCTATCCCGGTACCTGCCCATCAGCCAAGCCCGCCACAGTAACGACGGACAACCATAAGATAGTGGCGATGGATGCCTCTCACTCTCCAAGAGTGGGGAACGAGGAAGGGATCCAAAGCCAGTTTGAAGTCGAAACACCATCTTCCTCTCAAGTGCCGACACTTACCTAGAAACCTAGGTAACAAACGATGCCTCTGTTGGTGACAAGGACCGCCTGACAAGACCCCCAATTTCGACAAAATCCACCAAGAGATCAGTGAGATCTTTGCAATGATTAAGCAGGAGACAATACAAACCACCAATAAACCTTGGGCCAACCAGAATACCTAGGCGATTCAACAAGACGAAATCAACGACATCTGACAGTGCCTAGCAGAGCACCAAGCTCGCAGTGCAGAACTAACCCAACGACTTAACGCTCTGGAGTACGAGGAAACCCCGGAGGCATCTCATACTTAGTACCCTTTCTACCATCTAAAAGTATTTCTCTAGGCTTTACTATCTGGTATATCTTAGGGTAGGTAAGGCTTAAAAATTTATCAGGAGATCCTGACCATATCAAGTACAAAGATTAGGTATCAAGCATTTTAATGAAGAACTAAGTCTTATCTATAACTATGTGCAAGAGGATATGTAGTACGACAATCTGCCTAAGAAATTTCAAACCCATAGACTTATCCTCTTATCCCATTAGATACCACTTATGCATTTATACTATTTGATACTGGTGCTGATAGGAGCTTTATATCCACTAAGTTCAGTGAGCAGATAAATTCCATTCTTACACCATTAAGTGCCACTTATGCTATTGAGGTTGAGGACAGTGAGACGCTTAAGACAAATAATATAAGTCGAGGATGATCCTTAGAATTAGTAGGCCGACTCTTTGAAACAGACTTGATACCCGTCAAACTGGGAAGTGTTTACGTGGTCATAAGCATGGATTGCCTATCGAAAAATCGTGCGGAAATAGTCTGCAACAAGAACACGGTTCATATACCTTTAGTCAATAAGAAGGTCCTTACTGTTCAAGTCAAAACAAGAAATACCAAAGTAAGCATCATCCCTAGCATTAGGAACCTGAAGTGTTGACAGAGAGGGAGCCAATGGAAAAGCGGATCGAAAATATTCTTATTATTTATGGCTACCCTAAATTTTTTGCAGAACAGTTACCTGAACACCCAACATCGAGGCAAGTCAAATTCAAAAATCGGCCTAGTATCAGGTGCGGTAACAGTGGCTCGAGCACCATGCCGATTAGCCCCATCAATAGTGAAAGAATCGTCCAACCAACTGTAGGAGCTCTTAGATAAAGGTTTTATCAAACCGAGTTCCTCGCTTTGGAGGAGCTCCAGTTTTGTTCATAAAGAAGAAGGATAGAACCATCAGAATGTGAATCAATTACCAAGAGCTAAATAAACTAATGGAATCGATACCCGCTCACAAGGATCAATGACTTGTATGACCAAACTCCAACAATTAAGCTTCTATTCGAAGATCGACCTAAGGTCTGGTTATCATCAGGTTAGAGTTCGTAAGAAAGATATTCCAAAGACAGCCTTCAGATTTCGTTTCGGTCATCATAAATTCCTATTAATGTCGTTTGGATTAACCAGTGCCCCAACGGTACTCATGGACCTCATCGGGTGTGCAAACCTTATCTAGACAAATTCGTGATTGTATTCATGAATGAATTTTAATCTACTCACGAAACAAGGAGGAGCACGAGCTAACATTTAAGACTGATTCTAGAGTTGTTGAAGAAAGAACAATTATATGCCAAGCTTTCTAAGTTTGACTTTTGGCTAAGATAGGTAAGATTTCTCGATCACGTGATCAATAGTAAAGGGATCGAAGTCGACCCCGCAAAGATCAAGGTTATCAGGAATTGGTCAACTCTTAGAACCCCCATAGAGATACGACAGTCCTTAGGACTTGCCACTTATTATAGGCAATTATCAAATGTTTCTCAAAGATCAGCGGTTCTCTAAAAGACATTAAGTATGATTGGGGCGAGGATCAGGAGACATCATTCCATTTATTAAAACACAAACTGTGCAGCGTGCCTATTTTGTCATTACCCGAGAGAAGCGAGAAATTTTTAGATTACTATAACGCTTCACACAATGGGCTGATAAGGTCATAGCTTATACTTCATGAAAAACTTAAGATTCACGAGGTAAATTACAAAACGCATGATTTAGATCTGGGAGCAGTAGTCTTTATCCTTAAGACTTGGAGACATTAGTTGTACGGTACGAAGTATACTGTATTTACAGACCATAAGAGCCTTCAACACATCTTGAATCAAAAAATGTTGAATATGACGTAGCGTCACTGGATGGAGCAATTAAGTGATTACAACTGTGAGATTCGTTACCACCCGGGGAAAGCTAATGGGGTTGCAGACGCTCAGAGCTGAAGGAAACGAGCTAAGTCGTTAAGAGTACGAGCCCTAGTTATGACCATTCAACCAAACCTTCCTTCCTTAGTTCATTATGCACAAGTAGAAGCTGCTAAGGAGGATAATATAAAAAATGAATCCCTGCACGGAATGGATAAATAGTTTTGGATAAGGACTAATGGAAATCGATACTTCATGAATAGAGTCTGGTTACCCTGTTTTGGTGGAGTAAGAAAGCCGATTATAGATGACGGACACAAATGAAGATATGTCGTCCACCCCAGATCCGATAAAATGTATCATGACCTCAAGGAGCTATACTGGTGGCCTAACATGAAGGCTGGCGTTGCCACATATGTCAACAAATTCCTAACATGCTCCAAAGTTAAGATAAAACATCAGAAACCATGTGGGTAATAGTCGACCGCCTAACAAAATCAGCGCATTCCTACCAATCAAGGAGAACAATAGGATGAATAAGCTAGTCCAAACGTACCTCAAGAAAGTCGTCTCCAGACACGGAGTGCCTATTTCAATCATTTCGGATACGGATAGCAGATTTACATCTAGATTTTGGCAATCGATTACAGCAAGCTTTAGGTACAAACTTGGACATGAGTACCACATATCACCCTCAGACCGATGGTCAGAATGAAAGAACGATTCAAACCCTAGAAACGTATGTTAAGAGCCTGTGTAATGGAATTTGGGAAGTGTTGGGATACTCAATTTCCTTAGTGGAATTATCGTACAACAATAGCTATCACTTGAGCATGAAAGCTGCTCGGTTTGAGGCACTGTACGGACAAAAATGGCGATCGCACCTTGGCTGGGTCAAAGTCAGGGATAGTCAAGTAATTGGCCCAGAAATCATTCTTGAGACCACCAAAAAGATAGTAAAGATACGGAACCGACTAAAAGTTGCCCACGATCGTCAGAAAACCTATGTAGACGTAAGGAGAAAATCCCTTGAGTTCCAATTAGGAGAAAGGGTACTGATGAAAGTCTCGCCATGGAAGGGCGTGGTACGATTTGGGAAACAAGGGAAACTGAATCCTCGTTACATTGGACAATTCAAAGTCTTAAAGAGAATTGGACTAGTAACTTATCGTTTAGAGCTACCTCCAGAGCTTAGCAGCGTGCACAATATCTTCCACGTATCGAATCTATAGAAGTGTTTGTTAGATAAGACTGATACACTTTGCTACATCAAAGAGCCGGTAGAAATCATGGACCGTAAGGTCAAAGGATTGAAGCACAGTCGTATACCCATCCTGAACGTCAGATGGAATTCTAGACATGGACCAGAATTCACTTAGGCATGCAAAGACCATTTTAAGCAAAAATACCCTCACCTATTCTTAAGTAACAAGACCCCTGAGGAAACAAGATAAAATTTCGGGACGAAATTCCCTTAACAAGGGGAAACTGTAACATCCGACACTAAACCAGGTTAGCAACTATGACCTAATCAGTATTTACTAGCCAATTATAACCTAATCAGTGGTGATTAGCAATTAACAAAGTGATTAACAAAGTTCACAAGGAAATTCAATTCAATAAGAATCAATTTCGTCGGTGCGATGAATTGGCAAATTAGTTAATCCGATCGATTTGCGATATGATGGATTAATTCAACTAAGTACATAATTAAATTATGATTAATGACACTAATCATATACTAATACACTTACTTAACTTTAATTATGCAACACTAAAACAATTCATTAAACAAATGCATTCAAAAGTATTTATGAATATACAAAAAAAGGGAAATACAAGAATACATTTTAAATACATTTATACAAAAAAAACTGAAAATACATTAAAATATCTTCTAAAAATCTAGCCATAGGGAGGTAAAAGTAGGTTTTGACTTCAATTTTATAATACACACTTCCATGACTCATCAAAATCAAATCCTTTTCATCATCTTCTTTCATCTCATCCAACAATCCACTCAACCTCCACTTTGATGACCATTTTTCTCTATAAATAGAGAGATCATTTCTCATTCATCCTCACACATTTTCAGTAGTAAAACCTCTCATTTTACTCTCTCAAAATTGTCCATAGCCACACACACACAACCAAAGTTCTTTTCTTCCTTTATTCTTCAAGAATTCATGCTTTTCAAGAGTTTCTTTGGTGCAACTAGTTCAAAAACAACTCTTCTACACATTTTCATACTTCTAATACATCAAAGTAAGTAAATGCTAACTTATTACATCTTATATTTACATTGATATAAGTCTTGCATAATATATATAATCACCAACAACAACACGTTTCATAAAAACTCAGTTTATAAATCAGTAGTTTTGTTTTAAGTTTGTTTTCTTCAAATGTGTTTATAAATATATAAACACATTATGTAAGTATAAATATTATGAATACAAGTTATATAAATGTGTTTTATAACCTTTTATACAAGTGGTTTTTGAATAAACAACAAGAATCACAAGTTGTTTCAAGTTTTTGAAATCCAGATTTTTGGCAGAAATATTACGTCGACTTTAAAAAAGTATAACTAATTCATAACTTAACGAAATGAGTTGATTCTTGTCTCAAAAGTTATATCTATATTTTAACTAAAAATATGGAAGCTTTCATAATTTATTATGGAGTTTAGAACCCCCAGATATTATTTGGGAACCCGGAAGTTTGACAGCTCAAAAATGCCCAACATAGCGTTTTTAGCGACTTTTTCCCTAACTTAAACTCTTTGAAAAATGGTCGTTCTTGACTTTGTATATATTAGTTTAATGTCCAAGAAAACCAAAGACTAAATCATTTTGGAGCTTGGTCAAAAACAGCCTCAAAGTAGGCCGAAAACCTTCAAAAAGCTGGAAAATTATATATATATATATATATATATATATATATATATATATATATATATATATATGTATATAAACTTGACGTTTCAAGTGGATTTTATTTATAAATTTGTAATGTTGGGTGATTTAAATGATAACAACATTTATACATACATATATCATATATGCGAGTTATTAAATCCCTTATATCATGTAGGACTCGGTTAAACACCTCCGGTGTCATCACTCATCAACAACGTAAATCGTCGTTTTTACGATCATTTTGCCATCAACATGCGGTGAGTCTTCATAGCCCAGTTCACTATCTATTGGGGTGGAAATACATGCACTATTTTCATATGGACATCAAAACTATTTATTTCTTATATGTATTACACATGTGGATCAATCAGCCCTCAAATCATGAACCGTTAAATGCATATATTTGCAAGCGCGAATATATTGTGGATAGATCTATTGGGAGTTATGTCACCCATTCGGGTTAGTCTTAATCGCATAAAGGCGGGATGCATATATATTCAACACACGGTATTACGTATGGGAATACTGCACAGGTCAAACTCATTTAATTAAGCTTCGGTTGCATGATGGTTTATGTAATACATACATGAAATTTATGATTTATAAATTCAACTCATCTGATAATGTTCATACAATTGGTCTTTTCGCGTAAACCTATGAGCTCACCAACAATTTGTTGACGTATTTTAGCATGTATTTTTAGGTGATTAAGACATGCGCATTTATCGGAAGCATTCCAAGGGTTCCGTTCATGTTGGAGTCGCATCATTTTCAAACTCGGAGATTTATTTGCATCTTTCCTGATAAACTAAATTGTGTATTTAAATCTTTGTATTTTAAGAACTTCTTATGCTGTATTTTGGTTATGTAAAACAATATTTATATTTGAAGTTAAATCAATGTATTTTTGAAAACGTCCATATAGTGGTAGTTCGTTATGATTATGGTTACGCTTCCACACTCGTCACGCATCGCTGGCAACCGGGGCAGCAGGTTGTGACATATGTGTATTGGTCTAATAACTTTCTAGGAAAAGGTTTTGTCATAAGAATGTAATTTCTTTTCTTCCACTTCTGTGATTTTTTTATGCTAAGTTGTAATTGTACATCCAATTAGTTCTCGTATTTTGAAAAATAACAGATAAAGTTACAGTATATATCTGCTCTGCAGTTTGATGTTGATTTTTTGCATCTAGTTTGAAATTCATTATCAAAATCTTAAGTAGTGAGATAATCATACACAAAAGTACACTACCCAAAATGAAAACGGGAAAAAGTCTTACTAATGGTTTACCTACCTGTGGTTATATATGGCATCACATAAATCACAGACATAGATATACAAATCCCAAGAGGTACCATGCAAATGTATTTAAAAATTTATATAAAACCTAATCCTACAAATAGAGAAATTTTATTGCCTGAAAATCGAAGATGTTTCGTAAAGGAATCGTTTAGAACATGAAATCGCTAATTTTAGGGCTCCAACATCAGAGTAAGAGTAGATCAATGTCGGAGCATAGGCAGAGCTGCCGGAGGTGGAACTAGAGCCAAGAGTAGGGAGAAAGGTGGAGGCTGAGACGGAGGTGGAGGCGGAGACACAGCCCAAGTCGTAGTGAAGGGAGCAGCGGTGGAGTGATGCGAGAGAGGATAGAGAAAGAGAGCAACCAATTGCAAATGGGAAATATTAGGGCTGCATCCATTCAAATAATACTAGGTGTAGAGTCATCGTGAGGAAAGAATAGGTTTGAAGAACGAGATCCCGGAGAAGAATGACCAGACGTCGGAGGTGAAGATTCATCGGAGAAGGTGAAAAGTCAACGTGAAGCAGGAGCATTACATAGGTGTACATGTATGTGAAGAAGGAGATTGATTGTGAGTGAGGATGCAAATAGGTTAATTAGCTTAATGATATTTCAAAGTTATTTTTGTAACTAACCATTTTCCCTCCTTGTAAGGTTTTTAGATTAAGTATATATATTTAAAATGTAATTGTAGTTCCAAATATACATATTTATTAAACATATAGAATAACGTGTGTTATTGTAACAACCGGCACTAAACCAGGTTAGCAACTATGACCTAATCAGTATTTAATAGCCAATTATAGCCTAATCAGTGGTCATAGCAATTAATCAAAATGATTAACAATGTTTATAAGGAAACTCAACTCAATTAGAATCAATTTCATCGGTGCGATGAATCGGAAAATCAATTAATCCGATCGATTTACGGTATGAAGGATTAATTCAACTAAGTACATAATTACATTTTGATTAGTAACACTAATCATACACTAATACAATTACTTAACATTAATTATGCAAGACTAAAACAATTCAATAAACTAATGCATTCATAAGTATTTATGAATTTACAAAAAAAGGGAAATACAAGAATACATTTTTAAATACATCTATACAAAAAAAAAGTAAAATACATGGAAAATACCTTCATAGGGCCGGCCCTCATCAAGTACACACACACACTTGATTTTCAATTTTATATTAAGGAGACCTTGCACCATAAACATCAAATCTCCTTCCTCCATTCTCCTTTCAATGTCATCCAAGACTTCACTCCACCTCCACATCTTTGCAATCTTTTCAAAGATCACTTTTTCATCTATAAATAAGATCAAAACCTCACATTTTTATAACACCAAAAACTTTCTTCCTCTCCTCTTGATGGCCGGCCACCCACACACACATACTACACCCAATTTTTATTTCAAGTGTTCTTCATTTGCAAAGTGTTCTTGGGGAAATCCTTGAAGATCCAACCTTCTACTCATTTGCATTCATATATTTCATCAAAGTAAGTAAGTACTAACTCATAAAATCATATATTAATATTTATATAAGTCCTGCATAATATATAAAATCACCAACAACAACAAGTTTCATAAACTTGACGTTTTAAGAGGGTTTTATTTATAAACTTGTACTGTTGGGTGATTTAAGATGTAAAAACCTTTAAACATACATATTATCATATATGGGGAGTTATTAAGTCCCTTATATCATTTAGGGCTTGGTTAATCACATCCGGTTCATCACCCATCAATCAACGCAAACTTGCATTTTACGCTCATATTTTCCCATCGCACCCTCGGTGAGTCTTCATAGCCCATATTTTCACACTGTTATGTTTTGGGGTTGAAATACATGCTACGTTTTCATATGGACACGGAAACTACTTCATTTCTATTATGTATTACACATGTGGTTCCATCAGTCCTCAAATCATTAACCGTTAGTTACATGTATTTGTAAGCGCGATTATATTGTGGATATATCTATCGGGAGTCATGTCCCCCATTCGGGTTAGTCTTACCGGCTGACGGCGGAATCTATATATATTTAACATTACGGTATTACGTATGGGAATACTGCACTGGTCCAACTCATAATTAAGTTTCGGTTGCATGATGGTTTTTATGTAATACATAACATGAAATTAATGAATTTATAAATTCAAACTCAACTATTGATGTCCATACAAGTCATATTTACGTGTAAACCTATGAGCTCACCAACAATTATGTTGACGTATTTTAGCATGTATTTTAAAGAAATAAAGGCAAGTGCACTGCATCGGAAGTATTTCAAAGGATTCCGTACTTTTGGAGTCGCGTTAATTTTCAAACCATCGGAGATTTATTTGCATTATTTTGGTTAATTTAATTATGTATTTAAATCTCTGTATCTTGCGAACTACTCTTTATCATTTTCGGGCTATGTAAAACACTTCTATATTTTGAAGTTATATCAATGTATTTTGAAAACGTCCATATAGTAGTCGTTCGTTATGATTATGGTCACGCTTCCACGACGTCACGCTTCGTTGTCAACCTGGGTAACGGGGTGTGACAGATTGGTATCAAAACCAGGTTATAGTGAACTAGGTTGCATTAGTACCCTAGACTATAACTGCACTTATGTTTTACTGATTTTTGAAAATATTTTGTAACTAACTAAAAGACAATAAATGGACCTTGATAATAGCATCATGTCAAACCAAGTTGTAATCATTTTGTCTGGCTCAGAAGAGGAGCATACTCCCACCAGCCGATACAACCCGGAGGTGTTCACCGTGGAGGACCCAACTGAGGAGGAAGACCCCTCGGAAGACGAAGAACCCATGGAAGAATCAGACAAGGAGGAAACCATTGAGGAAGACAAATCCTCCAGTAGATGGGGAGAACCATCCGGAGAGGACCCACCATCCCCAGTGGCCCCCTCTTACATCCCATATCACCCATCTGTACCATCTCACCGCACTTACCGCCCCCACCCCAATGGACCTCGGATGAAGTTCACGAACCGCAAAAGAGATTTTATGCCGAGACGGGAGTCTATCCCCGTACTAGCCCCACAACCAAGTTTACCACCAACGCGACGTGTAACACCTGTAGATGGGGCTGGATGCCCGAGACCCTCCAAGAGTGGTGGCGGGAGGAGGGAATCCCCTCCCAATTTGAGATCGGAGGACCATCCTCCGCACCAACCCCACCGCTCACTCAAGAGCCAGCCGATCAGACCATACCTCTCTTGGTAGCAAGGTCTTCACGGCACGACCTCCAAATCCGGTTACTTAACCAGGATTTTGGAGAGATCATTGCTTGTATAGAGCGGGAGGAGTTGCAAAACTCCAACATCTATTGGGCCAACCAGCACGCCCTCGCCATCCAACAGGACGGACTAGACGAGCTTTGGCGATGACTAGCCGAGAGCGAGGCCCGGAATGAGGAGCTAACACAGCGCCTCAATGCATTGGAGAAGGGAGAGACCCCCGATCACTCCCACACCTAGTACCCCCTATCTTTGTAATGTTAGGAAATTATTATGTAATAGTGTAGGACTAAAAATTTTCGGGTAATAACCCGCCCCGATGTAAGAAATTATGAATGATTAATGAAAATTGCAAGTTATTTATAAATCTGTGTTTCATGATTATAGAACTGTGCCCTAAGAAAAATTTAAATCTTTAAGACCCAACTTCTTACACTGTTGGTACACCCTGTGTGACGATAGCAGTCTAATCGATCTGCATTATGGTTTAGGTAATATTCTGAGTATTAACCAAGTATTTTGATATATATGTTTAATATGTGTTTGTCTGTTATTGATTGTGTGTTTGAACTTGATGTAACATATTACAAGAAGTTCAAACATAAAGGTCAAAGATTAACTCAAGCATAAGTTAAAACATAAGTTTCAAACACTTAGTTATATATGTCAAAGGCTAGATTCGAATTGCATAAAAGGATACATTCGAATCTGTGATAGATTCGAATGAGTCCTTAGATTCGAATAGGCTAGATTCGAATCTGTCAGATGGACAGATTCGAATGGGCCTTAGGCCAGATTCGAGGTTGGCCCACAACAGACTCGA
Organism: Centrapalus pauciflorus; assembly: GCA_020465985.1. Lineage (NCBI taxonomy): Eukaryota > Viridiplantae > Streptophyta > Magnoliopsida > Asterales > Asteraceae > Centrapalus > Centrapalus pauciflorus. Next base: position 69,487 of record JAANYP010000268.1, read on the forward strand.
ATCAGGGCCTATAATTAGGGATAGACTCGAATGATTAAGTGACTTTTTGCAGAATTCGTGAGGAATTGAGCAAGAGGCGATCTCGAGTTTATCAGCTAGGTGAGTCCCGTTTAGGAGAGAATTAGTACGTAGGATCGTTCGTGTGTCGTTCGTTCAGCGTCTAATAGTCTCCGTGTTTCCGTTGGTTGAGAGTTGTCCGTCTGACCGTCAACGAGGATTCCGCACTCGTTAACGGATCCGCGTCTAGATAGATCTTGCAGTGGTAGACCTTACAAGTGGTATCAGAGCCTACGGAGTGTTCTTGGTGTTCTTCGTGTTCATCAGATACATTCTAGGTTTCTTGACGCTAGTTGGACGTTTTTTTTCTCTCAAAAACGTGTTTTTGAGCTTAGCAAATTCATATTCGGGAAACACTTTATCGTTTTTCACGTTTTTGGTCGAAATCATTATTTTTCATTTGAAAAATAGTGATTTAATCTATAAAACGTCAAAAAATCAAAGTGTTAGCCGTTTTTCGAGTTTGCGGCGCTCGAATCTATAGGGGTAATTAGGGTTTTACTTTATTTTCGAGTCTAACCAAAATACGCTCCTTACGAGTCAATTTCAGAGTGTTTCGAATCTACTTTGTTTCGAATCTGTTGCTTCATTCGAATAGGATCTCGAGTCTAGTTTGGTGTCGAGTTTATTTCGAATCTAGTATTATTTCGAATCTAGTGTTTCGAATTTGCTGTCATTCGACTCCACTGTGCCTTCGATTCTAAGGGTCTTCGAATCTATAGAGTCCTTCGAATCTGATATAACTTCGAATCTAAGGAGTTCCTCGAATCTGACATTATTTTGAATCTACTTGACTTTTAAGACTTAATCGAATTTAATCTCAAAAGATTTAATATTAATTAGTTTCGAATCTATCTAGATTCGAATAAGTTAATCTAAATCAGTTTCAAATTAAATTAATTAAGTTCAAATTCAAATTCTTTCAGAAAACATGTCAAACCTTCAGAAATTCCTTGAGATGGATCACGAAGTTGGGAAGGCAAATGCACCGCCAAAGCTGATGAAAGTTGAGGATTATTACTGGTGGAAGGACAGATTTACGGATTTTGTACGATTCAACGATATGCGCATGTGGGTGTGCATAGATGAAGGGTACATTCCACCAGTATCTGAGGTAGAAGGCCGTCAAAAGGTTCTGTCATACCAGATGATGAAAGAGGATGACAAGAAACTATTTGAAGCTGAAAACAAGGCTTTCTCCATTATCCGTATGGCATTACCTCAAGATATCTTGCATACATTTCGGACTCAAAGGACGTCGAAAGAACTTTGGGAATCTCTCCAGAAAAGGTGTGAGGGTAATCCACGGGTACGTAGAAAGCGTACAGAGCTGTTGACCCAACAGTTTGCGATTTTCAAGGCTCTTAAGGATGAACAGTTAGATGATATTATCACAAGGTTCTATCATCTGATAACAGAGCTTGAAAGTCATGGCATTGAGTACTCGGACAGTGACAAGAACAACAAGCTTCTTGATGCCCTACCAGCCAAATGGGCTATGTACGTGGCAATGATTAAGCTTAATGAAGACAAATACTATGCTCAATCGCTGGATGACATCGTGGGAACGTTGAGGGCATATCACTTCGAGATGATAAAGGCTGAGACTGATTACGAGCAAGTCCAAAATCCGGCGATGTATTTTGGAAAGACATCTAAATCATCAGTGACAGCTGATCAGAAGAGTGCTACAGCGTTTTTCACCGGAGAAACGTCATCGCCACCAGAGTCCGAAGACTCACTGAATCGCGCGTTCTTAGGGTTAGGAAGATCGGAAGAACCGCAACCTCAAGTCCAACAGGCATCGACCAGTCAGAGCTATTCGAAGATGCCCATGAGCGCAAAGTCCGCAGAAGAACATTTAAATCTGCTTGCTTCCTTTGTGGCAGCTTATGAAAATTGTGTTCAAGGGAAGATCAATGATCCGGCTCTTTGGGATGAAGATTACGATCAGGTCGACCCTGATGACTTAGAGGAAATGGATCTTAAGTGGCAACTGGCCATGGTGACCCAGAGGGTTAAAAGATTCATTAAGAGAACTGGGAGTGTCAAAGACCGAAGGTAGAAACATACCAAGGACAGAGTCAGCATCAAGGACAGTACCAAAATCAGTCCCAACAGAGATACCTTCCGAGTTCCTCATCTGGTCAAGCCAATCTAGCGGGTCTAATATCCAATGTCACGTCTGACAGACAGCTAGATGGTTCCTATGACTGGAGTTCACATCCTGAGTCCAATGCTAGAGCTTTCATGGCTGAAGTTACGGAGAATAGTTGTGAAGAAGACGAGCAGACCACACGGGACAGCAGTCCGATGTGGGTAGAGAAGGCGAATGATCAGAATGTGCTGGAGTTTGCTGCTCAGATGGCCAACGTGGAATCTGATAACTCTAAGGTTAGTCTTTCTTATTCTCTATTTCGTGAATTATGTGCTTTATGTGTTAGTTCTAACGATAGGTTAAATCTAGTCTTAGACTCACATAAGACCATAGCTGCTCAAATTGAAAATTTAAAAATTGAAAATGCTAGCCTAAATGATATAAAGCAAGATTTAAAAGAAAAGCTTAAGGCTGATGCTCAAGATGTAATAGTTCTAAAAGACAAACTGAGTGAGCAGTGTGTTAGGATAGAGCTTATGTATGAGCACGTAGAGGCCTTGACCAAAAGTCTGAAGGATAAGGACATAGAGCTAGCCGAGACCAAGGTTAAGGTAGCAGAGGCAAATAGCAAGCTGGAAAAGTTTAGGAATTCGAGCCTAAACCTAGGGAAAGTCTTAGATGCCCAAAGACAGTCTAAGAAGCCTGTAGGTCTAGGTTTTCACGAGATTCCTCCACCGTTCAATGCAAACTATGTGCCTCAGCCTCAGGAGAAAACTGACAACTCAGTAGACTTAGAGGACCTACCTGAACCGACACCTGAGCCTACAGTTGAAAATACACCTAAGGTGACTGACTCTACTGTCAAGGTCAAGAAAGTGAAATTTGTGTCTTCCTCCAGTGAAACACCTGCAGGAAAACAGAAAATTTCATGGGCTGACCAGGTCGAAGAGACAGACACTGTAGATGTACCAAAGGAAGTAGACACTAGTGAGACACCTAGATCTAAGGGACCAACCAAAAAGTCCATGGATAAGATGTCTTGCTTTAGATGTCACGAGAAAGGGCATGTTGCTTCTCACTGTCCAAATAGGAAAGCAGATGTTACCCCTAAGACAGTGAACCCAACACCTGTTAAGCCCTCACCAACTGTGGCAAGCAGCAGTAGTTCTCAACCTACCGAGAAAACTGTGCAGGCCGCACCAAAACTTGTTGTGAAACAAACACCGGTTAAGGTTGGACCAAAAGAAGTGGTTAGGACAAATTCACCGAATCGTGTCATTAATCAATCTAGGTCAGCACCTCAACAAGTCTATAGGAGCACAACACCTAGCAGGTCACACACTCCAGTTAGGTCACATACTCCCGTTAGACATTATGTTCCGGTAAGAGCTCAGGGATCACAGTCTGAAATGCAGTATACTAAGACTTATTCTAGAGCACCACAACAAATGCCTACTCAAAGGCAAAGAGTGAATCTAAATCACTCGGCACCACAACAGAATTCAGTTCAAAGGCCCAAGTCACCTGAAAGGCGAGATGGGTACTTGAAAGAATTCACGTATGTGGACGAGAATGGTATTACCAAGTCAGTCATGGCTTGGGTTCCCCGTGATAACTAACCTATTTTCTTTCATGTGCAGGAGATAACTACCGGTCTAAACAACAAGTGGTTCGTCGACAGTGGTTGCTCCATGCATATGACGGGGGAAAGAAGTCTTCTCACAGACTTCAAGGGGGGTAATAGGGGATTTGTATCATTCGCGGGCAACAAAGGAGGAAATATCACTGGAACTGGAGAAGTCACTAATGGGACGATTACATTGGATCAAGTTTATCACGTTGATAAATTGGTTCATAATCTCATTAGTGTATCTCAAATCTGTGATAAGAAGAACTCGGTGTTATTTACTGACACTGAGGCGTTAGTGCTAAAGCCGGGATTCAAAATACCTGAAGATTGGATATTGATGCGGGCTCCAAGGAAGAATGACTTGTACATGCTCGATATGAACAAGCCAGATAATTCGATGGGTCCGATCTGCTTACTATCAAAAGCTTCAGAAACGGAATCGGTTTTGTGGCACAGACGCATGGCTCACTTGCACCTGAGAAAAATGAACTACATAACGAAGAATGGTTTGGTGCAAAGTGTGCCTCTGAAGAGCTTTCAGTTTGAAGACAAGTGTCTACCGTGCATGAAGGGCAAGCAACATAAAAAGACACACAAGTCCAAGAAGCTGAACTCCATAACCTCGACATTCGATTTGTTGCATATGGACCTTTTCGGCCCTATCAACAAAAGGAGTATAGGAGGTAGTTGGTTTTGCTTAGTTATCACCGACGATTACTCACGTTTTTCTTGGGTTTTCTTTTTAGGTACGAAGGACGAGACGGCTGCAAAGCTCATCGGGTTCTTAGACCAAGTGGAAAACTCCTACGGAACAAGGGTTAAACATATTCGTAGTGATAATGGGACTGAATTTAAAAACTCTGTAATTGGTGTATATTGCCTATCAAAGGGCATCGTGCATCAATTCAGTGCAACATATGAACCTCAACAGAATGGGGTGGCCGAACGTAAAAACAGAACATTGATTGAGGCTGCAAGGACTATGCCTTCGGATTCAAAGCTTCCTACCATGTTTTGGGGGGAGGCAGTGAATACCGCGTGCCATATTTTAAATAGAGTCCTTACAGTCAAATCATTGAACAAAACATGTTATGAAATTTTGAATAAAAGGCCACCTAACTTAACTGGATTCGAACCGTTTGGAGTACCATGCACACTTTTAAGAACAAAACATCAACCGAAGTTTGGTGAAAAGGCTGACGAAGGATACTTTCTAGGTTATGTGCCAAACTCACCAAACAAACGGGTTTTTAACAAAAAGAGTGGTACTGTGGAGATTGTGTATAATATTGAAGTCACAAGTTATACACATGAACCCCAAACTGGTCCGGAATGGATATTTGACTATGATAAGTTATTTGAGTCATTTAACATTCCTTTGGATGATACTGCAGGGACAATCGAAAAAGACATGGCGACGTTGCACCTAAATGACGATGGCCATATTTTTCCGAGGACCACGTTCGAATCTACGTCCGAGCCTACTGCGACTGTAGATAGTTCTCCAGAAGTTGCTGATCAAGAGGCACCTAATACTGAGAATCAGACTCAAGCATCAAGTTCTGCCTCTGAGGAAAACGTCCATGAGGAAGAAAACGTAGAAGCTGAGCCTGTTCCCCCATTAGGTGAAATAGGATCCAACTTAGGAGATAATCTAAGGGTTGATGAAATAGAGACCTCTAGGATTAACAAGAACCATCCAATAGAAAGCATCATAGGAAATCCTAACGAGGGTGTGAGGACTCGGAGTAGTGTAAATAACAACACTGTGTTGTTGTCGATGATAAACGACTCCGAGGCATATCACACATGTCTATATTCATGTTTCATATCGCAAGTAGAGCCCAAAAATGTGCAAATGGCACTTAAGGACAACTCCTGGGTTGAAGCGATGCAGGAAGAACTTTCACAATTTAGGAAACTAGAAGTGTGGGAGTTAGTTCCGTTACCTCGAGGGGAGATTGCAATAGGAACCAAATGGGTTTTTAAGTGCAAAAGAGACGATCGGGGTATAGTCACGCGCAACAAGGCGATATTAGTTGTAAAGGGTTTCAACCAAGAGGAGGGAATCGATTACAACGAAGTTTTTGCACCTGTAGCAAGGTTAGAAGCAATTAGGTTGTTTTTAGCGTTTGCCTCCTTNTTGTAAAGGGTTTCAACCAAGAGGAGGGAAGCGATTACAACGAAGTTTTTGCACCTGTAGCAAGGTTAGAAGCAATTAGGTTGTTTTTAGCGTTTGCCTCCTTCAAAGGCTTTAAAGTATATCAACTGGATGTTAAGAGTGCTTTCCTGTACGGGAAAGTGAAGGAGTTAGTGTATGTCGAACAACCGCCCGGATTTACAGATCCTAAATATCCTGATAGAGTATATCGCTTAGATAAGGCTCTTTATGGATTACATCAGGCACCTAGGGCGTGGTATGAGACTCTATCCAACCATCTATTAGAAAATGGCTTTGAGAGGGGTAGGATAGATAGTACTCTATTTGTTAAGAGAAAGGGAGATCACTTTATCTTGGTACAAGTGTACGTCGATGATATCATTTTTGGATCATCAGACGAACAGATGTGCAAAGATTTCGAGAAGGTTATGGAGTCTAAGTTCGAGATGAGTGCTATGGGAGAGTTGAATTTCTTTTTAGGGTTACAAGTTGACCAAAAGAAGGAAGGAATGTTTATTCATCAAACTAAGTATGTCTATGACATATTAGAACGGTTTGGGATGGAGGGAACTAAGTTGACTGCCCATTTCAGCACGCCGATTCAAGTGAATCACAATCTCGGGCCGGGTACTGAAAGTGATTCCGATGTGGATCCGACTTTATATCGGGCCATGATTGGATCACTTATGTATTTAACTGCTTCAAGACCTGATATTATGTTTGCTGTGTGTATTTGTGCTAGGTTTCAAGCGAATCCGAAGGAGATGCATATGAAAGCTGTGAAGCGGATTCTACGATACCTCAAGTCGAAACCGAAGCTGGGTCTTTGGTATCACGCGGAGGGAGATCTAGAGTTGGAGGCGTTCACAGATTCGGACTACGGAGGATGCAGCTTGACGCGCAAATCAACGACTGGAGGTTGTCAGTTCCTAGGAGGGAGATTGGTATCCTGGCAATGCAAGAAACAAACATCGGTAGCCGTATCAACGTGCGAGGCCGAGTATGTTGCTGCTGGTAGTTGCTGCTCACAGGTTCTGTGGATACAACAACAATTGCGGGATTACGGTTTGGCTTATACTCAAACTCCTATTAGGATAGACAATCAATCTACAATTGCTATAACTAATAATCCAGTTAAACACAGTAAAACAAAGCACATAGACATAAGGCATCATTTTATTCGTGATTGTGCTGAAAAGAACTTAATCAAACTGGTAAAAGTGGCAACAGAAGATAATAATGCAGATTTATTTACCAAAGCGTTTGATAAGTCACGGTTTGAGTATTTAATTCAACTGAACGGAATGCGCAACCCAGAGTAATTTGACCTTAGTAGTAGTAAGTTTATTTTCTTTTAGAGTAGTAGTATTTCTTTCTTTACAGTAGTCTGCTAATTTAGGTAAGTTGCTAATTTAGGAAAGTTTCTATTTTTAGTAAGTTTCTAATTTTAGTAAGTTAGTAGGTTAGCTTATTTTACTGCTTATTCTTATGAAAAACAAAAGAAAAAAGAGAGAAAATTACAAAAATACAAAAAAAAAAAAAGAAAATATCAGAAAAGGAGTTAAGTCTTAGATACATAGGTTCAAAGTGACGAAAATTAGCACCGTCGTTACAGACTCTAAGTATTTAGGCTTTCACACATAATGCAACTAAATCCTATGTGTTATACTTTATTTAGTTTGATGTGTTGGTAGGCATAATACATATAGGGAATCTCAAGGCTAATAAAATATTCTAGAAAAAGTCAAGCGTGTCACTAACTTAGATGTACGACCAATCGGTCTTAATTTTTATGTACAAGACATACAAACATTGAGTCTAAATGAGGTATGCAAACTTTCTGGGGATGTATGGCAACATCAAATACATCTGAAAATGGAAAGAATAGAAATATCATGTAAAACTGAGAGTCGAAAACATGCAACTCTGTTGTACGTAAGTACAGACCTGTTGTCTCTGTTTAGATTCGGGTTAGCAGACATGTCGCTTTGTTGTACGTCAGTACAGACCTGTCACCGCTATCTGCTAACTTTAAAATTAAACCTTAAGTCGAACTAAGACACTTTGTTGTATGAGAATACAGACCTGTGTCCGATGTTTGTCTTTTAAAGAAAGTTTGCAAATACCAACAAGTTAGAATCTTTGTCTGTGTGCCTTGATCATAAAAGTATCTCTATGTCTGAGTCACGTAAGATAATTTCCTGATAAATAAAAAGGCCAAGGGATATTCCGAAATGTAGAATGTTTAACAGGGTAAAATACCAACAATCGGCTAAAAGGGTATGTCACGACAAACAATAAAAGGAATTCAAAAAATTCCTAAGTGTGAAAGTTTAAGTACTAAAAGTTAGTATCGGACATCGCTATCTGATTGAACCTTTCTTAGACTATACTCATCAAAAATATGTTGTTAAGTATTTAGCTTAGATTGTAAATTTTTTCTTAAGTCTAGATTAAATTTTTGGTCAAAATTTTATTTTACTTTATTTTATTTTATTTTATTTTATTTTATTTTTACCTTAGTTTATTTTATTTTATTTTAGTTTTTACTTAGGTAAAAGGTCAAAAGTTACTGAGGGTGCATTCAAAGTTGGATAAAATAAACATTGCGTGAAATATTTGTGCTTAGGGTAAAAGAATTGGCATAGTTTATCTGGTTACACAATACCGTAGAAAAAAGGTTGGAAAAGTTGAACTTATTTCAAAATTTTCGAAATTTTTCTAAGTGTTGGTAGTTTCGAATCTAAGACAGACTTGAATGTGAAGTATTTCGAATCTGTCAGTAGACTCGAATCTACACATAGACTCGAAGGTTGGTAGTATATATAGGTCAATAGTGAAGTCATTTATTACTTTACTGTTGTCGAATCTATACTCTCGAATCTATATCAGCGATTTCGAATCTATTTTCTCGAGTCTACCGTATTGCTCCTAAACGACATTTTGTCGACTCTAAATCTATTGTGTTCGATTCTACACTCATATCTAGGTATAATCAACCAGACTGTACGAGACTTTGGTAGTTTTATACACAATTTAAGGCCAAATCGTCGATTTTTTGAAGTTTTATAGGTCAAAATTGGGTTTTTGCTAAATAACTAAGTTTGGACCTATAAAAGATCAAATTAAAGACATAAATCAATGATTAGAACCTAGTTGAACTAATGTATGTGATTTACCAAGTTCAAAATGGTTAAAATCTTGGGTTTTTGTTGAAAATTAATCTGTCGGCCTTTCGAATCTGTTCTTGGGCATTCGAATCTGTTCATGGGTTTCTCGAATCTATCAATAGATTCGAGTTGACCATGATATTCGAATCTGTCCATTAGACTCGAATAGGGACTCCTCGAATCTGTCCATTAGATTCGAAAATGGACACTTCGAATCTGTTCCCTTCGAATCTGTACTTTACTTAATTTCTTTAATTTAAATTTTATTAAACTTGTGGAAATTTAATTGTGTTAGATTTTGTATTTAATAAAGTACAAAATAAAACAAATTTGAATTTAAACAAGTTTATTGATTTTTAATAATTCTAACAGTTTTATGTATTGTGCAGATATGGCGCTTCGTGCTTTTGTTCCTAAACACAATATGGTACTTAATCCAGCTCATAATATCCCTGAAGCGCAGGGTTTTCGAGAAGTTTTAGATTTCCTAGCAGAGTCTAGGATCAGCTATGCATTATATCACAATATTCCGATTGTGATTTCATATGTGCGTCAATTTTACGATCATATACAGGTGGACTGTACTGTCACCCCGACAGTTTTAAGAACCAGAATTGCTGGTCAACCTCTGGTTTTCTCAGCAGATATTTTGCGTCAAGTACTGCAGTTGGGTTCACAAGAACAAGAAGACGGGCCTATAGACTTTCCTTTAAGTATTAGGCAAGCAGCGTTTTTGCGAATGGGCTATAGTTTGGACGTTACAAAATCATCTTATATGAAAAGCGGGTTGATAGGGCAGTGGCGATTTTTGGTCCACGTGTTCATGGTTTGTTTTGCGCCTAAGAAGGCTGGATTCGATTACATCGTCTCAAAGATCCAATCTGGGGTGATTGCCATGGTGTACAATAAGAAGTTCAGCTTCTCACAGCTGTTTTTCTCGGAATTCATCCATCAAATTACTGCTCCTGAGAGAGAAAGATTCCTACTGTATCCTAGGTTTGTAATGATGTTGATAAGGCACTTCTTGCCTGATTTGCCACAAACAGATGATGCATTGAGCGTGAATATTATGGATAAGCGCATCTACTCTGACTGTTCCTCACATCGAGGAAGGTTAGCGGTTCCGGTGGCGCGTCCACTATTTGGTGCAATTCTGGATAGGGAATTTCAAGCCCCGAGTGATGCCAACTGGGCAGGGGTAGTTGATGTCCAACCACAGCCACAACAACCAAGACAACCACAGCCACAACAACAACAACAACCACAGCCACCGCGTGCACAAAGGCGCAGACAAAGACCATCTGCAAGTCAAACTCAGGCGTCTAGGCCTTCTGCGAGTCAGCAACCAGAAGTGCAGGAAGCCGGGCCGTCAAATGTCCCAAATGAAGCTGATCAATTGTGCCAAACGCTAAATGAAATTTGGGAGGCAGGTCCACATGCAAATGAAGATATAGCTGCAGAGTTAGTGGGTGACTTACTTGAGCCTCCAGAGGGAGAAGAAGATGTCTTCAGAGATGTTGACGAATATGTGCCAGAGCAGACTGGCAATGATGAGTCATCATCTGCTACAGAATCAGAAGAAATGGAGGAGATCGAAGTTGAAGCTCCAGAATTAGTGTCTACAGATCCTCATATTCAAATTGGAACCTATGGTTCACGATTGATTATCAATGAAGGTGGTTCGAGGAGGCGTGAGGCCAGGGAATTGGAGGAGTCAGATTTTGAAGAAGATGAGACTCCTCAGTTGGTGACAAGGCAACGGGCCAAACGTCACAGGTTTATGCAGGGGACTTCATCACAGTCCGATGCACAACCTCCGCCTCAAACCCAGACCCAACCCCAAGATACAGCTCCACCATCACCGCCACCTCAGCAACATGAACCCTACATTCCCCATCCATTCAATCCTGCTCCCATTCAGTCCATCCCTTCTACATCAGAAGCCTATACCGACAACCAACGAATCATGCAACTTAAGAGCCGTGTCGACTTTCAGAACGTTCAAATCATAACTCTCACAAAAGCAGTCGGTGAACTCCAAGAGCATAACTCTAATCTTGATAAGGAGAATGCAGAATTGAGAAAGATTGTTGAAAGTGTTAGAGACGAAAACACGGAGATTAAATCATTTGTTGCTGATCAATCGTCTGAAATCCGAACAATGCGGTCCCTCCTAGAGCAACTTATGAAAAATCTACAAACTCAGGGGGAGACGAGTTGTAAAGATCAGGAAGTACAGCGAGAAGATGATGATAATGAAGGCGATGATCCCGGTGCAAACAAAGAGATTGAGTCTGTAGATTTTTCTGCAGCTCAAGTTACACAAGTTCAGGGGGAGCCTAGTACAGAAGGAGGAGAGGGAGGAGCAGGAGGAGAAGCAGGTTCTTCAAAGACTTTAGATAGCGACATGATCGATGCGCTGAAAGATATTGAAGAAGAGCTAATGGAGTTTGATTTTGAAGATGATATTGAAGAATTAGAAGAAGGTGAATTCATTCCAGATGATGTCGCTAACTGGAAATCGGATGATGAAGTGCTAGATGATGAAGACGATCACGTTAATGAAGTAATAATCAATTCACAACCAATCACTGAACTGTATGAGAGCCAAAATCATAATGTGATTGATATTGATTACATCAAGGTAGCCTCAGCTGAAGATAAAGACCTTGAAGAGGCTGAGAACGAGCCATCTAGAGCTGATCTGATAAATCTTTGGTTCAAGAAGGAAGAAAAGAAAGATCAGCTGAAGATGAAGAAGAAGATGAGAAATCCAAGTGCTGGAAATTTTGCTGGAGGGATTATTAGCTGGTTCTTTGACAGAGAACTGCAGCTGTTTATTTTGAAAAGAAGAGATGGCCTTCAATACTTGAGGCGGACATTGAAAGCGTTTAATTCATTGCCCAAGATTGAAGTTAAAGAGTTAGCCTGGAAGGAGCTGATCAATATTGGAGATGATCCCTACGCGAACGTAATTGAAAGAATTATAAGGAAAGAAGGGCGATCAGGGAAATTTGAGCGACTCAAGCCAAGGACCGGAAAGAGGGTCGAGGATGGGTCGAGAATAGATCCTCATACAGGTAGGCCATGGGCCAGGATGGAATACAAACCTGTGAGGTGTCTAAAGAAAGTCCCAATGAAGCCAATGCCACAGAACGTTTTGAGCAACATGAAGTGGTGGTACCTAGAGATTGACACTGCTGAAGCTATCATGGAAGATCAAGACGAGCAGGTAATTTTGAAGGTATATGATCCATTGCACTTGATAAACCTATCAAAGGACGACCTGAAGAAGCTTCATGATCAGCCTATCTTCTTTACTGAACCATGGAGATCTGAAGCCAGGAAGTTCCAAAAGGTAGTCAAAGTTTGTATAGATGCTGGATTATATGCGGGTAGTAATATATATAGCTCTAGTACTTAAATTTGATGTAATGTAAATAATTAGAAGCTATCGTCAAGGGGGAGTCTGTTGGTACACCCTGTGTGACGATAGCAGTCTAATCGATCTGCATTATGGTTTAGGTAATATTCTGAGTATTAACCAAGTATTTTGATATATATGTTTAATATGTGTTTGTCTGTTATTGATTGTGTGTTTGAACTTGATGTAACATATTACAAGAAGTTCAAACATAAAGGTCAAAGATTAACTCAAGCATAAGTTAAAACATAAGTTTCAAACACTTAGTTATATATGTCAAAGGCTAGATTCGAATTGCATAAAAGGATACATTCGAATCTGTGATAGATTCGAATGAGTCCTTAGATTCGAATAGGCTAGATTCGAATCTGTCAGATGGACAGATTCGAATGGGCCTTAGGCCAGATTCGAGGTTGGCCCACAACAGACTCGAATCAGGGCCTATAATTAGGGATAGACTCGAATGATTAAGTGACTTTTTGCAGAATTCGTGAGGAATTGAGCAAGAGGCGATCTCGAGTTTATCAGCTAGGTGAGTCCCGTTTAGGAGAGAATTAGTACGTAGGATCGTTCGTGTGTCGTTCGTTCAGCGTCTAATAGTCTCCGTGTTTCCGTTGGTTGAGAGTTGTCCGTCTGACCGTCAACGAGGATTCCGCACTCGTTAACGGATCCGCGTCTAGATAGATCTTGCAGTGGTAGACCTTACATACACTATGCTCTTTCCTTTAAACTTTAAGCTAATGCCGCCAAAGAGAGCCATGAACACCGCCGAGATCGAGCAACTGGTGGCACAACGAGTGGCAGCAGCTATAGCCACCTATGAAACCAACCGCAATAGCACTGCAAACGGCGACGGAGGAGCTAGCCGCACCACGGGAGGGTCTGATTCAACCCAGAAAGGGTGTGGAATCAAAGGATTTTTAAGCTGTAAGCCTCGATACTTTAATGTAACACAAGGTGCTGTCGCACTAGTTCACTGGTTCGAAAAACTAGAGTCTGTGTTTCGCGTTAGTGGTTGCGTCGAGGATTTGAAGGTCAAGTTCGCTACCCACACTCTTCAAGATGGCACTTTGACATGGTGGAATTCATATGCTCAGTCTGTGGGAATTGATACAGCTTACCAACTCGCCTGGACCGAGTTAAAACAAATGATGACAGATGAGTATTGCCCGAGAAACGAACTACAAAAGATGGAGTCAGAGTTCTGGAATCTAGCTCTGAAGGGAATGGATATAGCTGGGTACACTAACCGTTTTCATGAACTAAGCCTACTATGCCCACAGATGGTGACCCCGGAGTACAAGAGTATCGAGCGCTACATTTGGGGACTCGCCCCTCAAATTCAAGGGAATGTCACCGCATCAAACCCAACTACAATCCAGAGCGCCATCCGAATGGCAAATAATTTGATGGATCAAGTGGCCCAAAGGAATGATGCCAAAGCAGGAGAAAACAAGAGGAAATATGAAGAAAAATCAGGGAAAGGTTCGGGCTCCCAGTCCAAAAAGCCCGAGACCATCAAAGCTTTTGTCGCTGGAGCTGTGTCAAGGAAGGGTTATACCGGCAATAAACCATGGTGTAACGGATGCACTTACCATCACGTAGGTCCCTGTCCAACCCCTTGCGGGAATTGTAAGAAGCTCGGTCACGTAACCAAAAATTGTAAGTTTAACACCAATGGAGGCAACAGCGGCACGCAAAGGAGCTGGTTTGAATGTGGAAACACTGAGCACTACAAGAAGGATTGTCCCAAGTTAAGGAACAATGGTGGAGCTCAAGGGCGAGCTTTTGTATTGGGAGCAGGCGACGCTCACCAAGATCCCAACATAGTAACGGGCACATGTCTTCTTAATGATATATATGCTTATGTGCTGTTTGATACTGGGGCTGATAGAAGTTTTATATCTGCTAAGTTTAGTGAACAACTGAATGCCACTCTTTCCCCATTAGAAAATGCTTATGTCGTAGAGTTAGCAGACGGAAAGTTGATTGAAGCATATAGTATAATTAAGGAGTGCACACTAAAATTGGCAGATCATCCCTTTAGGATAAACTTGATGCCTATTGAACTCGGAAGCTTCGACGTAGTTATTGGTATGGATTGGTTATCAGACAACCATGCCAAAATCTTGTGTAGTAAGAAGGTCGTAAGAATACCACTTAAGAAGAAGAAAGTCCTTACAGTCCAAGGAGAAAGAAAGAATCGCTAGTTGAACGTCATCTCTGGTCTAAGAACGCTGAAATGCCTTCGAAGAGGTTGTCAAGCAGTACTAGTTCAACTAGTGGAAAAAGAGTCGAAGGAGAAGCGACTCGAAGAAATCCCGATAGTTCGTGACTATGCAAAAGACTTTCCTGAAGACTTGCCTGGACTTCCACCAATTAGGCAAGTAGAATTTCAGATTTAGTTGGTGCCTGGAGCTGCACCTGTCGCACGAGCACCTTATCGATTGGCACCATCAGATATGAAAGAATTATCCAATCAGCTGCAAGAACTGTTGGATAAACGATTCATCCGACCAAGTTCCTCACATTGGGGAGCTCCGGTCTTATTTGTCAATAAAATGGACGGATCATTTAGGATGTGCATCGATTACTGAGAGCCGAACAAGTTAACGATTAAAATCCGGTACCCTCTCCCAAGAATCGATGATCTATTCGATCAACTCCAAGGATCTGGTTTTTACTCAAAGATTGATCTGCGATCCGGATATCACCAAGTAAAAGTTCGGGAAGAAGATATACCCAAGACGACATTCCGAACTCCTTATGGACATTACGAATTTCAGGTGACGCCATTCGATTTGACCAACGCACCAGCCGTATTCATGGACCTTATGATTCAAGTGTGTAAACCGTATTTGGACAAATTTGTAATAGTGCTCATAGACGATATCCTTATCTATTCCAGAAGTAAGGAGGAGCATGAGCAGCATCTGAAGCTGATTTTGGAGCTTCTAGAGAAAGAATAGTTGTACGCCAAATTCTCTAAGTGTGAATTTTAGCTACGAGAAGTCAAATTCCTAGGGCATGTGATCAATAGCCAAGGAATTCAAGTAGACCCATAAAAAATTGAGGCCATTAAGAACTGGGCAAGTCCTAGGACTCCCACAGAAATCCGTCAGTTCTTAGGTCTTGCCGGTTATTATAGGCGATTCATTGAAAACTTCTCGAAGATAACTGGTTCCTTAACGGAATTGACTCGAAAGGTTATAAAGTACAACTGGGGTGAAGATCAGGAAACGAAATTCCGACTATTGAAGCAAAGATTGTGTAGTGCACCTATTCTGTCCCTTCCGGAAGGAACAGAAGATTTTGTCATTTACTGCGATGCCTCACACAATGGATTGGGTTGTGTGTTAATGCAAAGAGACAAGGTTATCACTTATGCTTCGCGGCAACTTAAAGTTCAAGAGGTAAACTACATGACTCACGACCTGGAGCTTGGAGCTGTGGTATTTGCTCTTAAGATATGGAGGCACTACCTCTACGGTTCAAAGTGCACGGTGTTTACAGACCACAAGAGCCTTTAGCATATTTTGAATTAGAAAGATTTAAACATGAGGCAACAACGCTGGATAGAGCTTCTTAGCGATTACGACTGCAAGATCCGTTAACATCCGGGTAAGGCAAATGTTGTAGTTGATGCCTTGAGCCGGAAGGGACGAGTTAAACCCTTGAGAGTCCGAGCTTTAGTCATGACAATACAGTCAAACCCGAACCCTCAAATCCGCGAGCCACAAGAGGAAGCTGTCAAGGAGGGAAATCTACTAGATGAAGCCTTGAGAGGAATGGATAAACAGTTTGAAATCAAGACTGATGGGCATAAAACAAGATATGCTATTCACTCAGGGTCAGATAAGATGTATCACGACCTGAAGGAAATGTACCGGTGGTCAAACATGAAGGCTGACATTGCTACGTATGTCAGTAAATGCTTAACCTGTTTAAAAGTTAAGGCTGAGCACCAGAAGCCATCAGGATTGTTGGTTCAACCAGAAATACCCCAGTGAAAGTGGGAAAGAATAACCATGGACTTCATTACAAAGTTGCCAAAGACTCCCGGTGGTTATGACACCATTTGCGTGATTGTGGACCCACTCATAAAGACTGCACACTTCTTGCCAATCAAGGAGACTGATAAGATGGATAAGTTAACACGAATCTATCTTAAAGAAGTCGTATCAAGGCATGGAGTTCCTGTATCAATTTATATCAGATAGGGACAGCCGGTTCACATCAAGATTTTGGCAATCGTTACAAAAGGCATTTGGTACACGCCTGGACACGAGCACGGCCTATCACCCGTAAACGTCGGTCAGAGTGAAAGAACGATTCAGACATTGGAGGACATGCTAAGGGCATGTGTTATCGACTTTGGCAAAAGTTGGGACAGGCACCTGCCATTAGTTGAGTTTTCCTATAACAACAGCTATCACTCGAGTATTAAGACTGCTCCATTCGAGGCACTTTTTGGGCGAAAGTGTCGGTCACCGCTTTGTTGGGCTGAGGTAGGAGATAGCCAGATCACTAGACCCGATATCATCCGAGAGACTACAGAAAAGATAGTCCAGATTCGGAACCGATTGAAGATCGCACGGGATCGACAGAAAAGCTATGCAGATGTTCGACGGAAGGATTTGGAATTTCAGGAGGGAGATCAAATAATGCTGAAAGTCTCGCCTTGGAAAGGCGTAATCCGTTTTGGGAAACGAGGAAAACTCAATCCTCGTTATATCAGACCATTCAAGATTTCCAAAAGAATTGGCCCGGTAGCCTACCGACTCGATCTGCCTCCAGAGCTAAGCAATGTACATAATACCTTCCACGTATCCAACCTTAATAAGTACCTGGCTGATGAAACACTCGTCATTCCCATGGACGAGCTAGAACTAGATGATAAGTTGAACTTCATTGAACAACCAGTGGAAATAATGGACCGAGAAGTCAAGGGACTAAAGCACAACCGAATCCCGATAATAACAGTCAGATGGAACTCTAAGTGAGGCCCTGAGTTTACATGGGACGCGAAGATCAGTGTCGGGAAAAATACCCTCATCTGTTCTCAAATACTCAAGCAGTGGAGAACAAGATTTAATTTCCGGACGAAATTCCCTTAACAGGGGGAGACTGTAACAACCGGCACTAAAACAGGTTAGCAGCTATGACCTAATCAGTATTTAATAGCCAATTATGACCTAATCAGTGGTCATTAGCAATTAATCAAAGTAATTAACAATGTTTATAAGGAAATTCAACTCAATTAGAATCAATTTTATCGGTGCGATGAATCGGCAAATCAATTAATTCGATCGATTTACGGTATGAAGGATTAATTCAACTAAGTACATAATTACATTATGATTAGTGACACTAATCATACACTAATACAATTACTTAACATTAATTATGCAAGACTAAAACAATTCAATAAACTAATGCATTCATAAATATTTATGAATTTACAAAAAAAGGGAAATACAAGAATACATTTTGAAATACATTTACAAAAAAAAGTAAAATACATGGAAAATACCTTCATAGGGCCGGTCCTCATCAAGTACACACACACACACACACACACACACACTTGATTTTCAATTTTATATTAAGGGGACCTTGCACCATCTACATCAAATCTCCTTCCTCCATTCTCCTTTCAATGTCATCCAAGATTTCGTTCCACCTCCACATCTTTGCAATCTTTTCAAATATCACCTTTTCCATCTATAAGTAGGATCAAAACCTCTTATTTTTATCACACCAAAAACTTTCTTCCTCTCCTCTTAAAGGCCGGCCACCCACACACACATACTACACCCAATTTTTATTTCAAGTGTTCTTCATTTGCAAAGTGTTCTTGGTGAAATCCTTGAAGATCCAACATTCTAGTCAATCGCATTCTTATATTTCATCAAAGTAAGTAAATACTAACTCATAACATCTTATATTAATGTTTATATAAGTCTTGCATAATATATATATAATCACCAACAACAAGTTTCATAAAAACTCAAGTTTATAAATCACTAGTTTTGTTTTTAAGTTGTTTTCTTCAAATATGTTTATAAATATATAAACACATCACGTAACTCTAAATATCATGAAAACAAGATGTATAAATATGTTTTATAACCTTTTATACAAGTAGCTTTTGAATAAACAACAAGAATCACAAGTTATTCCAAGTTTATGAAATACGGAATTTCGGCATAAATATTGCATCAACTTTGAAAAATCATAACTAATTCATAACTTAACGAAATGAGTTGATTCTTGTCCCAAAAGTTAGATCTATAACTTAACTACGAAATATGGAAGTTTTCATAATTTATTATGGATTTTAGAACCCCCAGATATTATTTGGGAACTAGAAAGTTTGACAGCTCAAAAATGGCCAACATAGGGTTTTTAACGAGCTTTTGCCCCTACCTAAACACCTTGGAAAATGGTCTTTCTTAGCTTTAAAAATTCTTTGTATATAGTAGTTTTATGTCTAAAAAAACCAAAGCCTAAATCATTTTGGAGCTTGGTCAAAAACAGCCTCAAAGTAGGCTGAAAAACCTTCAAAAATCTGAAAAATTATATATATATATATAAACTTGACGTTTTAAGAGGGTTTTATTTATAAACTTGTACTGTTGGGTGATTTAAGACGTAAAACCCTTTAAACATATATATATCATATATGGGGAGTTATTAAGTCCCTTATATCATTTAGGGCTCGGTTAATCACATCCGGTTCATCACCCATCAATCAACGCAAACCTACATTTTACGCTCATGTCTTGCCATCGCACCCTCGGTGAGTCTTCATAGCCCCTATTTTCACACTGTTATGTTTTGGGGTTGAAATACATGCTACGTTTTCAGATGGACACGGAAACTACTTCATTTCTATTATGTATTACACATGTGGTTCCATCAGCTCTCTAATCATGAACCGTTGGTTACATTTATTTGTAAGCGCGAATATATTGTGGATAGATCTATCGGGAGTCATGTCCCCCATTCGGGTTAGTCTTACCGGCTAACGGCGGAATGCATAATATTTAACATTACGGTATTACGTATGGGAATACTGCACATGGCAAACTCATAATTAAGTTTCGGTTGCATGATGGTATTTATGTAATATATAACATGAAATTTATGATTTTATAAATTCAGACTCAGCTGTTGATGTCCATACAAGTCATATTTACGTGTAAACTATGAGCTCACCAACAATTTTGTTGACGTATTTTAGCGTGTATTTTCAGGAAATTAAGGCAAGTGCACCGGATCGGGAGTATTTCAAAGGCTTCCGTACTTTTGGAGTCGCATTAATTTTCAAACCATCGGAGATTTATTTGCATTATTTTGGTTAATTTAATTATGTATTTAAATCTCTGTATCTTGCGAACTACTCTTTATCATTTTCGGGCTATGTAAAACACTTCTATATTTTGAAGTTATATCGATGTATTTTGAAAACGTCCATATAGTGGTCGTTCGTTATGATTATGGTTACGCTTCCGCGACGTCACGCTTCGTTGCCAACTGGGGTAATGGGGTGTGACAGTTACAGGAAAAAAAAATTTACAACAAAAGAAAAGTTATTTCTATGTATTAAATTTTTTTTTTAAAAATGCAACATTTCTAAAAGGTATCACATATTAACATTTAAAATGCAACAATTAAAATAAGTGTTGCATTTTTAAATCAAAGTTGTAACACTTTTAAAAAGTTTTACATTTTTAAATGAATATCGTAACACTTTAGAAAAAGTGTTAGGTTTTTTAATAAAATTTGCAACACTTTTAAAAAGGTGTTGCATTAAAATATTATATGCAACATTTATCATAAAAGTGTTGCTTTATAACTAAATTTATGATAAAGCCAACATTTTTCATAAGTGTTACATCAAAAGTGTCGCATTAGGTTCATTTTGTAGTAGTGTATGGATCACACAAGGTCTATTTTTTCAAATATGCCACAAACTTTTCTATGATGAGGTCCATTTATTACATTTTAACTTCTGAAACTACATTACAATTTTAAATCTAACAATTTCCCCTTTGTGATCGTATTTCAGGCCGTGGCTTTAGATTTGTTACAAGCTTTCTCTGGTCTGTCTAATCTTCCCACTTTGAACCTGTATTCCAACCGATCTTCTATCTCTTGTTGAAATCCTTGCACTAATTTCAACACAAATAAACTGACCACCATTTGGTACGATAAAGTATTCTCATCAGCCTTTTCTTCTTTTGTGAATTCAGATATACAACTCTGACTGTTGGCGCATGACTTACCTTTGATATTGGAAGTCTTTCAAGTCATGGTGTCTTGACGTGGTTTGATCAAATTCACTTTTCTTTGTCGCACTTCTAGAGCCATTAGAAAATCAAACATGACAGACAAGGTCAAGTGTATTCATAGAAACTTGAATATTGACCGTTATTCATTACATGTTACAATGTTAAAGTGTTCTTTTAGGAAGTAGATGTAGGTATAGAAATCCAAGTCTTGTACATAGAGATTTGCAAAATCCGCCTCAGAAAATTTTGATATGGTTTTATCCTCTCTTTCCATAGTGAATATTAGAGAAATAGTGCTCAGGATTTAACAGTTCTTTATCATTATGATGTTGCCTATTCTTGAATTATTCTAACCTGATCTATGCTTTTTCTTAAGGCTTCGAGCATTGATGTATAAATCGCTATGTCGCTTTGATCTATGCCTTATATTGACCAAAAAGTGTCTGCCAGCTCCTTAACAAATAGATTCTTGTAGTTCTCTTCCATAAAAGCACTCCTGACCCTTTGTCTGACACAGTTTAGAGCTTGTGTAGTAAGCCATTCAGAATTTTGTTTTCCCTTCTTTGTTTTCGAGACGAATTAGCACCTGAAGTCATACTTGCTTGTAGTCTTGTTATACCTTTCATTACATTGGGTGTAGCGGTTGATGAATCCAGGATCTCTGTCCTTTGTTGAAAGATTTCATACTACCATTCAAGATGTGTGCTGTAATTGTAGATGACTGGAGGATCTTCTTTGGAATGGGATCATCAAAGATACATTTATGCATCGAAGGCAGTGAATTCTTCTTTAGAGACCCCTTCCTCATCGACATATTTTTTGTATAGAGTTTCTTTGAGAGCCTGTTCTTGTGCCACATTTAAATCTTCATCAGATTCTAGGTCAATAACGTTCATGTCGATCATCCTCAGAGGAATTGGTTGAAGTTCTTCTTCATGAGATTCAAAACCTTTGTGTAGATCGAACCATACTATTAATTGCAAATTTGCACCATCAGTAGGGTGACCTTAAGTTAAATAATGTTGACCTTGATCCTAAATGTAGCTCTAGCACCGATTGTCTCAGGCATCTTAGATATTTTCTTCCCCCCCCCCCCCTCCCCCAAGAATGATTAGTGTCATCTTGATCATCATGTTTACATTTCATACCTTGAGCGACAACGTGACATGTTTATTCAAAAATTTCCAACTGGGCGGACATTTATTTGACTAAATAACCCTCTTGTCTTATAGAATCTGATAAAAAAATATTGAGGATTTCCGGTAGCAACAAATTTGTAAGCGTGATATTGGAAAAAGATCTTACATGTATATGGAGTTGTCGATTTAGATCATCTATTGAGTGATCACAGGAGGCAGCTTTTACCTTGTATTTGGTCATATAAGTAGGGATGAGCTTGGGACTAGTACCGTACCGACCCGTCCCGAATCCCGATTTCCCGACTCCCGAATTAGACGAAAATACGAGACCAAGTACCGTACCAAGTTGTGATATTCGGGATCGGTACTAGTACCATATTCAGTACTGGGAAACCGGTACTAGTCCCGTTTGGTACCATTGTTCGATATACAACATATAATGCGTGACGTACAATGCTAAAAAATTGGTAACAGTTCTTATATCAATTAGTTACAATTTTTATAGTGTTATAAATGTTGAAATTAATAATAAAACAGAAAAAACCTAAAGAAAAAAATTAGCAACGGTTTTATCTAACCGATGACAGTTTCATAAGTGTTAAATGATTATTTGCCAATAATGATGAATGAGAAATATGAATATAAAATGGGTTTTGCATATATTTATGAGTTAGGAAATGATATGGATCGAATTAAAAATTTTAAAAACATGATTATTTATATCCTCAATTCGGTACCGGGAATTCCGGAATTAAACTAGTCCGACTCCCGTTTTCCCAACTACCGATTTAAGTCATATTTGGATCCCGAGTACCGTACCATCTTCGGCTAACCGGTACCGGTACTGGGACGGGTTCGGGACGGTACCGGTACGGGATGGGAAAAATGAGATTTTTGCTCATCCCTACATATAAGTATGAATGTCATAAGTTTATGGTGACATCATCACCAGAAATGCAAGAAAATTAGTGTTAGACACAAAGTCCTGGCGCCACTTAGGTGCTCTGTTTACACAACAGGAATCTCCGAATAAGATCCTATGTGGCCTTTGCTCACAGTTGGCATTGTTGTAGCTATCTGAAACACTCATAACAACATAATATAATATTTAATGAGATTATCAAAGTTTAGTAGAAATTTAAACCCAAAAATCATAAGTTAATATGATTCAAAAGAAATTTGAGCATGATTCTTTCACACGACGCCCAATATGCCTATTTGTGTATAGCAATAATGTTAAGGTTTAAAATACACTTTTACAAGATACTTGGAATTAGTAAAACCAACTATCATCAAAATGATTAAACAACAACATCTGATGAGTCGATCGGTGATCTACCCAATTCCTAAAATGAATTCTTAATAAGCTTTACCAAAAATAACTGCTTGATTATCACAACATATTAAGTCTTGGATCAATCCCCACAACCTCCTTTCCTTTACCACTACTTAAGCCTGTAGTGTGTGAAACACAATTGGGTAAGCAAATAAAATTTGCCAATTGAGTTATTAGATAGATATGAGGCATATAACACAGGACATGCATACAACTGACAATAGTATGTTGAGAAGTACTTGAGCAACATCATAATTATATATATACATATACACACACACACACACACACATATATATATGGGAATAAAACCCTATCCAACAGGTCAAAAGGGAGACTCGAGAACCTATGCATTGTCAAGGCCGGGTTAGAACCAAGACATGACAACTACAAGACAAACTGACTCTCATGTGTAGGCCACCTTCTTCGTAAGTTTTTCTGGAGTAGGTATTTTATACGTACAAACACGCAGTACGATGCTTAAATGTTATCTAAATAAGTTGGACGTCAAGTGAGGCTAATTGATTAAACATAAGCTCAACAATAGGGTTTAATCGTAGATAATCATGATAACAATCAATGTTTCATCAAAGGATAATATCTGGAACAACAAGTACAACTAATAGTAAACACGCTCAATGAAACATCTTTCCATACATTCATAATAGTAAACATTCAGGACAATATACAACCTAAATTTAATAATAATAATAATAATAATAATAATAATAATAATAATAATAATAATAATAATAATAATAATAATAAAAGTTCCAAACATACAGAAAAGTTAAAATCATATTAATCTCTAAAGCATAGGGTAGATTAAGTCTACAAGGCTAAGTTTGCGTATTACATCAACATCATAGAGTTCTCATCACAAAGTTACAACTCCAACATAGTTACCAAAGTTCTAGTAGACTTGGTTGCAGTAATAGCCTTAGTAGAAAGCTCAACAATTATCTTTCCTTTGCCTGAAAATATTTAATTAACAATTGGTAAACAATAAGCATAGTGAGATAACATATTACGTAGTCTACAAATGATTCATACAAACATTGTGCATTGTGTATATGTGAGCAATATTTGCTCCTTCGTGCGGAAGGCACGAATAACGAGTATGTCATTATGCTGGGAATCATGGATCCCAATGAGTTCATCGTGCTGGGAAGCACAGTTCCCGAAACATAAGTCTTAATGGTTGTTCAGTTATAGCGATCGATGATGTACAACCTGCCTGGAATGAGTATTAAATTATTAGTCCCTGATAGTGGCTTGTTGTCAACCTCAGCCCAGGTCACACCGGAATGTGAGTCTACCATCATGCCAAAGCATGTTACCGAAACGATGCACTTTCAAAGAATGCTAGCTAAATCTTTATAACATGTCAAGTATAAGGGTGCAGGAATAGTAATCTATTACTCACCGCTGTTTAGTTAACAAGGCGGATGCCAGGAAGCCTCCACAAGGTCTTACACATCACCGTTATATATATATATATATATATATATATATATATATATATATATATATATATATATATATATATATATATATATATATATATATATATATATATATATATATATATATATATATATATATATAACTTTACTTTCTTTATTCCCGAAGCTATAATCTTTATTAAGATCGCTAAATTAATTCAATGTGTGTTAAACAACAACACAAAGAACCTGTATCATCATCATATATGCTTTTGTATCAATTTCGTAGTAATTTTATCTTTAAAATGTGTTTTTAACATCTATATAACCAATATATATAAGTTGCATTACCAATAATCAAGTTTTTACGTGTTTGTGTGGGTGCCAAAACAAATCTCAGGGTCCCCCATTAAGGTCCAAGACTCACAAGTTTAGCGGTCCAACCCCACATTTTCATCCTTCACACTCCGAGATTAGTCTCGAGGTCCAAGCCTTAAGAAATTCCCAATTTATAGCCCAAGTCCCAGTTTCGGTGTCCAAATCTTTGAGTCGAGTATGAGTCTCGATGACCACATTTGTAAACAACAAAATAGAAAAAATTATACTCAACCTGAGACATGACTCGGGGTCTGGCTCATACCGAGACTCAGTCTCTGTCTCTCACTGGTTCATAGAAAATCACAAAGAAAGTCTTGTCCACAACTGAGTCCGAGACTTAGTCTCAAGACAGAGTTGTGGTTCTTGATTGTGTCCACTCTGAGACTTAGTCTCGAGGTTCTTGATATTGAGAATGAATCTTGGGGTAGCCCCTGACTTATGGTTTTTGATCATTTTTCGTTGCAAAGTAGATTAAAACCCAAATTAATGCAAACTTTCAATATAACTTAGATAAACTTATTTTAGCTTATAAGAAACATCAATTTGATGTTTTTTGCCCAAATTTTGGACCACATTAAACCCATGGCCACTTTGTTCTTTGACCCAGTTTGCAGCCCCAAAAGAAACAGAAATTATCTCACCATAAAGTTGAAATTAGACTTGAATCTTGTTCCAAGAGCTTGCGTAAACTCTAATGAGCCTTTATCAACTGAAAATTTAAACATGCAACCATAAAATTTGTGTTTTGATCTCACCTTCGGTATCTATAAAAACCAAACCAAAACCCTTAGTAAATTCAAGATTCATGTTATATATATTATCTTTGAAGTGTTTGCACACTGGACCCTCAAGTTATATCATCATAATATAACAATTACACCCCTTGTACATATTTATACCTCTAAATCCTATATATTTTATTTAATTATAATCATCATTGATTGATCTTTAAATATTCATTTCCTTGAATTTTCGTTCTAATATCAATGACGATCCCTTTCATTTATTCTTTACTCAATTAAAGTTCTACAATTCTCATAACCTTCCAACTTATAATATTAGACTTTAATAAATTAAGATATATCAAACATCCAAATTACATAGATGTAGACTTAAACATTTGATTAGAAATTATTGAAAGTAAGGATGTTACAGAATGGGCTCCACTAAGCTCACACTTCGTCTACGTAGTCATGCTATGTTAAACCAATTCAGGTACTTTACCTTCATCTCGTCCTCAAATTCCCAAGTATGGTTAGATCCTTTATGATGTTTCCATCTTACCAGCACCATCTTCACTACTTTGTTCCTCAGCTTCTTCACTTTAGTCACTAAAATGCATTATGGTTCATCCATATACCGGAGCCTTTTATTAACCTCAATTCTTGTGTGACCAGTCCATGGTACCCTTTCGGGTACCAGACTCTTTCTTAAGTAACCAACATGAAACACCGGATGTACACAAGCCAATTCTTCAGGCAGCTTCAGATGATAAGTTTGGTTCTGATTTTCTTAACTATACAAAAAGGACCAACAAATTAAGGAGATAACTTTCCTCTCTTTACGACTCTCGTAACCCCTTTCAATGAAGATACCTTTAAGCAAACACAATCATCCTTCTGAAACATGGATTATCTCACCTTAAAGTTGAAATTAGACCTGAATCTTGTTTCAATAGCTATCGTAAACTTGAAAGAGCCTTTATCAACTAAAAATTTAAACATGCAACCACAAAATTTGAGTTTTGATTCTCATTTTCGATTTCTAAAGAAACCAAACCAAAACCCTTAGTAAATTCAGATTTAAGTTTTGTTTACCTCAAATAGGTGTTTGTAAACTCTCAGAATACTACCAATCTTGTTAATTCCTAAGTTTCCAAGCTCAATTTCAACGATTTTAGTTTTCTTTTGGTGTTTATTATATGAACTGAGAGGGAGAGAGAGCGAGGTATAAATTGCTTCATGAAAATGAACAGACGTTCATATCCTAAAGCTATGTTATTCGTATTATCTTTGAAGTGTTTGCACTTTGGACCCTCAAGTTATATTATCATAATATAACAATTACACCTGTTGTACATATGTATACCTTTAGAACTTAAATCCTTATATATATTTTTAATTATAATCCTCATCGATCGATCTTTAAATATTCCTTTCCTTGAATGTTCGCTCTAAAGTTAATAATAATCAGTTTCATTTATTCTCCACTCAATTAAAGTTCTATTATTCTAATAACCATCCAACTTATGATATTTGAATAAAAAAATTGGGATATATCAAACATCCAAATTACATTTATTAAGACTTAAGCATCTGATTACAAATACTGAAAGTAAGGATGTTACATTCAAGGAACCATGGTGATATGTCAAATGAGCAACAAAGTGCGAGAATATGAAATACATCACATGATGATACTAGGTATGAGCACAATGAACACAATCATGTGTATATGTCTGGACCACACACATCAATGCTAGATCTTACAACAATAGGCAATGTATAGTCTTAATGTAGTAGTAGTCGCCAAAATGCCTCTTGAAACTCGATTATAGTACTTAGCTTCCCAAACTGGAAACCGATACACTTTCTTGGTCCAAGCCTAGCAAATATTTATAATTCAAGTATATATAAGCTTATTATATCATATCATATAGCTTGGAATTCATTTGGTGCATTTAACACCCACGATCGCTCTTTCAACAATTATTGGTACTTAGTGTCTTTTGTGAGGTTCATATGTGTTTTTGGTTGTTTAAGGTAAGTTGGATAGTTTATTTAGGGTTCGTATGAAAAACAAATATTGATTCTAAGTATTGGGTACGTATAATCCTTCATAACATGGCACTAAGCAAGTATAAGACCCGAGAACCCAAGCCAAATGTCAAGAACTCAACCAAACTGAAGGGAGGTTGTGGCGTAACCAACCCTTTGGTCACACTGTGACCACTGCTAGTTGGCTCTTCCAGATCTTCTTTCTTGAGTAACAGAACCATGAATGTTTTGTTGTTAGTCTATTCTTCCATTAAACCTCAAAACTAACTCAATAAAGCTTAACTATAGACTTTTAACATACTTTAAACATTACAAACAATCCAAACCTCCGATCTAACTTAGATTCATACAAATTAAAAGGGGATTCCTCACTTTAAAACCTAACAACCAACTAATGATTAAAATAGCCATATATTTATGAAAGAGTAATACACTCACACCCAAATGATCACATTAATGTGTAATCTTTCGAAATATATGATCAATCTCTTTTCCTAATTTTGGCCATACTTTGACATAGCTAAAGAGATGAAGAAATATAGATTTAAGCATGAACAAGAGTTTAGAACCGATTACCTTGCTATTTTAAGTTTTAATGTTTTATTCCTTTACAAAATCAACCACCAGCTCCCTTAATTAACAAAACCCTAAATGAGCTCTTTCTAAGAGAGTTGGATAAGAGAAGATTGGGGAGAAATTGAACTTCACAATTGGGCGGGGTGCAGATTTTATCTTCAAAGTCTGTGAAATCCTACAATAACCCTAAGTTTAGCCTCTTTGCCCCAACAACCCTTACTTTCACTCTTTGTTTCATTCTATCCCCTATGAGAGTTGTAAGCTTGATTCACTTGTACTCAATGTTTATGAAGTTGTGCATATTTATATGGAATTTGGGGTACAATGGGTTGATGCATAATATACAAGTTAGACTAGAATAATTACATATAAGTCTAGTTTATTTATCTTAAGAGATTTGGGTAAATCAACTTTGAGATGCATTACTATTTGATTATCCAATCAAATACCACTTAGGCATCACTAATAGTAAATCATTGAATATATCATTTAAGTATATATATATATATATATATATATATATATATATATATATATATATATATATATATATATATATATATATATTAGTTTAAACATTACCTTAAATTGGACGATGTTACACTGTGACATGACTTCCACTCATCATCATAGGCATACTAGTATTATGCACTGCTTCGAGTGTTCTGGAAAATTCACGAAAAAACTGTTGATTTGATGTTTTAGCAACACTAGACTCATGTGTCTTAGCCAAAGAAATATCTTTATCAAGTGGCTCTAAACTTTATTGCGCACGAAATGAAGTCTGTGGCGGGGGCAAGCGTCGACCTATCTCAATATCATCAAACTCCAAGTGAGTTGGCATAGAGTATGTGTTTGATCGCCATAAGAAATGAAAAATAACTTGTTGAGAAGTTGATCGATGACTCAGTGTGGTTTGTGCTTACACAACTGAGCAGTTGATGTCTTTTTCAATCAACACCCAACTATGAGTGTCGGTAGCAGATGTGATTACCAGACTTAATTATGGTTGGGAACTCTCATCTATTCTTCTAACTTCCCCCCCCCCCCCCCCCCCCCCCGGATTTGCACTATTCCTCTGAGTCATCATTGTTACTATCATCATGATGTTGAAATGATGGGATACTCAGTGATGGTAATCTAGTAGTGTAGGAAACCTCACTTCCTCTTGCCTCATGAGCGATTAGTTCATTTATTAGAGGCTCGATGACGGGTGGTTCATTCATCAGCTGCTCAGGCGCTCTACCTCATTAATTCCCTCTCGTTGGGGAGGTTCAGCCAGATTACGTTAAACCATTCTAGTAAGATGTAACTCACGTTATTCCCTAATGATCTGAGAATTTTGATCTACATATGCCAGAAGTTCCTCTGTCAGAGGCATAACGACGACTCCTGGAGGATCAATCAAATCATATAAGTATTTGATATGGGAATTGTTGACAGCAATGTCATGTTCTCCTTGGGGAATCTATGGAATATTTCACATGCTTTAAGCGATGATCATTTGGAGAAACCGTTGAACTAAAACAATATTCTGTTCCCTTCCTGTTCCTTTGGCCTGTATAACTTCAACCAAATCTTTCTAGATAGTTCACACATAGTTATGATGTATGTTGTAAGTAAAACTATGAAACATGTAAAGGACTCAAAGGCTTGCATGGTCACTGCCGATAGCTTTGACTCTAAGGCAATTGTTGAGAATTGATTACATGTAGTATCAGGGTCCCAATAGTCAATGTTCTAGAAATGTCTAGCGTTTTCCAGGAAACCATCATATCCTAGTCTACTGATGTCTTGACGGATCTCCTCCTCCATTAGTTCATCGTCCTAAGTAATGTTTCAAGGAAAAACCTGAGGTCTCGGTAGTTGAAGAATTTTACCGAAAGTGATCTCAATAGTGTGATCTTTGATTTCCCTAGTGATATTCACGCTGTCTGGATCTGGGTCATATTGAAGAGTAATCCAGAACTAATAGAGATAGACTTATGGAGGTTTGGGAAGCGGTTTTTTAATCAGAGCATAGAAAGACTGATGCCCGAGAATCATCTCATGTACCACTTTGTTTAACAAACAAAGTGCTTCATTGTCTTGTTTCTTCAAGAATGCAAGATCTACAAGAAAGTTGTTGTCTTTTATTTTTCAGCCAACTTACTCAACGAGAGATATGTTCAGAGGTGAGACAAAGGTGGTGACCAGAGCAAGAGTTCAGTTCATCTTCTGATAAGTATTGTTGGTTCTCTTCAGAGTGATGAGAATGTTGGGGGCTATTTTGAGATGGGTGTTATATCCTGTTTTGGGCAAAATTAGATTTGGAAGCTAATGAAGATATCATTGAACTTGTGAGGACTGAGTGTTAGATATTTGAAAATTAATAAGACAAATTTAAGAATACATGTCATGTATAAGGAGTTAGATAGAATATGACTCAATTGATAAAGGGTTTCTTATCAAAAATATCATGTTAAAAAACAAATCTAAGAATCCATAGTCTATTATTAAGAGACCAATGCTGATTCTAAAATATTCATATAGATATATCTTTGGAAATGAAATTGTATCTCAAACAAAGTAATCTTTTAATTGAGCTCTCACACTTATCTTGATGAATACTTAGAAAAATTTTCTAAACTTTCAAATCATAACGGATTCGAGAGTTGAAACTCTCGAATACAAATGAATTCGAAAGTTACTTTCGAAGAAATTTGAAGGCCCAATTTAAAAACATGAAGGACATGGAAAAGGAAAGTTTCAAATCATGAGGGATTCGAGAGTTGAAACTCTAAAATGAAACACAATTTCTCAGTTAACTTAGAAAGTTTAAGTCCTTCACTAAAACATGTAGGATTCGAAAGTTATAACCTTCGAATCCTATATTATTCGAGAGTATACTTAGAAAGAAATTTCCACATTAAGTGTCAGCCCCACCATACTCAAGAGTTGGAACTCTCGAATAGATAAGTATTCGAAGGTATACTTGGAAAATTTATGGCCACTTAGAATGAATCCTATAACATTCGAGTGTTGAAACTCTCGAGTCCTACTGGACTCAAATGCGTGCTTAGAAAATTATTTGCCTAAGGCGCAGTAGTCCTATTACATTCGAAATTTGAAACTCATGAATGTAACGGCATTCGATGGAATACTTATAAAATTGTGAAAATTAAGGAAATGTAAGGTACATCCAAGAATTGCAACTCTCAAATATGCCTATGTCTATGGTATAGAAATATACTTAGAAAATTTCTAAGTCCCTTATAGATTAGGACAGTTGCATTCGAGAGTGTAAACTTTGTATCTAATTAGATCAACACATAACCCTTAGAAAAAAATCTGCACCCCCCCCCCCCCCCACAAATAACTTTATATTCCAGCTTTTTAGATCAAGAGAGGATTTGAAGAACCTTTTAGGTTTCATTTTTTGAACAACTAACACTCATGGCAGACAAAATCAAACTAAGATGAATGTTTCGAGTCACAAAACCGATTTAAACCCAGGATATATGCACAAAACTAAGTAAAATAATCACTTTTATGAACGAATAAACTTTAATTCATTGAAAATTGGACTTGTTTGATTCAAACTTGATGAAGATGAGGTGTGCGACGAAGAACAAAGAATTTGAAGATGATGCGTGTTGAGGAAGAAGCAATGAACGAGGGTGGAAAAAATTATTTTTAAACCTCTTTTAAAGAGGGCCCCCTATCCAACCCCATTTAATTTAGACATGGCTCTTTTAAAAACATGTGTAAAATTAAACAAAATAACGAATAAAGTTTATAAGGAAAATTAGACAAAATTGAAATAAAAAAAAAATTGTTAGAACTTATTTATATTGACGAAATAAAATAAGTCTAGGGTATAAAGTGTAAATAGGTAATAGTTGTAATTGACTATAAATAGTATTTTGACTTTTGTAAAAAGTAGATCTGACATTTTTCATTCTATCTTTTGCACGGAAATTGTGGAGAAAGTTTTTAGGGCTTCAGTGATCATCTCGTTCTCTTCATTGTAATCATTTGAATATTATCAAATCATTCGGTTAGTAAATCTATTCTTGTTCTTAATTTTTTTATCTTTGATTGTTGATTGAAAATATAGGAATTACAATTGGTATCAGAGCACTAGGAATGATTTTTTGATTGAAAATCTTGAAAAACCATCACTGTTCTATCCATTTTTTCAGAAATTGAAAAATCGATTGAGGGTTTTGATTTTCTTGATCTTATTTGTTGAAATTTGGATCGAAGGAAGGTATTGGTAAATCGATCAGTTTGAGTATAAACTTAAACTGTAATTCAAAACACTTATAAAGATCCAGTGATTTTTCTGAAATTTCGAAAACACACTTATTCTTCACTACTTTACTGAAAAACAAGGGGTTTAATCTGGATTTAAACTAAGTTCCTTCAGAAAAAGTGTTTGAAATCAAAACCTCACCATCGATATCAACGAGGAATCAATTGAAGCATTTTTGAAATTTTAATTGAATTCCAGACTTGAAATTTTTGAAACCTAAAAAACTCGAATATAACTGTGTTCTTGTTGCAATCGAGTTGACATCATGTTTTAATCGAGTTGAACAAAGAGATAGTCAAGTTGATCATTGGGTTCAATCGAGTTGATCACAGAATCAATCGAGTTGAAAGAAGTGATAATTGAGTTGATCATTCACTTCATTCGAGTTGACTTGAACCTTCATTCGAGTTGACTTGAAGTTCCATTCGAGTTGACACATACTCAAATCGAGTTGGAAACAAGTTATAATCGAGTCTTTCAAAACAAGTTAGTGAAATTAAATCTTAATTCGAGTTTACTCTTACTTTCATTCGAGATTATTGGCAATTGATTCGAGTTGACTTCTTTTTTATCCGAGTTGACTATCTTGTGAATCGAGAACTGTTGAGGTAGCTAACCTAACAGAGGCATAAAAGCGGAGAAAATTGGGGGGATAAGACAGCTAGAAAATTGTTGCTGATATCCATCCCAAATGACATATACACCTGTCTGACAAACACTAAAACAGCCAAATCCATCTGGGATGAGGTGTGTAAGTTGATGAGGAGATCAGATAGGGCAGCTACAAACAGAGCACGTAACAGCTTAATAACATTCGAGGACTTCAGAGCTAGAGAAGGGGAATTGCTGGAGAATATATACTTAAGGTTTGTCAGCTTAGTAAGTGAGATGAAGAGGAACGCTGTCACAAAGTCCAACTTAGACATCAGCGTTAAATTCCTAAACGTAAATAATCCAGAATGGGAAAAGTACGCAATGATCATTCAACAGACAAAGGATATTGAGGACATGGATTTTCATATGGTCTTTGAAAACCTTAACAACTATCAGGAAGTTGTTTTAAGGAAGATGACCGGAAAGAAGAAAGCAGAAAAAGATATTGTTGATCCTTTAGCTTTATTGACAGACAAGAAACACAAGTACAAGCTAAAGAAGGAAAAACGTGTAGTTATAAGCAGCAGTTCATCTGAGTCAGACTCATCGGATTCCTCAGCTGATTCTGAAATAGAGGAAATGAAGAAACAAATGGCCTTACTAACAAAGGCATTTCAGATTAAGTTTTACCGGAAACCTACCAATAACAAGATGAGATACAAAACAGGCTCACGAAAGTTTGATAAGGAGAAATATGACAAATCAGGTGCAAGCAGTGGAAAGAAAGTCGAAAAATATGATAAATCAGGTGAAAAGTAAGCCAAAAAGGACTCAGAACAAAAATGCTACAACTGTGGCAAGCCGGGTCATTATGCTAGAGAATGCAGAATGCCTGTAGTGAAAAATTCAGAATACTACACAAGAAAGGCACTTCTAGGAAAAGAAAAGGAAGCCGGCAAAGCACTAATGGCTGAAGATGATCACTGGCTTCAACTATCTGAGGATGAAGACATCTTAGATGAAGATGCACATATCTTTTTAAAGTCAGAGGTTTTTAATGAATCAGATGTTAGTGAGTCTGCGATGGTAGCAGAAGATGAAGAATGGGTAGGGTTGACGGATGAGGAGAATGAAGAAAAGGAAGAGTCTGATGAGGAACTGACTGAAGAAATAGCAATGATGGCAACGGGAGATGCTGGCGACAACAAAGATAGAGAAAGTGATGAATCAGATTCAGACAAATCAGAGACACCTGAGGTACAATCTAACTCTGAATCTGAAAATGATGACTCCTATATGCTTGAACGTACTAAAGCAAATGGCTTTCATGCTAAAGAAATTTGAAAAATCTTTAAAAGCCGAAATTAAAAATGCTCATTCCTTGGAAAACAAACTAAATCAAGAACATGCGTTAGTGTTGGATTTTTCCAAGGATAAGACATTTGCACTACGAGCTGTATCAGATTTACAAGATAAAACAAATGATCTTCAAAGTGAAATCTAGGTACTGAATAGCAATATATCTGACTTAAAAGAAAAACTGGATTTGGCTGAATTAGAAGCATCAAGTTTTTCTGTAAAATATCATGCCATTTTTTATGTAAGAACAAAACTTTACGAGAAAATTAAATCATTGGAAGATGAGTTTATCAAACGAGGTCAAACTTATCAAACAATATATATAAATCAACCTAAAGATACCGAATTTTATAATTCTAAATCTGGTATACGTTGGAATAATCCTAAATATCTGACAAAAGCTATTTCAAATTCACCTACATTATATGATGTCAGATACATGAATTTAGGATTACAAATGACACTTATGAAAGCATCAAATGAAATAGAATCAAGTGACGATTCAAAAAGGTTAAGATCTGATAAAATACAAAATTTTGTTGATTATGACAGAATAAATGAATCAAATCAAAATTCTTGCATTTGTGAGGAATATATTCAGACATATTCTAACAATGATTTATATGAAAATATTACCCATTCTAAAAAGCTATATTTACCAACTTCAATTATTGAGAAGATGAATTTTGATCTTGAATTGAAAATCAAAACTTTTGAGACAAAAAAATCAAAATCTTAAGGCTGAAATTAAATCTATAGAACAAAAGTTGCAAAAACAGCCTGAAAACAAATTACAATCAGATCAAACACCTTCAATTCAACTTGATTCTATTAATTCTGAAAAAGATTTTGATCTGTATATGAACTCAGACATTAACATAGATGAATTTGTCAAACCATTACATGACAAACAACTTGATAAACCTAAAGAACCTGTTAGAACATTCACCAAATTTAAAGGATTCATTAGAACATTCACCAAATTTAACACTGAAAAAAGGGAAAACAAAAATTCATTTTGTGACTCCTACTTATGAAAAAGGTGAATCATCTTCCACAAGGGACTCTATTGCACAAAAGGTCCAAAATTCCAAAGGTAAGAGACTTTTACAGGAGAAACAAGTTTCTAAAATGACTAGTTCTCGTGTTTCTTGTGTATCATATAATATTGTTAAAGGTTCTCGGAAGCAAGAATGGAGAAAGAAACAGAGAGAAAAGAAAAAACAAGAGTATAAGACAAGAATGGAGAGTCAAAGAAACTGTTGTTACAGATAGGATTAGACAATTTGAAAAATTTGTCTGCAATAATAATTTTACTGATAAATATTGTACTAAATACTCTCGAACTGCCTTAATTGCTTTAAATTCTGCTTCTTGTAAATCAATGTATGTTAAATATGATAAGTTTGTATGGCTACCAAAGAAAAAGGATCCCTCTTTTACTCAGAAAAAGGTTCCAAAACAGCAAATTATAAATCAGTTCCAAATCAAACTGTACAAAAATGGGTACCGAAATGTACTGTTAAAAAGTGGGTTTCTAAATTAACAGATATATCTGATGAGAAGATAAATATCAAACCACATGATTTACCGAAATCAAAAGTACCCAACTATAAGTGGGTACCTCACGTTTTATTTCGTCTTATACGTAAATCATGTGTGGTACCTTGACTCCGGCTGCTCAAAGCACATGACCGGACAGAAAGAGACTCTCACAAACTATGTTGATAAGTTCTGTGGGACGGTCCGTTTCGGGAATGATCTATTCAGTCCAATCAGAGGATATAGGAGTCTTGCGCACGACAAGATAACAATTCAAGAAGTCTTCTACGTTGACGGTCTCGGTCACAATTTGTTCAGCATTGAACAACTCTGCGATAAAGGGTTAGAGGTCAACTTCAAAGCAAATCGGTGCAGCAAAAGATCTGGCGAAGGAAAAGAATTCCTTGCAGAAAATAGGAAGACTAATTTGTACTCAATAGACCTAGCCTCAATCAATCTGAAGAAAGATGTTTGCTTAATGTCAACAGCAACATCTAAAATCTCTTGGCTATGGCATCGTCGCCTTTCTCATCTGAATTTCAAAGAGTTAACCAACCTTGCAAAAGGTGTGTTTGTAACATCCCAAATTTTTATTAATTGTAATTTACAATTTTAAGGACTTAATTATTATGTTAATGAATTATTATGTCAATTTAAGTTATTATGATCATATTATTAGTTAAGTAAGAAAATTGTCACATCCTTGCTTTAAAACACGCTTGCTTATCCCAGGAATAATAATAAATGCATAAAGCTAAATAAAATATTACAATAAGTCATGCACTACACGTGCTTCAAGGTTACAGTACTAAGTTGCTAAAAACATCATAACATAAATAAAAGCAGCTACCCAAAACCCAAGGCATCATAAAGCTATACCACAAGCTGAAAGTGAGCTAAGTCTTCTGGGATGATCAGATAAAAGACCTAAGCAGAAGGTCCAGCTTGTTCTTTACCTTTTCCTGTAAAAATTGTAAGTAGCAACTGTAAGCTAAAGCTTAGTGAGTAAACAGATATTCATGAATGCATGTAAAATATGAGGCGAAAGTGCCTATAAAGGCTGTTATGCTTGCTTGCTTGCTTGCTTGTTTGCTTAATACCCAGAAAGAATACTGCACAATTGAGACATTTCACGCAGAAAGGAGATGCCACCACTAGGGGTTTACCGCTGACAGATGACCAATCTGTGATGCGGGGCTAGCTACCCGCATAATGCTCAAGGGATAGTGGTGAACATCAGAATTGCTTGCTCGCTAAATATAATGCTTATGAGATACACAAAGAAACGCTAACACAAAGTTTGTTGTATAGTATGCAGAACAATAAACAGATAGCAGATAAATATGCATATTAATAGATCAAATGTAAGATCCGGCTAAGCTGGGCATCACCTGTACCACAGTGTTCGCCTTCACTCACAAAAGTCTATTGAATTCCAAAGAAATCATATAGAAGCAATTTATGTCTCAATTTCATATAAAACATGTAAACAAGAATAACTGTTACTCACCGTACGGAAAATGCTTTGAAATGCTCTGAAATACTTGCTCGGGCTTATTTACGCTTTAAATTGCTTTATAATGCTTGCACTTGCTTATCTAGGCTTTTAATATATTCTGGCACTGGCTTTGACTCGCAACTGGGCTAAACAGCTTATGTATAATATCTGAAGTTTAATATTACAGAACATGTGCTAAATTAATATTGCTAGCTCAATATTCCAATATCTATAAGCCATAACTTCTAGCTAAATATTTTGCTATTTATTTTGCTAATTTATGCGTTGTTCGTAAATTTTATCAATTAAATTCGAAATTTAGGGGCTAGATTCGAATCTGAGCATCAGACTCGAAGCCAGATTCGAATCTGAGCATCAGATTCGAAGACAGATTCGAACCAGGGGTTAGGTTCGAAGACAGATTCGAATTATTGGGGTTAGATTCGAACCTCATTCGAATCTGAGGATAGATTCGAAACCCATATCTCGAATCTAGCTCTACTCGAGTCTGTTCTTGGTATTTCGAGTCTGTTCTATGCATACTCGAGTTTGTTCATAAGTTACAGCTTTAAACATGCATTTTCAAGCCTCAAATCCACAAATAAGCTAAGTAATAAGCCTCGGTTTAGTCATATTATACTTAATCTATCATATTCTAGTAAAACCTATGCGAAATTAGCTTTAAATCACCTGTAAATGATAGACTCGAATCTCATATCTTCAAAACCGAAAATGCAGAAAACGAAAAGATCGATTTTTACCTCAAAACCGTATGAAATCACGCATGCAATAGGAGATTCGCGTAGTACTCTTCGAGATCTTTCCGTTAACGTATAGAACACGAGATTTGGCCGGTCGGTTTGGGAGAAAAGCTAGAGAGATGTTCGATTCTAGAGAGAGGAGCTCTGGAGTTGCTAGAATAGTTTTGCAAAAGTGAGAAAATGAAGCACCCAACTCCTATTTATACTAAAACTCAAAATTACATCATTTTACGCAAATTGCTCAAAAATACTTAAAGTAAAATGCAAATAAAAGCAAGGTGTTATAGTATGAGCCCACCACGCTTGCACTTCGTCCTCGAAGTACCTAAGGCTCAAACAGATGTGGATATCGAACTCTCATGTCTTGCTCAGATTCCCAGGTCTGAGAAGTTCCGTGAGAAGTCCTCCATTGCACCAACACCATTGCTACCTCTCGATTCCTCAACTTCTTCATCTTTGTTTCTAGAATAACTTCAGGCTCGTCACATTGCAGTTTCTCGTTGATCTTGTAGCTCAGATGATCGGCCCACTTTTCTCTGTCATCTTCTTTGCACTTCCTTAGTTGCGAAACGTGAAACACGAGGTGTATTTGTTGGACAGTTCGCTCGGCAAGTCCAACAGATAAGATTGAGTTCCAACACGCTCGGTGATCTTGAAAGGACCAACGAATCGTGGTGCTAACTTGCCACGCTTGCCGAATCTGAACACACCTTTCATCGGCGAGACTTTTAATACAACATAGTCGTCCTTCTGGAATTCTAAAGGTTTATGGCGTCGGTCGTGATACGATTTCTGTCGAGATTGAGCAGTTTCTAAGCGTTGGCGAATAATTCTGATCTTTTCATTAGTCTGCTGAAGTAGCTCGGGACCGGCGATTGGTGCTTCACCGGCTTCATGCCAACACGTAGGAGTTCGGCACTTGCGTCCGTATAAGGCTTCGAAAGGTGCGGCTTTGATGGATGAGTGGTAACTATTGTTATAAGAAAATTCTGCTAGCGGCAAGTGGTCATCCCAACTACCACTAAACTCAAGAACACATGCCCGCAGCATGTCTTCGAGTGTAAGGATCGTGTGCTCACTCTGTCCATCAGACTGCGGATGATACGCTATGCTCATTCTGATCTTTGTGTCTAATCTATCTTGCAATGCACTCCAGAACCTCGAAGTAAATCGGCTGTCGCGGTCGGAAACAATTGATAGAGGCACACCGTGTCGGGTAACGATCTCGTCTATGTACAACTTGGCTAGTTTCTCTAGTGAGTAATTCTCGCGAATCGGAATGAAGTGCGCAACTTTGGTTAAACGATCCACGATCACCCATATTGCGTCGTGCTGTCTTCGCGTAGTCGGAAGCTTCGTCACAAAGTCCATCGTTATGTGATCGAACTTCCACTCGGGAATCGGTAGGGGCTGTAGACTGCCATAAGGCTGCTGATGCTCCGCTTTGTCCAATCGGCAAGTAACACAATTATCGACATATTGGCCTACGTCTCTTTTCATACCGGGCCACCAATATTCGGCTTTTAGATCGTTGTACATCTTGGTGCTGCCAGGATGTACCGAGAAGTTAGAACAGTGGGCTTCCGAAAGAATTTTCTGTCGAACATCACCAAATTTGGGAACCCAGACACGATTTTTGAAAAGCTTTAAGCCACGAGGGCTATCGGTTAAGAACTGAAGTTGCCCTTTCATGTCCTCAGAGTTGAGGTTTTCCCCTTTTAGGGCTTCGGCTTGAGCAACGAGAATTTCATCGATCAAAGTTGATGAAAACGAAGTATGAGTCAAGGTATAGAGACATTTAGCAGAGTAGGATTTACGACTCAATGCGTCGGCCACCACATTCGCTTTGCCAGGGTGATAAAGAATATCACAGTCATAGTCTTTGATGAGTTCCATGGAGCGTCGCTGGCGCATGTTGAGCTCCTTCTAGCTGAAAATATACTTAAGGCTCTTGTGATCCGTATACAGTTGACATTTGGTGCCGTAGAGATAATGTCGCCATGTTTTCAACGCAAAAGTCACAGCAGCAAGTTCAAGGTCATGAGTCGGATGACTCTTTTCATGATCCTTAAGTTGGCGAGAAGCATATGCTATGACTCTGCCTCTTTGCATCAAAACACACCCAAGCCCTTGATATGAAGCATCGCTGAAGACCACAAAGTCTTCATTGCCTTCGGGTAAGGCCAAAATAGGTGCTTCGGTGAGTTTCTGTTTTAAAGTTTGGAATGCGTTCTCTTGAGCTTCTTCCCAAATAAAGGGAACATTCTTGCGAGTAAGAGATGTAAGAGGCATGGCTAGTTTTGAGAAGTCCTTAATGAATCGACGGTAGTAACCCGCCAATCCCAAGAAACTTCGGATCTCGGTAGCTGATTTGGGAGCTTCCCAATTTTGAATGGCTTCTATCTTAGAAGGATCCACAGAGATTCCTTCACCAGATATCACATGACCAAGGAATTGTATCTGATAAGATACAAGATTTGCAAGTTAACGCTGAGCATGAAATTTAAGAAAAGATAAGCTTAAAAATGAATAAATCGAGATTGCAAGCACCTGTCGCAACCAAAATTCGCATTTAGAGAACTTGGCGTAAAGTCGCTCCTTGCGCAGCAACTCTAGCAGCTCTCTAAGATGCACAGCATGCTCAGCTTCAGTTTTTGAGTAGATGAGAATATCGTCTATAAAGACGATAACAGACTTATCGAGCATTGGTCTACAAACGCGGTTCATTAGATCCATGAACGCCGCAGGAGCGTTTGTAAGGCCAAAGGGCATAACAAGAAACTCGTAATGCCCATATCTGGTACGGAAAGCCGTTTTAGGGACGTCTCCTTCATGAACTTTGAGCTGACGATACCCTGATCTAAGATCGATCTTTGAGAAGTAGCTGGCTCCCTGAAGCTGGTCGAAAAGATCGTCTATTCTGGCAACGGATATTTGTTCTTTATTGTTACCTTGTTCAACTCCCTATAATCAATGCACATCCGGAGAGTCCCATCTTTCTTCTTAACGAATAAAACAGGAGCTCCCCAGGGAGATGAATTTGGTCGTATGAGTCCCTTATCTAGCAATTCTTGCAATTGCTTCATCATTTCTTGCATCTCTGCAGGTGCAAGTCTATAAGGGGCTCGAGCAATTGGTGCCGCGCCGGGCACTAAATCAATTCTGAACTCCACCTGACTGTAACAACCTAGCTTTTGACTTGACTTTAATTTCAGTATTTGAGCAGATAATGTAATTTTATTACATTATTTTTATTGTAATTTTAATTAAGTAATGAAAATATTTAATTAAATTATAGAAATGTTATAAAGTATTTAAAAGATTAAATATAAAAAGAGATGTAAAATACAAAAGTATAGTGGGTTAAACTACAAATATAACTAAGTTACATATAT
Source organism: Centrapalus pauciflorus (assembly GCA_020465985.1). Classification (NCBI taxonomy): domain Eukaryota; kingdom Viridiplantae; phylum Streptophyta; class Magnoliopsida; order Asterales; family Asteraceae; genus Centrapalus; species Centrapalus pauciflorus. The sequence continues at coordinate 111,421 of JAANYP010000268.1, forward strand.
TAACTAAAATAATGATCATTTAAGATCATTAATGCAAAAACACACTCTCTCTCTACTCTCTCTCTCTCCTCTTTTCTTCTTCATACGGCCAACCTCCAAATTGATCAAAACTCTCATAAATTGTCCATTAATTGAAGAATTAATACAAGAAAGGGTTACAACAATCAACCAGCATCATCAAACTACAAAGATTTGAGGTAATAATTTCTTTAAATTTGAAATATATGTATGTTTGGTTCGGTTTTGTGTGAAACCGAAACCAAGAAATTAAAAACATGGAATTTGTAATGCATCTGTAAGATTTTAGATGATTATGATGAAATGAAGTATATAAAAGCTATAGAAACAAAACTTGTGGGTTGGATCAAATTAATAATGAAGAAATCGGATTTTTAGTGATAAAAATGTGTTCTTGACAAAAGTCTACAATTTGAATGATCTTGATGAATTTGTGATGTTTTTGATAAGGAAAATGATACCAAATCAACCTAATAATGATAATATAACTTTAGATTTAGTTGCATGTTAATAAAATTGAGTTTTGTGAATTTTTATGTAAAACCCGTATGAACATACTCAAGAACATGAAGAACAAAATCTGGAAAATTTACAAGTCTTGGGTCCGAATTCGGATGACCCGAATTCGGATGAAGACTAATTCGGGTGCCAATTCGGATGGCTACTTCGGATCTTGTATGGTCCGAAATTCAATTGTCCAAATTCGGATGAAACCCTGGTTCGGATCTAATGTCGAAATTCGGATGGTACTTTTCGGATCTCCTTCGGATGATGTAATTCGGATATAGCCATTTCGGTTCAGCCCGGTCCGAATCCGGTTGACCATTTCGGATATGTCCGAATCCGGGTGTATGGTCCGGATTGGTCCGAATCCGGATGACCAATCCGGATGGTCCGAAATTAAAGGATCCGAATCCGTGCCCTTTGATTTTATATTTTAACATCACAACTAAATACTATTATATAAATACAAGAATCATGAATCCAAGATGGAAGAATAAAGAATTATCAGTTATCAGAATCAGATGAAAATAAGAATATAAAGATTTTAAAGTTAAAGGATTATGAAATTGACAATGATGTAAAATTATTCTGGACAGGTTCAGTTAAATCCTGAACACAGATTTAAAGAATACTGAAAGTGGGTCACTGATTAGAAAAGGCAAAGCCAGAGTTCAGAAAGATTAAAGATAAATCCTGGGATAACCCAGGTGGTGGATTATAAATCTGCTAGATAAAGACTCCAGAAACAGTGAGTTATAGATATTCAGTTTTTCATGCTAGACTTCCGATTGAGATATATTGTTGACGACAGTTTATTTGACATTCATGAATGCTCAGCTGAATTGTGACCTGTGCACACCATGGTTCGGTGATGCCCTGTGGATCATGATAGCTAATTTGACTTATCATTTCACATGACAATTGTATTTATAGTTCATTTCATATGTTATTGCTATCATGACTTTGATCACTATGCTTTCTTTATTGATCGCATCACTTGACATATTGATTCAGCTTAGAATAATTAGCTTTATCGGTCTATTGTTCTAGACCTAGCTATGTCACCAGTTCTATTGAACTTGGTATTGATATTCCGATGTTCCCCCATGAAGACCGCTGGTAGCTAGCCCAGCATAAGTGGATAGCTTCCACTAAAAGCGTGAGCGTGGGCTGAACATCATCCGATTCCCTGAGTTCTATGTCTCAATCATTGAGTGGCTGTAGCGGCAGTCCAGACATATCACGCTTTGACCCATGATCCGCTTGATTAATGCATGTGAATCTGAAAATCTATATTCTCACTAAGCTTTGCTTACAGTTGCTATTTGACCTTTTTACAGGAAAAGATAAAGGAAAGTCACCTGCAGGACCTAGTTCTTAGGTCTTACAAGATCAAGATTGAAGTATTCTATAGACCACTACTCAACAAAACCCTTCGGTACTGATTGGCAGAAGATACTTGTGGTGGTCTGGGTAGATTTGAATTGATCATATGATGACATGTATTAGATTAGATGGTACCCTTTATTAGTTTATTTTAAAAAAATTGTAATCTGAACTAAAAATTGTATTAACTTATCCTAATGTTTGTACTTGTAATCAGAAATTCCGCAACTTAAATTACTCTATCTTAGTTAGGATTGATGTCGTGTTGCATAATGTGGGACCTAGACTCTGAGGACTGCCCCGTAAGGGAAGGTCTTCACACTGACGGTCTGGCGGGAGTTCAGAGATGTCCTCGAGAAAGACATCGGGAAACTCGGAGGCTATCGGAACCTCGGCTAATGCTTTCTTTTCAGACTTAGCATCTATCGCATATGATAAGTATGACACACAACCCTTAGCTATATGTTTCCTAGCTTTGACTACAGAAATTAAACATAAGTCACCTTTCTTCCTGTCACCATAGATGCAGATACTGCGGCCATCCGGTGTAGTAAGCTTTATCAACTTCTTCTTGCAGGCAATGTTGGCGTCATGATGGTCAAGCCAATCCATACCGACGATGACGTCGAATTCGTGAAAGTCCATAGGAATGAGGTCAAGTTGGAACGTGCAATTATCTAACAGAATTATGCAGTCGCGGTAAATTTTATCGGTGGACACGCACACGTTACTTGCCATTTTGATATCAAATATAACAGGCAGAGTTGTCGGAGTAATTCCAAGCTTAGATGCAAATGCACTTGATATAAAAGAGCGATTGGCTCCTGAATCGAAAATAACTCTAGCAGGGATAGAGTTAACAAGAAACGTACCAGATACCACATCTGGTATTTCCTTCGCTTGCTCGGCTGTTATTTGGAATGCACGATTCTGACTCCTAGTTGGCTCGTTACGGCGACTAGAACCTCCACGCGATGCGCTATGTCGGGCTGGTTGATTCTGTCTTTGTTGATGATATTGTTGTTGGGGTCGGTGCTGCTGCTGCTGCAATCGTGGATGATGTTCTGCACTTGGGTAAACTATGCTGAACGGATGCGTGCATGCATGCTCATTATGTCCAGGGCGTAAACAGTTGTTGCAAACTTTAACTTTGTTAAGACATTCTTCACTGCTATGTCCTATTTCGTTGCACACATAGCACCTCACATCATTGGGGTTACAACGCCCAATGTGTGACTTCTGGCAGCGGCGACACTGCCTCGGCTCAGAATGCACCGCATAAGATCAAGATTGCTGCGCCGGAGGCGAGCTGAACTGTCGGTACTGAGACTGCTGTGGCTGAGAATATCTGGATGAAGATCCAGAATAGCTTCCAGTGCACGATTTCTTGGGCGGTGATGGACATGTCGGGTTAACAGATGAAGCAGGAACTCCTCCAGCTCGAATAAAATCCTGCTCGAGAATTCGAGCAGCTTCAACACAATCAGCATAGTTGGTGTATCTCTGATGCTTCAAAAACTTCTGATACTCGGGATGTAGACCCATAAGAAAACGGTCGATCTTTCGCTCCTCCGTAGCAACCTGGTAGTCAGACAGTAGGCTAAGTCGAGTAAATTCAATCTCATACTCAGTCACCGATTTGGTTCCCTGAGTAAGAGACATCAGTCTCTCTTCCAGACGTTTCTTTTCATCAGCCGGGCAGTACTGACCCATGATAGGGACTTAATCCAGTTGGCTCCGTGCATGTTTTCCTGAGATCTCCACCACATAACAGCGCTACCCTCGAACAGTGTAGTAGCAAAGCTGACCTTGGATGCTTCAGCACAGTCGCTGATGAGAAATATTCGCTCAATGCCAGTGATCCACTCGAGCGCTTCAATCGAGTTTGCAGCACCCTTGAAGGGTTGAGCTCCGCAAGCTTTGAAGTAACGAAAATTGCAGCCCTTCGGAGGGACTACAGGGGCTTCCTCCTCGTCAGTGTCATCGTTGTGGCGTCCAGTATCATCTTGTTGCTTTTTCCTACGTTCTTCTCTGCGCTTAGTTTCGGCTTCATCACGAGCACGAAACTGTTCTTGCAAGAACTTAGCTTGACGCTCGTTGTTCTCGTTAAGCATTGTTTGCATTATTTGCATGATCTGTTCAGGAGTGAGTCCACCTCCAGCTCCTTCACCAGATCCAGACATGTTCTGAAATTATATAAATAATACTTGCATAAGAATAGGCATAACTCCTATTCTACCCCATTTCCCAATTCCTAAAGCATAGTCAAAGCCTATCTCAGGTCAAGTTAAAGCCTAGATATTCGAAGCTAATATCTTTGCTTAAAAGTTTGAGTCCAAGTGTTATTGCTAACACTTGAATCCCTCAAACTAACGCTCTGATACCATCCTGTCACATCCTTGCTTTAAAACACGCTTGCTTATCCCAGGAATAATAATAAATGCATAAAGCTAAATAAAATATTACAATAAGTCATGCACTACACGTGCTTCAAGGTTACAGTACTAAGTTGCTAAAAACATCATAACATAAATAAAAGCAGCTACCCAAAACCCAAGGCATCATAAAGCTATACCACAAGCTGAAAGTGAGCTAAGTCTTCTGGGATGATCAGATAAAAGACCTAAGCAGAAGGTCCAGCTTGTTCTTTACCTTTTCCTGTAAAAATTGTAAGTAGCAACTGTAAGCTAAAGCTTAGTGAGTAAACAGATATTCATGAATGCATGTAAAATATGAGGCGAAAGTGCCTATAAAGGCTGTTATGCTTGATTGCTTGCTTGCTTGTTTGCTTAACACCCAGAAAGAATACTGCACAATTGAGACATTTCACGCAGAAAGGAGATGCCACCACTAGGGGTTTACCGCTGACAGATGATCAATCTGTGATGCGGGGCTAGCTACCCGCATAATGCTCAAGGGATAGTGGTGAACATCAGAATTGCTTGCTCGCTAAATATAATGCTTATGAGATGCACAAAGAAACGCTAACACAAAGTTTGCTGTATAGTATGCAGAACAATAAACAGATAGCAGATAAATATGCATATTAATAGATCAAATGTAAGATCCGGCTAAGCTGGGCATCACCTGTACCACAGTGTTCGCCTTCACTCACAAAAGTCTATTGAATTCCAAAGAAATCATATAGAAGCAATTTATGTCTCAATTTCATATAAAACATGTAAACAAGAATAACTGTTACTCACCGTACTGAAAATGCTTTGAAATGCTCTGAAATACTTGCTCGGGCTTATTTACGCTTTAAATTGCTTTATAATGCTTGCACTTGCTTATCTAGGCTTTTAATATATTCTGGCACTGGCTTTGACTCGCAACTGGGCTAAACAGCTTATGTATAATATCTGAAGTTTAATATTACAGAACATGTGCTAAATTAATATTGCTAGCTCAATATTCCAATATCTATAAGCCATAACTTCTAGCTAAATATTTTGCTATTTATTTTGCTAATTTATGCGTTGTTCGTAAATTTTATCAATTAAATTCGAAATTTAGGGGCTAGATTCGAATCTGAGCATCAGACTCGAAGCCAGATTCGAATCTGAGCATCAGATTCGAAGACAGATTCGAACCAGGGGTTAGGTTCGAAGACAGATTCGAATTATGGGGGTTAGATTCGAACCTCATTCGAATCTGAGGATAGATTCGAAACCCATATCTCGAATCTAGCTCTACTCGAGTCTGTTCTTGGTATTTCGAGTCTGTTCTATGCATACTCGAGTTTGTTCATAAGTTACAGCTTTAAACATGCATTTTCAAGCCTCAAATCCACAAATAAGCTAAGTAATAAGCCTCGGTTTAGTTATATTATACTTAATCTATCATATTCTAGTAAAACCTATGCGAAATTAGCTTTAAATCACCTGTAAATGATAGACTCGAATCTCATATCTTCAAAACCGAAAATGCAGAAAACGAAAAGATCGATTTTTACCTCAAAACCGTATGAAATCACGCATGCAATAGGAGATTCGCGTAGTACTCTTCGAGATCTTTCCGTTAACGTATAGAACACGAGATTTGGCTGGTCGGTTTGGGAGAAAATCTAGAGAGATGTTCGATTCTAGAGAGAGGAGCTCTGGAGTTGCTAGAATAGTTTTGCAAAAGTGAGAAAATGAAGCACCCAACTCCTATTTATACTAAAACTCGAAATTACATCATTTTACGCAAATTGCTCAAAAATACTTAAAATAAAATGCAAATAAAAGCAAGGTGTTATAAAAATACAAAGTGAGGGGTATAATGTGCAATTGTGTCAAAGTGACAAATAAAAAGGTGGAAAGTCTTTCACTTTCAACAAACTCCTTCTCTCTCTACATTCACTCTCGTCTCTCTCTCTCTCTCTAGAACCCACGGGTTCTTCATCAAATTTCCAAGAACATCGAATTAAGGTGCAAAGAATCTGGATTAAAGTGGCATATAGGAGACTATAACAACTACGAAAATCGATTTAAGGTAAACATCATTTAATCTTTCGGATTTTTGAAGTTTTTGATTCGGTTTTAAAGTGAACCGATTTCTAAGATTTAAGTAGCAAATGTTAATGCATGTTGGAATTTATTGTTGCAATGTTCAAATCGAGTGTTAGAGTTGTTGTGTACAAAATTTCAGGTTCTAATTCCACTCCTAAGTATGAATTCTGTAATTGTGTGTGTGTTTTAGTGTGTGTTCATCGAAGACTTGTAGAAAAATGGACACAAATGGGTTGTTTTGGTATACAAATGTTATGATATAAGTTGAAATAGTGTATTTAAGCTCACATTTACAATATTAGACTCAGAAACATGCAATATGGTCAAAAAATCTGTAAAATATTGGAAAATTTCACCAAGTATGAACTCGGTCCGGATCCATCCGAATTCGGATCCGTACCCAGTTCGGATCTGTTCATCTATTTCGGACCATAGTGACTTCGGACCCCCATACTCAATTCGGATCTGTCCAATTTCGGACCAAAGACCCCACTTCGGATCAAACCCAATTCGGATCAACCAATTTCGGACCAGAGACCCATTTCGGACCATCCGAATTCGGATGTGGTCCGAAATTAGCACAATTATACTTAAGGCCACTGTCGGGGACTGATCATCCCACTCGTATCCCATCATGTTCGGCACATCCCCGATCAGCATTTGAACTGCCAACTCCATGCTAGAAATGCATGGTTTACACACACATTGAGGCTTTCACTGCCTGTACACACATACATGGGGCTTACACTGCCCATGGTTAAGCATTGTTTGTAAAGAAATATTTGTTGTATGCATAATTTGTTATCTCACTAAGCATTTAGCTTACTGTTGACTCACATTGTTTCAGGCAAAGGCAAAAGTGTAGCTGGACCTTCATCTTAAGCAATCAAATTCTTATCTCGGTGACCTTAGAAGCTAATTGGTACATGGACGATGTAGCTTTGGGGCTGGGAATTTGTTACTTTTAAACAATTATGATGATGTAATAGCTAGACTTAATCACTGTAGATATTTACTTTCATTGCTTTAGTGTGGATTTGCTTAACTCTGATTTAAGTACTCAATTTCAATTATTATGGTACTCATTGGATTGTTAGTCGATCCTGGAGATTACAATTATATCATTAATTCATGAGGACGTTTCAGTGTTAGTCAAAGGGCTACCAACTCTCAGGTTTCAAAAAGAGTAGTTGTGTGCAGCTTGTGAAAAAGGAAAGATGGTTAGAGCATCTCACAAGTCCAAAACTGAACACTCATCAACGAGAGCATTAGAACTGCTTCATATCGACTTTTGTGGACCAATGAGAGTACAGAGTATAAACAAGAAACGATATGTGTTGGTGTAGGTCCCAAAAGGTTTCCCAAGTGTATAGTTCTAAGCTGTAGAGAGGGGGTGAATACAGCTATTTAAAAACTTAACAATCCTTTCTCAATGTTTGTGTATATTATTAACAAGTGTTAATTACAAACAAGCTTGAATGCGGAAAGGTTCAAGCTGAGATGACAGATACAACAGTTGTTCAGCTAATCTAAGACACACTCCGACTAGATAAAGTGACTACACTCACTTAGATGCACTCACTGTTTTTACAAGACTCAGATGGACAGCTTATACAAGAACATCTTAGACACACTCTATTGTTTTATATAAGCAGACTTGCATGCATGGAATATCACACTTGAATGCACGATCTGATTTCACACTCTTGATTTTTTGACAATCCTTAAAAGCTTCCTTTTATACTCAAAAGGAGGTTCTCAGTGAAGCTTCATCATTAGACAAATGAGATAGTGGAATGTCTTTCCAAAAAGACAAGACACCTTTCTGCACGTTCTAATAAAGTAGCTTTGTCTTCACATGGCAGAATCTTTGTCTTTTTCTTTTAGTCACTGTTGCATAAGGCTTTAACCAAAAGAGAAATGTCAACTTTGCATCTTTCTTCTTTTGCTAATGCCATTTTGATATAAGAAAAGGTCTGTCACCGTTTTCAGATATCTGTTTGTCTTCATGTAACAGAACAGCGTGGGCAGCCTGTGCAGTTCTGTTTTCCACTTTGTCTTCGACATGTAAACTGACCTTGTAGCCAAAAACAATACATGAGGACTTGGAAACATATTCCATAAAGTGTTTGACCTGTTCACAAAGAACAGGTTCTGTTCACAAGGAACAGAACACTTGTAAACTGTCCAAGCTGCTCAACAGAATAGAGCAGCGTAGACAGTTTATGTCCAGCCTGTTCAGCAGACAGAACAGCTTGGACAAACTGCCTTTGTTGCAACAAATGCAACATGGTAAACAGCTTTGGGCTGATATTGCAAATCACTTTTCAGGTTTCAATAAGGCATGAAATAGGCCTTAAATTATACCTTCAAGTGCATCAACATGTTTGATTAGAAATCTCCCCCTCAGATGTAGAGCAGGTTTGACTGAGGCCTTTTTGTGCCTAACAATCTCCCCCTATTTGCAATAATCAGTCTGAACTGATTTAATCAATAATCACTATACATTTTACAATACATCTTGCTGAAATGAAAATTACAACATTTAAGTAAAGTAAAAGATCAGTTTATATATACTGATTTTGATTACATAAACAACACATGTTTTTACAGAAGTACAACCAATGTACTAATGTATATTACAACTAATGTAAATAAGAAAAGTTACAACTGATGTAACTAAGTACAACTAATATACAAGAGAGTTCAACAATTTGGACTGTTGATGTTGGGAGCAGATAATGGCAAGCCTGTCCAACAGATGGACAACTTCCATTCTTCACCTACTCAGACAGTAGGTGGACTTCACTCCAGTGGTGGCAGTCCTCCAAAAAAATTTTCAAGTTCATCCCTTGTTTCATCCAGATCTTGAATTTCAACTCTAAGAATCATAAACTTGGGATCTTGAAGTTCACCTCTCTTATAAAAGCCTCTGAGCTGGTCCCAGACGGCTACTCTCCATCTGCTGGATTGCCTGAATGAAGCTGCAAGTCTGAAGGCTGCAAGATGTCTCAGATCCACCTTGTATAGATCTGATGCTCTCTGAAAGCACTTCTTCTGTGTTAAGGGATCTACAAAAAATGCCCCCAACTCAGGTTCTTCAATTATTTTGCCTTCTTCAAACTCTACTCCACTAGGCAGGCTGTAGTCAACACCTTTGATTTCAACAGCATAATCACCTTGTTCAATCAAGATGAGGAGTTCCTCCAGCTCAGAATCCTTTCTTGTCCTCCTGGCCTTTATTTTGGGGTATGTCACAGAGACACCCTCACTTACTTCTTTTGAGATCAGGCCAAGATCTTTCACTCTCTCCATCAGCTTCTTAACATATGCCCTAATAGTCTTAGCCGTTTCAGACTTAGACTGGCTCAGGGCAACTGCCAGCTCAACCCATTCCCTGTACCCCATCTGTGCAACATCAGTGTAGTCATAAGTTTCCAGTTCTGGGCCTGTTGTACCCATTCTAGTTATTTGCAACTTCCACTGTTTGCCTTTTCTTAAGATAGGAACAGCTTTGACAATAGATTCCTTGGCAAGTCTTCTATTAGCAACATCATGGAATTTCTTCCTTGCGAAGTTGTCAAAGTGGAACTGGGCCCTTGCAGAGGATGCTTGCTTTGGTTTGGTCACAGAGACCAGAGCACCCTTTTCCTGTACACTTTCCTTCTCACCAGCTGATTCTTTAGCAGCTTCCATCAGTTTCCTTTGCACATCCAAGGAAGGCATATTGATTTTGCTTGCCTATTTGAGTGCAAAGGATTTAGCAGCTTTGGGAGAGGCTTCTTCTTTTCTCAATGTTTCCAGGGCTTTGAGCTGTTCATCTCTGAACTCATAGTATTTTTCCATAGAGACGCCCATTTCTTTGGCCCTTGCCTTGTCAAACTTGAGTTGTGCTACTTTCTGGTGATCAGGATCAACCACTGCTTTTTCTTTTCCTTTAGCTGTTGTATTAGTTACAGCTTCAGGAATGTCTTCCTCTTCTTGTTCTTCCGCCAGAATGAGATGCCTCCTCTGCTGCTTGGCCTGTCCTCATGAATGAATTCCTCCCCCTTAGACTGTGCAGGGTTTGGAGATTCAGCCTGAGTAGGCTGAGCAGCTTCAGGTTGATGATAGGCACCCTCAGCTGGACCAGTACCTGTTCCAGATGTACCTGCTGTTTGAGCAGTAGATCCTGATTTTTCCTTAGGAGAAGAAGTTTTCTCCCCCTTAGACTTAGTCTTAGAGACAGACAACTTCTCCCCCTTTGAAGGCAATGGACCAGCACCTTCAACAACTTCAGCAGGCTTTGCAGCAGTTTTGGCAGCATGCTTGGGACCAACCAGGCTATGCACTAAGAAAGCCTCGTTGTCTTGCACCTCTGCAAGTTGGGAAAGACAGGTTTGAAGAGAAGAGGATTGAGAATCAGCAAGAGAGGTCGGCTTAAGAATATTTTCTCTATCAGAAGCTGTGAATAGCAGACTTTGAAGCTGTGCAAGATGTAACTCAAGAGAGTCCTGCACATCAGCAAGGTTTGCTGACACAGAATTTGATAGAGAGACTATGAGAGTGTTTAGGCTGCCAAGGTGGTAGGAAGTGTAGTATTGCAAGTAGTGAGAAGAGTGGGCAGCTGTTGGGATATGGCTGTCATAGAGGACAGAGTCCTGTTGGTGTGAAAGAATGGAGGAGAGGGAAGTGGAGACATTTTGCAGCTGTGCAGTGAGTGCAAGCAGCTGAGAGGAGGTGTCAGTTTGGGGAGTAGATGGAAAGGAATTCTTGAACACATTAAAGAATCCCTTAAGCTTTTCAGACACAGAGTTTGAAATGAGAGAGGGTAGAGAAGACATGGAGGATTCTAAAGAACCAACTTTGTTGGTCAGTAATGAAAGTTGATCCTTCAAAGGCAGGTCTTTAGGGGATGGAGGTGTATGGGTGGATTGTTTGGATTGAGTAGATGGAGATGATGAGGATGAGGCTGGTGTTTGGGGATGTGATAGAGAGGGGGAAGGGCTTTTGGATAGAAGCTCAATAGCCTGGGCAAAAGTAATGTGGCCCAGCTTGGAGGGATCAATGGTCCTTCAGCAGTGGTTGTAGCTGCTTCATCAGGAGAGGGGGTAGAGGATGGTAGCCTTTCAGATGATGCTTGTGTTGCAGCACCTTCATGAAGGCCATGGGTGGTTTCCTCTGCAGTACCTTGGTTTAAAGGTACCTCATCATTGGGAGATGGGATTTGCATATCAACATCAGCAGTGGTGAAACCTGCTGATGGAGTTTGCATGACAGGATCAGCCGCACCGAAGGGATATTCTGTTCCCTGAGGTTCATCAGCTTGGGTGTTTGGTCCTTCAGCAATTGTTTGGTGTAGAACAGCTGCATCATGAGGAACAGAAATTTAAGGCTGAGCTACTGGTTGGTCTAAACCAGCAGTGTGGGCACCTCGTGCAGACTCAGGGTGTGAAGAAGTATGAGCTGGAGACAGTGTGGACACAGTATGGGGTGGAGAGGACTCCGGTCTTTCAATATTCTTAGCCTGTTGGGAGGCTGGAATAGATGATGTGGCTGTCTCCTTATGTACAAGTGGGTCCTGTTGGGAGGAACCAGAGGGTCTAGGCTGACTTGGGATGGACACAGGTTGGAGTGAAGCAGGCTCCAAATGTGCTGAACCTTCTCCCAAAATAGGAGAGGCAGCAGGGGTTGCTTCTTTTTCAACTGAACCCTGTTGAGAGGGAACAGAGGGGCTGGTTTTGGCTGTTTTGGCTGCTGGTTTCTTTCTGGCTATGGATTTGCGTTGGTATAATATGTGAGATGAGGTGGGTGATTTTGGAGAGGAGATGACAGGTTCAGATGGACAGGTTTGGAGACTGGCTCAGAAACAGGTGGGTTGGCCTGTTCCATAGTCTCAGGCGCCACAGAAGCACCAGCCACAGAGGCTTCAGGTTCAACAAATGAACCAGGGTGAGGAGCCTGCTCCCCCTCAGCCACAGAGGCTGATGGGGCAGACTTAGACTTAGCTGTTTTGGCCTTCTTGGGGACAGGCCCAGCTTCAGTCTTTTCCAGGGTCCTTTTAACAAACTTGACCCTGGATTTGATTTTCCACAGGAGCAGCTTCTGGATCCACCCTCACAGCAGACGGTCCTTCCACCAATCCTAACAACCTCCTCATTGGAGTAGATAGAGGAGGCTCATTTGGGAGAACCGGAGTGTAGAAAACTCTATTTCCTATAATAGAAAATGCAGCAGTACGAAGTAAAGGCTGAGAGTTATACAGATGCTCACCACAAACGTGCTTGAAGATGAGGCTCACAAATCTGGGATAACGAACAGCAGGTGGACGTGTCTCCTGCTGCACCAGATTCCTCAAATTCATGAAAATCCATCTGGCCATGTTGATTGTAGTCCCATCCACCAACTATAGGACTATAGGAATCTCATCACAGCTTAGTTGGTCAAAGGAACCAACCTTACTGCTGAAGCACATAAACACTGAGGCAAACAAAAAACTGTAAGTAGGAGACAAATTCTTCCTGAACAGCGTAGCTCCAACTTTTGGTTCTGCTACTCCACAGAAGTGCAGCAGATTCTTCATCTGTTCATCTTCAGGATGTGGCTGATCATATGTTTCAGCCATAGGGAGTCGAAGGGTTTCCCTGATCAGACGAATGTTGATCTCAATGGTCTGAGTCCCATTGTGTATGGTGCCCTTAATGAGTTTGGTATCTGGGTTGTTGGCACAGGTGTACTAGAACTCATATACCATCTCCTGGTACAAGACACCATGAGAGGCAGTCATGGCATAGTTCAACGAATGAACTTTCAGAAACTCCACCATTTCTTCGTAGCCTTTCCCCACATAGTTTTTAGGGATGGTTAGGTTAGCAAGGTAGTTGGTCGGTTTCAAGGTCAGCATTGTAGTGACTGATGGATGTTTCTGAACATCAGCACCCACAAACACCGGTAGAAAGGGTTTGTTTTGGTGAGCCATTTGGGAAGTAGTGAAAGTAGCAGAAGCACAGGACACTTAGTCGAGTTTTAGGGTTCTTAGGAATTTATGGAAGTAGTGAGGAAGACGAAGATGAAACAGTAGGGGGTATTTATCGGATTTGAATGTGAGAGGGTATGAGAGAGAAACATTTGGGCGGTTGATTTGAAAAGGTCGTTAACGGAAAACAGAACAGTTGTCAATGTCAGACCCTTTGTCAGACCACTTGAGCCCTTTTTAATGACTAACACACGTAAATCCACATTATCCGCAGTAATTAAGTTAATTAAAAACAAAAATTAAGTAACTTAATTATGAAGAAAGGTAATTAAAAACTGATGGTCTAAGCTGTTCATCAAACCTGTGATGAGCAGAGTCATCACAAGCTGTTCACTCTTCAAGTTGTTCCTTCAATCTATTCAGCTATGTAACAACAGGTTGTGTTCAATAACTGATCAGGTTACAAGACAATGCCTTGTATGACAGATTGAAAGAGTAAGCATGGAGGAGGTTTGATCATCAGATCAGGCATGACATATAAGCTGTTACTGTCAAACCTGTTATATGCTCAAGCTGTGCAAGTTTTGCAGAAAACGGCTAAGTATAGAATATGTATAGCCTGTTCTGTCTAAGCTGTTCTGCGAAACCTTAACAGTGTGAGATATATAATGACTTAGAACATTTTTGGACACTTAGTCACTTTTGTTAAACATGCCCAGCTTGCTTACTAGATAATTAAATCTGTTTTCATCAAGAGGTTTGGTGAAAATGTCTGCAAGCTGTTCATCTGTGGAAATAAAACTTACCTCCACATTACCTTTCTGAATGTGATCTCTATTAAAGTGATGTCTGACTTCTATATGATTTGTTCTTGAGTGAAACACTGGATTGTTGGAGATAGCTATGGCACTTGTATTATCACACAGAATAGGAGTTTTCCTATACACAAGTCCATAATCTTCAAGCTGATGCTGCATCCACAGAATCTGCCCACAGCAGCTTCCAGCAGCAATGTATTCAGCTTCAGCAGTAGAAGTAGAAACTAAATTCTGCTTCTTGCTACACCAACTTATCAACTTACCACCAAGGAGTTGACATCCACCTGTTGTGCTTTTCCTGTCTAGCCTGCATCCTGCAAAATCAGAATCTGAATAACCTGTTAGCTCAAGGCTTGAGTCTTTGGGATACCAAAGACCCAAACGTGGTGTACCCTTAAGGTATCTGAAGATTCTTTTTACAGCAGCTAGATGTGATTCTTTTGGATTAGCTTGGAACCTAGCACATAAACAGGTAGCAAACATAATATCAGGTCTACTAGCAGTTAAGTACCGCAAGCTCCCAATCATGCCTCTGTAAGCTGATACTGAAACAACTTTGCCACTGGCATCTGCATCCAATTTTACATTGGATGCCATTGGGGTTTTAATTGGAGAACTTTGATTAAATTTAAACTTTTTCAATAAATCCAAAGTACACTTTCTTTAATTTATAAAAGTTCAATTTGAGGTTTGTTTAACCTGTAATCCTAAAAAGAAAGTAAGTTCTCCCATCATACTCATTTCATATTTTGATTTCATGAGTAATGAAAAATTCTTGCATAATTGCTCATTAGTAGAACCAAATATTATGTCATCCACATATATTTGAACAAGCATAATGTCAGACTTCACTTTCTTTATGAACAGTGTGGTATCCACTTTACCTCTGGAATAACCATTGCTCATAAGGAAATCAGTAAGAGTGTCATACCAGGCTCTAGGGGCTTGTTTTAGACCATAGAGAGCTTTGTCCAACTTATAGACAAAACTTGGATCATGTTCATTTTCAAATCCTGGAGGCTGCTTCACATAGACTTCTTCTTGCAGCTTCCCATTCAAAAATGCACTCTTCACATCCATTTGAAATACCTTCATGCTCTTTTGAGCAGCGTAGGCTAGAAACAAATGAATTGCCTCTATCTTGGCCACAGGAGCAAATGTTTCATCGTAGTCAATGCCTTCCTCCTGTCTGTAGCCCTGAGCAACTAGTCTTGCCTTATTTCTAATGACATGACCTTGCTCATCCATCTTGTTCCTGTAAACCCATTTGGTGCCAATTACAGTTTTACCTTTAGGAGCAGGGACCAGCTTCCATACCTTGTTTCTCTCAAACTGATTGTGTTCTTCTTGCATGGCAGTGATGCAGTTGGCATCTTTAAGTGCTTCATCCACTTTCTTTGGCTCGATTAGGGACACAAAACTAGAGAACATACAAAAGTTCCCTAAGCTGTCCCATCTTGTTTGCACCCCTTTGTTGATGTCACAAATTATTTGATCATAGGGATGACACCTGGTCCACTTAGGATCATTCTTCAATGAGGATTCTCCTGAGTTGTTTACATCTTCAACAGGTCCTGTTGAACAGCTCTCAAGATTTTCAGACACACTGTTAGAATGCATAAGATCATCAAAGCTGAATTCTCCTGAAACTGATTCAGGAACAGCTTTGGTGGAGGCACTCTTGGACTCTTCAAAGGTGACATTGATAGATTCATCTATCACCTTTCTCTTGTTGTTGTATACTCTGTAGGCTTTGGAGATAGCAGAATATCCAACAAACACACCTTCATCAGCTTTGGGTTCAAAGTTTGCCAGTTGGTCCCTTTGATTCAGAATGAAGCAGGGACATCCAAACACATGGAAGTAGCTAATATTTGGCCTCCTCCCTTTGAGCAGCTCATAGGGAGCTTGTTGAACCTTTTCACCACTAAGGATCTGTTTTGGGTGAAGCAGGCAGTGTTGACAGCTTCAGCCCAGAATGATGAAGGTAAACCAGATGCAGAAAGCATGGTTCTAGCAGCTTCAATGAGGGTTCTGTTTCTCCTTTCAGCAACTCCATTTTGTTGTGGAGTTCTTACTGCTGAAAAGTTCTGTGTGATCCCTCTTTCCTCACAGAATTCCTCAAGAATACTGTTTCTGAATTCAGTACCATGATCACTTCTAAGCTGCTTCACTTGAGTAGAGTTCAGCATTTCCATCTTTTTGATAAATCCAATGATTTCTCTCGCAGCCTCTCCTTTGTTCTTCAGAAAGATCACCCATGTAAACCTGGAGAACTCATCAACCATTACTAGAGTGTATCTTCTTCCTCCTAGACTTGGGACACTGACTGGTCCAAACAAGTCCATGTGGATTAAGAAGTGAGGAGTATCAATAGAAAAATTATGCTTGGATTTAAAAGATGATTTTCTCTGCTTGCCTTTCTCACAAGCTGTGCAGAGTTTATCCTTAACAAAGGTTATAGAAGGCAAACCTGTTACCAACTCTTTCTTATAGAGTTTGTTGATGTTCTTGAAGTTCAGGTGTGATAGCCTTTTGTGCCATAACCAATTTAAGTCTGCATTGCTTCTTGAGAGAAAGCATGTTTCAGTTGTTGGATCAACAGATTTCATGTCCACAACATATACACCTTTCTTTCGTTGTGCACACAGCACAACTTTGCCTTGGGAATCCAATATGTAACCCAGGTGCTCATCAAAGTTAACCTTGTATCCAGCATCGCACAGTTGACTTATGCTTACAAGGTTATGTTTCAGCCCAGCCACATAGGCTACTCTTTCGAACACTGCAGCACCAGCTTTAAGAGTTCCATATCCCTCAGTGGATCCCTGCACATTGTCACCAAATGTGACTTTTGGCCCTTTTTCAGTCCTGAGATCACTCAGCAGGTCCTTGCAACCTGTCATGTGCCCTGAGCAGCCACTGTCCAAGTACCAAACCTGGGATGGTTGTTTGTCCTGCAGAGTGTCATAGGAAAATATTAGTTACTTTTAGGGGAACTCATCACAGTGATGTGTTCTCCTACTTCATCAACATGTGTTAATGGGCTAGTGATATCCATATTAATATTTCCTATTTGAATGGTATCAGCTTGAATACCATTCTCATTGACTAAGTTACTTCCAACACTGCTTGTTTTAGCAATGATGGAACTACTTGAGTCAGCAGGCCTCATGTCCTCAATTTCAGGACAGTCTTTGGCCATGTGTGTCTTCTTCCCACATTTATAGCATTTTCTCTTTTTAGCCTTTTTGGAAGAAGAGCTTTCAGAAACACATTTTGAATTATTTATGTTGATTTTATCAGCAGGTTTAGCAAACTTATTACTATTTAATGAATCAACAACTTGGGTGGAAGGCACAATAGCAACAGCTTTGCCTATTTCTTCTTTCCTCTTTTTGGGAGGACAGATGTCAAACACAGGAAGCTTCATTGGTTTTTGACCTTCCACAGGTTTGAGAAACTTATTCCCAGATTTCTCAGCATGAGCAATGGCTTTGCCTTTGCTCTTGCTGGGATGTGATTGATGCTGCCTATCAACATAATCACTGCTTCTGGTTTTGAAAGACTTATTTTCATTAATAACCAGTTTTCTACTATGATTTGAAAACTTATTTGAAACCACAGCAGATTCGCTTTCAACATGAGACTTACTCTTGATGATAGCAGGCTGCTTACCTTTTGAAAACTTTTTCTCAAAATGGTTAGCACCAAAAGGATAAGCATGACTCTTACCATCAGCTTTGAACCCAGAGCCTGTTTTGTCAACTGGTTTAGTGTCCACAGCTGCAGTTTGGGCATGTTTTCCTTTATTTTGCTTGCGTGAACCAGCAGAGCACTTAGCAGGCTGATTTGATGGAGAACACATTCCATCATCAGCTTTTGGAGCTTTTTCAAACAAGTTGTCAGTGTTTTGAGGCCTGAGAAATCTGTTTGTTGAGATCAGCTTACCATTTACTTTTTGAATGAAAGTGTTAGGAGCTCACCAAGAGTGGATAAGTCATCTTTCAGATTATTTATCTCAACAATAGAAGCTGCTGTGTCAAGATCCCCTCCAAGATAGGCTTGGATTTGTGTAGGGATCTGTTGACTTATACAATGGCTGACTTTTTGTGCAGATTGGCACCAAGAGTCAACTATTATTTGAAGCTTTGCATGTTTTATATCTGTCTCTCTCTTTTCTTCTAGTAAGATGACGTTGATGTGTTTTAATTCATCAAGCTCAGTTTCCAACTTATGGAAACTGTCCAGTTTACTAGATTTTATTTCAAGATCAGTTTTAAGCTTAGAGATTTCAGATAGTAAAATATTATGCTTCTCAACAGCAGCTTTTAGATCAACAAGCATATATTCAAACATTTTTACTTTTTCATCAAAACTGTAAGCCATAAAATTTTGTACCTTGTACATCATTGTAGGGTTCCAGTTCTCTAAGCTGCTGAAGGCTTCAGCTTCAGCCAAGTCCTGTTTGACGTTGCCAGTTGATGTGACATCAGTGTTGGCCATCAGACAATTGTTGTCTTCTTCATCTGAAGATGAATCAGACTCCTCCCAGTCACATGTCTCTGCCATCAGTCCCTTTTGCTGGTTGGAAGCCACTGAGTTTTCCAACTTCTTCAGCTTAGCCATGGCCATAAGGTACTTAACCCTGTAGCCATCGTCCCTGTTAGTCTTGTATGGTTTGGAAGACTGTCCAACAGCTTTTGACACACAGTCAGCAGCTATATGGCCAATTTTGCCACATTTGAAGCACTCAGCCTTGTATTTATCAAATGCCTTCTTTTTGACAGCATTTGAGTTCCTCTGCAGCATATGTCTTCCAAACCTTTTCTTGTTTAACTTTTTAACAAGCATTGCAATCATTTGCTCATCATCAAGTTCAGCAAAATCTGCATTGTCTTCCTCTTCAGACATTTCCTCTCTTTCATCATCAGCCCGTTGATCAGGTTGTGTGAACACATCACATACCTGCCCAACAGGTTGTCTCACGATGGCCACTAAGGCAGCACCTCTCTTGGACATTTCCAAGGCATTTCTCTTCTGCTGCCTTGACTGCTCATCCATTAGTAGGGATCCATATAAGTTTACAAGATCCATACCTTTGATGGTACCTGAATTTCTTAAGATGGTAGAAAAGTAGTTCCACTCTTCAGGCAAGATGTCCAAGAACTTGTTCACCAGAGTCAGGCTGTCCTTTGTGATCCCAACAGCTTTGAGATTATTGACAAGAGCAGTAAACCTGGTGTAGGCTTCTGTGAGAGTCTCCTTTGGTTTTGCAAAGAAGAGTTCATACTGTCTAACAAGATTGTTAATCCTGTTGTCCAGTGTGATTGTGGGACCATCATAAACGGTACACAAAGTATCCCACAGCTCCTTTGCAGTCTTCATCTTCTCAACCTGTTTGAACACATCATCAGGCAGAGAGATAACCAGGTTATTCCTGGATTTTGCATCCAGAGCAACCAGACTTTTGTCTTCATCAGACCATTGAGCTTTGGCCTTCTCAAAGGTTCTGATTTCAGGGGCAGCTCCTTCAACAGCAGGAGTTATGGTAGAAACAGAGGTTGGCACATAGGGACCTTCCATTACTATCTCTGGTAGTTGTACATCCAGATTCTCTAAATAGAGCATCATTCAGCACTTCCAGCCAGAGAAGTTCTGATGATTGAACTTTGGGGGTTTTTCCATTGACCCATTGTCATAGTAAGAGGAACTTGCAGCACTGTTGTCCATGGAAACGTAGGGAAGATGAGAGATCTAGAGTTGACACACACTCTATCTGCTCTGATACCAGTTGCAGGTCCCAAAAGGTTTCCCAAGTGTATAGTTCTAAGCTGTAGAGGGGGTGTGAATACAGCTATCTAAAAACTTAACAATCTTTTCTCAATGTTTGTGTATATTATTAACAAGTGTTATTTACAAACAAGCTTGAATGCGGAAAGGTTCAAGCTGAGAAGACAGATACAACAGTTCTTCAGCTAATCTAAGACACACTCAGACTAGATACAGTGACTACACTCACTTAGATGCACTCACTGTTTTTAAAAGACTCAGATGGACAGCTTATACAAGAACAACTTAGACACACTCTACTGTTTTATATAAGCAGACTTGCGTGCATGGAATAACACACTTCAATGCACGATCTGATTTCACACCTCTTGATTTTTTCACAATCCTTGAAAGCTTCCTTTTATACTCAAAAGGAGGATCTCAGTGAAGCTTCTTCATTGGATAAATGAGATAGTGGAATGTCTTTTCAAAAAGACAAGACACCTTTCTACACGTTCTGATAAAGTAGCTTTGTCTTCACATGGCAGAATCTTTGTCTTTTTCTTTTTGTCACTGTTGCATAAGGCTTTAACCAAAAGAGAAATGTCAACTTTGCATCTTTCTTCTTTTGCTATAGCAATTTTGATATAAGAAAAGGTATGTCACCCTTTTCAGATATCCGTTTGTCTTCATGTAACAGAACAGTGTGGGCAGGCTGTGCAGTTCTGTTTTCCACTTTGTCTTCGACTTGTAAACAAATCTTGTAGCCAAAAACAATACATGAGGACTTGGAAACATATTCCATAAAGTGTTTGACCTGTTCACAAAGAACAGGTTCTGTTCACAAGGAACATAACACTTGTAAACTGTCCAAGCTGCTCAACAGAATAGAGCAGCGTAGACAGTTTATGTCCAGCCTGTTCAGCCGACAGATAAGCTTGGACAAACTGCCTTTGTTGCAACAAATGAAACATGATAAACAGCTTTAGGCTGATATTGCAAATCACTTTTCAGGTTTCAATAAGGCATGAAACATGCCTTAAATTATACCTTCAAGTGCATCAACAGGTTCGATTAAAAATATCCCCCTCAGATGTAGAGCAGGCTTGATTGAGGCCTTTTTGTGCCTAACAATCTCCCCCTATTTGCAATAATCAGTCTGAGCTGATTTAATCAATAATCACTATACATTTTACAATACATCTTGCTGAAATGAAAATTACAACATTTAAGTAAATTAAAAGATCAGTTTATATATACTGATTTTGATTACATAAGCAACACATGTTTTTACAGAAGTACAACTAATGTACTAATGTATATTACAACTAATATAAATAAGAAAAGTTACAACTGATGTAACTAAGTACAACTAATGTACAAGAGAGTTCAACAATTTGGATTGTTGATGTTGGGAGCAGATATTGGCAAGCCTGTCCAACAGATGGATAGCTTCCATTATTCACCTACTCAGATAGTAGGTGGACTTCACTCCAGTGGTGGCGGTCCTCCAAACAATTTTTCAAGTTCATCCCTTGTTTCATCCAGATCTTGAATTTCTACTCTGAGAATCATAAACTTGGGATCTTGAAGTTCACCTCTCTCATAAAAGCCTCTGAGCTGGTCCCAGACGGCTGCTCTCCATCTGCTGGATTGCCTGAATGAAGCTGCAAGTCTGAACGCTGCAAGCTGTCTCAGATCCAACTTGTATAGATCTGATGCTCTCTGAAAGCACTTCTTCTGGGGTAAGGGATCTACAAAAAATGCCCCCAACTCAGGTTCTTCAATTATTTTGCCTTCTTCAAACTCTACTCCACTAGGCAGGGGCCAGATATTATAGTAATTCCAATATATGTAGATGGCATAATATTTGGGTCTACTAATCCAGAATTTTGTAAGAAATTTGCATTCTTAATGTCCCAGAAATTTGAAATGAGCGTGATGGGAGAAATAAATTTATTCTTAGATTTACAAGTAAAACAACTGACTGATGGAATTTTCATCAATCAGTCCAAACATATTCAGGACATGTTAAAGAAATTTTACATGGTCAATAGTACTCCAATGAAAACTCTCATGGCTCCGGATCCTAAATCCAAACTCGACGAGGACATTTCAGGGAAACTTGTAGATGTAACTCATTATCGATGAATTATTGGGTCATTAATGTATTTAACTGCAAGTAGACCTGATATTATGTTTGCTACATGTGTTTGTGCTAGGTATCAGGCACATCCGAAAGAATCACATTTGGCGGCTGCCAAAAGAATATTAAGATATCTAAAGGGAACACCAAATCTTGGTTTGTGGTATCCCTGGGAATCATCATTCTATTTAACTGCATTTTCTGATGTTGATCACGCAGGTGATAAAACGGACAGAAAAAGAACATCAGGAGCAGTTCAATTTTTAGGTGACAAACCCATCTGCTGGTCATTCAAGAAACAACACTGTGTTTCACTGTCTACAGCCGAAGCTGAATATGTTGTTGTATCATCGTGTTGTTCTCAAGTGTTGTGGATGAAGAGCCAACTCAGAGACTACGGGTTCACACCACAAAAGATTCCAATCTACTGTGATTCTCAAAGTGCAATATCGATAGCATCTAATCCAGCGCAACATTCTAAAACCAAACACATCGACATCTGGTATCATTTTATTAAGGATCATGTAGAAAATGGTAATATAGAATTGTTAGGCACAAAAAGGCCTCAGTCAAACCTGTTCTACATCTGAGGGGGAGATTTATTATCAAACCTGTTGATGCATTTGAAGATTGAATTTAAGGCCTGTTATATGTCTTATTGAAACCTGAAAATGATTTGCAATATCAGTCTAAAGCTGTTCTATATGTTGCATGTGTTGCAACTTAGACAGTTTGTCCAAGCTGCTCTGTCTGCTGAACAGGCTGGACATAAACTGTCTACGCTGCTCTACACTGTTGAGCAGCTTGGGCATTTTTAAAGTGTTCTGTTCTTTGTGAACAGAACCTGTTCTTTGTGAACAGGCTAAACACTTTATGGAATATGTTTCCAAGTCATCATGTATTGTTTTTGACTACAAGATCAGTTTACAAAGTCGAAGACAAAGTGGAAAACAGAAATGCTCAGCCTGCCCAAGCTGTTCTGTAACATGAAGACAAAAGGTTATTTGAAAAAGGGTGACAGACCTTTTTCTTATATCAAAATAGGCCTTTACAAGGAAGAAAGACGCAAAGTTGACATTCCTAAATTAGTTAAAGGCAATGCAACAGTAGACAAAGTAAAAAGACAAAAGTTCTGCACATGTGAAGACAAGTCTGCTTTTCAGAAAAGTGCAGAAAAGGTTATGTTGTCTTTTCAACAAGACTTCTCCTTTTTCATTCCGTCCAAAGAAGATGTTTCTCTTAGATCCTCTAAGAGAGTATAAAAGGAAACTTCTAAGGTCAGAAAGAAGTGTGAAGAAAGCTAAGTGCTGAAACCCAAGAGTGAACGTGCAAGTGTGATTTTCATGCATGCAAACCTTCTGTGTAAACCAGCATCTGTGTGTATAAGCTGTTTTACATAAGCCGTTCCTTTAAGTCTTGTAAACACAGTGAGTGCTTCTTAGTGAGTGTATTCATTGCATACTAGTTTGAGTGTGTCTTAGACTAGTAAGCATACTGTTGTATCTGTCATCTCAGCTTGAACTATTCCGCATTCAAGCTTGTTTGTAATTAACAAATTGTTGATAATACATACAAACATTGAGAAAAGAGTGTCTAGTTTTTAAATTGCTGTATTCACCCCCCTCTACAGCTTATAACTATATACTTTGGGAACCTCTCGGGACCTACAACTGGTATCAGAGCAGTTTAGAGTGTGTGTCATTCTAGATCTCTCATTCTCCCAAGTTTCCATGGACAACAGTGCTACAAATTCTTCTTACTATGACAATGGCTCTATGGGCAAACCTCCCAAATTTAATCATCAAAACTTCTCTAGTTGGAAGTGTAGAATGATGCTCTATTTAGAGAATCTGGATGTACAACTGCCAGAGATAGTGATGGAGGGTCCCTATGTGCCAACCTCTGTTACTACCATAACTCCAGCGGTTGAAGGAGCTGCTCCTGAAATCAGGACCTTTGAGAAAGCAAACGCTCAATGGTCTGATGAAGACAAGAGATTGGTGGCTCTGGATGCAAAGGCCAGAAACAACCTGGTCATTTCTCTCCCTGATGATGTGTTCAAGCAGGTTGAGAAAATGAAGACAGCAAAGGAGATGTGGGATACTTTGTGTACCGTCTATGATGGACCCACAATCACACTGGACAACAGGATCAACAATCTTGTTAGACAGTATGAACTCTTCTTTGCTAAACCAAAGGAGACTCTAACTGAAACCTACACCAGGTTTACTGCTCTAGTGAATGATCTCAAAGCTGTTGGGATCACCAAGGACAGTCTTACCCTGGTGAATAAATTTCTGGACATTTAACCTGAAGAGTGGAACTACTTTTCAACAATCCTAAGGAACTCAGGTACTATCAGAAGTATGGATCTGGTCAATCTGTATGGATCCTTACTGAATGATGAACAGTCAAGGCAACAAAAGAGAAATGCCTTGGAAATGTCCAGAAGAGGTGCAGCCTTTGTGGCTAATGTGAGACAGCCTGTAAATCAGGTGAGTGATGTGTTCATTCAACCTGATCAACAGGATGATGAAAAGGAGGAGGTGTCAGACGAAGAAGATGCTGCAGATCTTGCTGAACAAGATGATGAGCAAATGATAGCCATGCTTGTCAAAAGGTTCAACAAGAAAAGGTTTGGAAGAAACATGCTGCAAGGAGGTTCAAGTGCTGGCAAAAAGAAGGCATTTGACAAATCCAAAGCTGAGTGCTTCAAGTGTGGCAAAACTGGTCACATAGCTGCTGACTGTGTGTCAAAAGCTGTTGGTCAGTCATCCAAACCCAACAAGACTAACAAGGATGATGGCTATAGGGTTAAGTACCTTATGGGCATGGCTAAGCTGAGGAAATTGGAAAACTCTGTGTCTTCCAATCGCCAAAAGGGACTCATGGCAGAGACATGTGACTGGGAGGAATCTGATTCATCATCTGATGAAGAAGATAATCAATGTCTGATGGCCAACACTGATGTCCCATCAACAAGCAGTTTCAAACAGGATATGGCTGAAGCTGAAGCTTTCAGCAGCTTAGAGAACTAGAATCCTACTATGATGTATAAGGTACAAAATTTTATGGCTTACAGTTCTGAAGAAAAAGTTAAAATGTTTGAATATATGCTTGTTGATCTAAAAGCTGTTGTTGAGAAGCATGATGCTTTACTATCTGAAATCTCTAAGCTTAAAACTGATCTTAAAACTAAATCTAGTAAACTGGACAGTTTCCATAAGTTGGAAACTGAGCTTGATGAATTAAAACACATCAACTCTATTTTACTGGAAGAAAAGAGAGAAACAGATATAAAGCATGCTAAGCTTCAAAAGATAGTTGACTCTTGGTGCCAATCTGCACAAAAAGTCAGCCATTGTATAAGTCAACAGATTCCTGCACAAATCCAAGCCTATCTTGGAGGGGATCTTGACACAGCAGCTTCTGTTGAGATAAGTAATCTGAAAGAAGATTTATCCACTCTTGGTGAACTTCCAAATACATTCATTCAAAATGTGAATGGTAAACTAATCTCAACAAACAGGTTTGTCAGGCCTCAAAATACTGACAGCTTGTGTGAACTCAGCTCAAAAGCTGATGTTGGAGTTTGTTCTCCAAGTCAGCCTGCTAAGTGCTCTGCTAGCTCACATAAGCAAAAGAAAGGAAAACATGTTCAAACTGAAGCTGTGGATGCTAAACCTGTTGACAAAACAGGTTCTGAGTCCAAAGCTGATGGTAAAAAGCGTGTTAATCCTTTTGATGCTAAACACTTTGAAAACAAGTTTTCAAAAAGTAAGCAGCCTGTTTTCAACAAGGGTAAGTCTCATGTTGAAAACAAAACTGCTGTGATTTCAAATAAGTTTTCAAATCATAGTGGTAAATTGGTTTTAAATGAAAATAAGTTTTTCAAAACCAGACACAGTGAGTATGCTGATAGGCAGCATAAATCACAATCCAGTAGGGGCAAAGGCAAAGCCATTGCTCAAACTGAGACAACTGGGAATAAGTTTCCCAAACATGTGGAAGCTCAAAAGCTAATCAAGCTTCCTGTCTTTGACATCTGTCCTCCCAAAAAGAGGAAAGAAGAGACAGTCAAAGCTGTGGCTATTGAACTCTCCACACAAGCTGTTGATTCAACAAAGAATGCAAAACCTGCTGAAAGAATCAACAAAAATAGCTCAGAATGTGTTTCTGAAGGATCTTCTTCCAAAAATACTAAAAAGAGAAAATGTTACAAATGTGGGAAGAAGACACATCTGGCCAAGGACTGTCCTGAATCTGAGGACATGAGGCCTGTTAACTCTGTTGTTTCTCTCACAGCTGTCACAAGCAGTGTTGGAAATGGCACAGTTACTGAGAATGGTATTCAAGCTGATACCATTCAGATAGGGAATATTAGTGTGGATATTTCAAATCCATCAACAAATTTTGATGATTTAGGAGAACTCATCTCTGTGATGAGTTCCCCTAAAAATGACTAATAATTCTCTTATCACTCTGCAGGAAAAACAACCTTCCCAGGTTTGGTACTTGGACAGTGGCTGCTCAGGGCATATGACAGGTTGTAAAGAATTGCTGAGTGAACTCAGGCCTGAAAAAGGGCAAAAAGTCACCTTTGGTGACAATGTACAGGGATCCACTGAGGGATATGGAACTCTTAAAGCTGGTGCTGCAGTGTTCAAAAGAGTAGCCTATGTGGTTGGGCTAAAACATAACCTTGTTAGCATAAGCCAACTATGTGATGCTGGCTACAAGGTTAACTTTGATGAGCACCTGGGTTACATATTGGATTCCCAAGGCAAAGTTGTGCTATGTGCGCTCAACGAAAGAAAAGGTGTATATGTTGTGTGGATATACATTCTGCTGACCCCTACACTGAAACCTGTTTCTCACTAAAACAAATGTCTGAATAAAACGGCGGCTTGGCAACAGAAGAGCTGTCGCATTCTGAACTGTCAAGACCTCAACAGAACTCTGTAAGAAAGAGTGGGGACCAGGGTTTCCGTTCGATGACTTTTGGCAAAGATAATAATCACAGCTGTGTGAGAAAGGCAAGCAGAGAAAAACACTTTAAATCCAAACTAAATTTTATTCTATTGATACTATTAGCTCCACTCTTCTTAATCCATAGGACTTTTGGGTGACCCTGTTAATGTCCGCCAAGTCTGTAGGAAGAAAAGATACACGTCTGGTTAAATGGTTTGAGGTTTCTCCAGGTAACGATGGGTGATCTTTCTTGAAAGCAAGAGGAGGCTGGCTAGAGAGATTATTGGATTTGTCACACAAAGATGGAAATGCTGAACCTCTCATGCCAAGTAAATCGCGAGCTTCGAAGTGAATCATGGTACGGAATTCAACAAATAACTCTTGAAGACTTCGTGAAAGAAAGGTATCACTCAAACTTTGCATCCGAGTAAGAAGCTCCTCAACAAAATGAGTGTGCTGAAGGAGTAAACCGACATCTCATTGAAGCTCGGCGCACGAAAACATGCTGTGTGCATCATTTACCCTTTCATCATTTTGCTGAAGCCTGTTAAACACTGACCAGTCACGTCAACCCAAAACTGATCCTTAAGTGGGTAAAGGTTCAACAAGACTCCCATGGAGCTGCTTCAAAGGGAGAAAGCCAAATGTCAATTATTTCCAGATGTGTTTGGATGTCCCTGTTTCATTCGGAAGTCAAAGGGACATGACTGGTCGAAATTTGAACCTAAAGCCTGATGAAGGTGGTGTTTTGTTGAGTACTGCTTGCTAGCTCCAAAGTCCTACAGGGTTACAACAACAAAAGAAGGGTGATAGAGTGAAATCTAGTCAATGGTCACCTTGAAAGGTCCAAGAATGCCTCACACAAAGCGTTCCTGAACAGTTCAGGAACTATACTTTGTAGAATGCTGATCGATGTCAATCAATGAAAGGACCAAAAGCTTCGCACTACACCATACAAACGTAATGGAACCTGTTAATCAATGATGGACAGTGATGAGGAATAGTCAATACGAACAACCTGGTGAAATAAATTTCATCGTAAAATCAGCAACTACATGGATTTCCAGTTCCTCTTATAGAACATTAGCAGAACAAACAAGTAAACACATACAAACAATACAACAAACAATGTGTCTAAATCAGCTTGAACTGGGTCAAAAACACTATGTGAAAGACTGATTAATCAACTGCAGTTCGATAATCAATTCGAGTTGCCAGTTTCTATAGTCAAAGGGTCAGAAATGTCAAACACACAACCACACTTAAAGGAAACTCACCACAAAGAAAACAGAAAGGCTCAAGAAAGTGTTTCTAATCTGGGCTCAAACTGCTAAAGATTTCAAGAGTACACTATCATTGAAAATGACTGGTCGTTACCATATCAAAATGGTGACATCAACAAGGATACGTCAGGTGTGTGAACAGCTAGGGAACTTTTGATATTTCTCATAGTTTTGTTTCACGATGGAGCCAAAGAGGGTTGATGAAGGCATTAAAAGATCCATGGTATCACCAGTGAAGAATACAATGCATTTGCGATAGAACAAAGTTAGTGACGAAGGCTGGTCCCGCTCATAAAGGTAAACTATAATTTGCACAAAATGGTTTTCAGTGAACAAGATGGATGAGCAAGGTTCATGTCATTTAGAAATAAGAGGCAGAATTGGATTTCTCGGCGTACAGACGAGGAAGGAATTGATTTAGATGAATAACAGTTATTGCTCTCATTGGCCAGGCTGATGAAGCAAATTTGTTGTGTACTAGCTAGCGTGCCATAAGACATTAAGGTAATTCAAAATGGATGGAAGATTGTCTTTTGAATGGGAAGCTGCAAGAAGAAGTGCTCACAAAGAGCCAGCAGAGCTGTACAAAGTTGATCTGAGACGACCTTTTGGCCGCCTTCAGACTTCAATTTCTTTCAGGGCAGTCTAACAAATGGAGAGCAGCCATCTGTGGATCACAGCTCAGAGGCGTTCTATGAAAAGAGAGCTCAATGAGCCCAATCATCATGGATGTATACAGATGAATTGAGGAACTTGGAGGTACAAAGGGAAAACTACTAACAGAAAGAGATGTTTCAGGATCCCTGTCTCCATTGATATGAGCGTCCATCTATACGACTCCTAATCTAGCCTGGTATAGGTGAAGAAAGATGGAAGTTATGTCCATCGTTGGACAGGCTTGCCATTATGCTGCTCCCAACTCAAACAGTACCAAACATCTTTACATTAGTTCACATACTGACATTAGTGTACATTTACATAAGTTGTAAGTTTTGCTTGTTTACATTAGTTGGTGTAATACATGTACATTAGTTGTAACGCGTTGTAAGAACATGTGGGTTTTCTAGTGTATCAAGAATCAGTGTCTTAGAAACTGATATTTGACTTTACTGTTAATGTGTAATTTTATTCAGGCAAATGTAACATGTAAAAATAATATAGTGAATTTTGATAAACCAGCTGTGGAGCTGTTATGCAAAATAGGGGGGAGATTTTAGGCCACAAAAAGGCCCTCAGTCAAACCCTGTTCTAAAAATAGTCTATCCTACTCTACACACTGAGGGGGAGATGTAATAATCAAACCTGTTGATGCAGTTGGAAAGGTTGAATTTAAGGCCTGGTATCTTCCTTAGGACCCTGAAAATATTGGCAATATCTCTAAAGCTGTTCCTACTATGTGGCGAGGGGTTGCCCTTAACAGTTTGTCCAACGTTCCCAAAAAAACAACCCCCCACCAAGCTGAATGCTCTGGTACTGCTGAAAACAGCGAGACTCAACGGTCTACAAAGAAAACAGCTGCCTAAACAAACTGTGAGCACTTGGGGATTTTTTCTATATTATTGTTCTTTTTTGTTTTTTATATTTATAATATATTTAAAATTCTGACTGATTCTTTGGGAACAGAGAAGAACCGGTCTTCCGTTTTCTTTTATTTGAACGGCTAAAACAGAACACGTTAATTAGGGAATATGTGTCCAATTTCACATCAATGTAATTGTTTTTGACTACAAATTTTGGACTACAAGATGCCAGTTTAAACGAAAGTCGAAGAAGACAAAGTGTAAAACGAAATGCTCAGACTGCCCAAGTGTTCTTACATGAAGACAAAGTTAATTTGGAAAAGGTGACATACCTTTTTTCTTATATTCAAAATAGGCCGGTTACAAGAAGAAAGACGCAAAAGTTGTAGCATTCCCTAAATTAGCGTTAAAGGGCAATGCAAACAGTATACCAAGTAAAGAAGACAAAAGTTCTGCACATGTGAGAATACAAAAAAGTTGCTTTTCAGAAAATGCAGAAAATTTATGTTGTCTTGTTCAACAAGACTATCTCCTTGTATCATTCGCGTCCAAATAAGAGGTTTCTCTTAGATGCCTCTAATTCGAGTATAAAAGGAAGCTGCGGAATTCAGAAAGAAGTGTTAAGAAGCCTAAGTGGCTGAAACCCAAGATAGAACATGCAAGTTTGAGTTTCATGCCATGCAAACCTTCTGTGTAAACCATCATCTGTGGTGTAAATCTGGTTTACCATAGATCCTTTACCTTAAGTCTTGTAAAAACACGGAGTAGCTTCTTCGTGAGTGTATTCTTGTCTCACTAGTGGTTTGCGGTCTTGTCTTACGACTCTAAGCATACTGTTGTATCTGTCATCCTCCCGCAGGCTTGACCCTATTCCGCATTCCGCTATTTTGTAATTAACATTGTTGCTAAGAACATACAAACAATTGCGACCCGCGATGTCCTAGTGTGGAAAAATGGCACTGTAATTCACCCCCCCGACAGCGTAGAACTAAGCACGTTGGGAACCGCTCGGACCTACAAGAATTATATTTTGTACCGACGCTGAATATCAGTTGTAGCCTAACTTGTTTTTTTACCAAAAGCCTTAGATGAAAACGAGTTAATTTTTTGGTATCCGTTGGGTATTGAATCGCGAATTTAAACATTCAAGTAGTTACAAGTATAGTTCTAAATTTAAGTGTTTTTAAGGGTTTTTTATCTATATTTGATGTTAAACTTAGGTGAAACTGGTAAGCAGAGCGATTACGAGTTGTGTGTACATTTCTAGATCTCTCATTTCCGAGCTTTTCCATGTGACAACAGCTGCCAAATTCCTTCTTAGCTCTGACAATGGCTCTCTATGGGCAAACCCCCAATTTAATCATCAAAACTTCTCTAGTTGGAAGTGTAGATGATGCTCTATTTACGAGAATCTGGATGTACAAACTGCCAGATGATAGATGGGAGGGGTTCCTATGTTGACCAACCTCTGTTACTACCAATAACTCGCAGCGGTTGAACGGAGCTGCTCCGAAAGTAAGGACCTTGAGAAAGCATTAAAGCTCATATGTCTGATGAAGAACAAGAGAATTGGTGGCTCGGATCAAGTGCCAGAAAAAACCTGGTCATTTCTCTCCGAGATGTGTGTATGTTCAGCGGTTTGAGAAAAGGAAGACAAGCAAGGAGATATGTGGATACTTTGTGTTACCGTCGATGATGGACCCACAACACACGACAAGATCAACAGCTTTGTAGACAGTATGAACTCTTCTTGCTAAACTAAAGGAGACTCTCACTGAAAACCTACACCAGGTTTACTGCTCTAGTGAATGATATCGCAAGCTTTTGGGTCACCAAGGACAGTGCTTACCCTGGTGAATAAATGTCGGACATGGGACCTGAAGAGGGAATACTGTTTCAAACAATCCTATAGGAATCCAGGTACGATCAAGTATGGATCAGGGGTTCAATCTGTAGGCCTTACTGAATGAGAACAGTCCAGCAACAAAAGAGAATGGCGTGGAAATGTCAGAAGAGGGCAGCCTTTGTGGCTAATGTAGTACCGCCGTAAATCAGGTGAGCTGATGTGTTCATTCAACCTGATCAACAGGATGATGAAAAGGAGAAAGGTGATCAGACGAAGACGATGACTGCAGATCTGCTGAACACGTGAGTAAGAAATGATACGCCATGCTTTGTCAAAGGTTCAACAAGCAAAGCTTTGGAAGAACACTGCTGCAAAGGCAGGTCAGTTGCTGGCACAAAGAAGGCATTTGACAATCCAAAGCTAGTGCTTCAAGTGTGGCAAAACTGGTCACCTAGCCTGCTGACTGGTGTCAAAAGCTTTGGTCAGTCTCCAAAACCAACAAGACTAACAAGGATATGGCTATCGGGTTAAGTACCTTATGGCCATGGCAAGCTGAGGAACATTGGAAAAACTGCAGTGTCGTCCAATC
The DNA here is from genome assembly GCA_020465985.1 of Centrapalus pauciflorus. NCBI lineage: Eukaryota > Viridiplantae > Streptophyta > Magnoliopsida > Asterales > Asteraceae > Centrapalus > Centrapalus pauciflorus. The sequence goes on from JAANYP010000268.1 coordinate 143,722, forward strand.
GCCCAAAGGGACTTATGGCGAGACATGTGATGTGGAGGACTGATTCTCATCTGTATGACAGAGAGAATCAATGTCTGATGGCCAACACTGATGGGCCCCAACAACAAGCAGTTTCAAACGGATATGGCTGAAGCTGAAGCCTTCAGTCGCTAGAGAACTGAATCCTACTCGATGATATAGGTACAAAATTTTATGGCTTACGGTTCCTGAAGGAAAAAGTTAAAAATGATGTGAATATTCTTGTGATCTCCAAGCTTGCTGTGAACAGCATGATGCTTTCACTATCTGAAAATCTCTAAGCTTTACAGGCTGATCTTAAAACTAACTTCCAGTCAAACTAGACAGTTTTCCATCAGTTGGAAACTGGCTTGATGACTTAACCACATCAACTCTTTTACTGGGAAGAACAGAGCGAGACAACAGATATAAAGCCTGTACTTCAAGAGTTGACTCTGTGCCAATCGTGCACACACAAGTCAGCCATTGTTAAGTCATACCAGATCCTGACACAAATCCAGCCTATCATTGGAGAGGGTCTGACACAGCAGCTTCCATTGTTGAGTAAGTAAATCTGAAGAATTTCTCCACTCTGTGGTGACTTCCCATCCATTCCATCACAATGTGAAGGGTTACACTAATCTCCCACCAACAGGTTTGTCAGGCCTCAAAATACTGCAGCTTGTGTGAACTCAGCTCAAAGCTGATTGGAGTTTGTTCTCCACGTCACCTTGCTAAGTGCTCCGCTGCTCACATCAGCCCAAAAGCGGCAAATCAGTTCACGAAGTGTAGGCGCTCCAAACCTGTGCACCACACAGGTTCGCAGTCCCAGCTGCTCGAGTAACAAGCCGTGTTTAATCCTTTGATGCTAACACTTTGAAAACAGTTTATCAAAACGTCTAATAGCACCTGTATTTCACAGGGTAAGTCTCATGTTGAAAACACAAACTAAGCTGTGATTTCCAAATAAGTTTTCAAATCATGTGGTAATTGGTTTAAATGAAAATAAGTTTGTCTAAAACCCAGCCACACAGTGGACGTATGCTGAAGGCACATAAATCACTAATCCAGTAGGGGCAAGCAAAGCCATTGACTCAACTGAGACAACGGGGAATACGTTTCCCAAACATGTGGAAGTCAAAAAGCTAATCACCAGCTTCCTGTTGGACATACGTCCTCCCAAAAAGAGGAACACGAGATGATCAAAGTCGTGAGCTATTGACCTCTCCCACAACACAGCTGTTTTTGATTCACCAAAGATGCAAACCTGCTGAAAGACCAATCAAAAATAGGCTCCACGATGTGTTACGTGAAGGATTTGCTTCCAAAAAAATACTAAAAGAGGAAAAAAGGTTACAAATGTGGGAAGAAGACACATCTGGCCCAAAGGCCTGTCCATGATCGGGACATGAGGCATTTACACTCTGTGTTTCTCTCACAGCTGTCAGCATGTGTTGGAATGGCACAAGTTACTGAGAATGGTATTCCAGCTGACTTTATCCTTCAGAAGGGAATATTAGTAGGTGGATATTTCAAATCCATCAACAAATGTGTGATGAAGTGGAGAAACTATCTCTGTTGCTGCAGTTCCCCTAACATGACTAATAATTCTCTTGATCCCTCTGCAGAAAAACACCTTCCCAGGTTTTGGACTGGATAGTGGCTGCTCAGGGCACTGACAGGTTGTAAGAATTGCGGAGTGAACTCAGGGTCCCAATAATTGAAAAAGGCCAAAGTCACCTGTTGGTGACAAGTACGGGATCCACTAGGGATAGGGACTTCTTAAAGCTGGTGGTGCGGTTCCAAAAGAGTAGCCTATGTGGTTGGGCTAGCGCTAAACTAATCACCTGTTAGCACTAAGCCAACTAGTGATGCTGGGCTACAGGTACACTTTGATGAGCACCTGGTTACATATTGGATGTCCCTAAAGGCAAAGTGGTGCTTATAGTGCCTCAACGAAAAGAAGAGAGGGTATATTTTGTGGAATACATCTGCTGACCCACAACGAAACTGTTTATCCACAAGAAACAAATGGTGACTAAACTGGCTATATGGGCACAGAAGACTGTCACATCTGAATCTTCAAGCACCATCACACAAAATAGTAAGAAAGAGTGTGTGACAGGTTTACTCATATGATTTGTGCGAAGGATAGATATGCAGCTTGTGAGAAAGGCAAGCAGAGAAAAAAAATCTTTTCAAATCCAAACATAATTTCGCTATTGATACTCCACTCTTCTATCCATTGACTTGTTTGGACCGTTAATGTCACCAAGTCTAGGAGAGGAGAAGATACCCTTGTAATGTTGGATGCAGTTCTCCGGTAACATGGGTGATGCTTTCGGCAGTAGCAAAGGCAGAGGCTGCTAGAGAGATTGATGGGATGTGTAAAAAGTGGAAATGCGAACTCTGCCCAAGACCAAGCCGCGTTAAGAATGATCTGGTACTGGAAGTCAGAAACAGTGACTCTTGGAGCACTTCGTGAAGAGAAAGGGTATAACTTCAAAACTTTGCAGCAGTAAGAACTTCCAACAAATGGAGTTCTGACAGGCAGAAACCGAAATGTCATTGATAGCTGCCAAACATGACATGTGGGCATCAGAATTCTACTTCACTTTGGGCTGAGTGTTAAACACGCCTGCTTCACCCACAACTGATCACCTGTAGGGTGAATGAACAAGGGTTCAACAAGACTCCCCATTGAGCTGCTCAAGGCGAGAAAGCCAAAGTCAATTTTTCCCATGTCTTGTGATGTCCTTCGTTTCATTCGGAACAAAGTGGACCATGTCGAAATTTGAACCTAAAGCGAGGAGGTGTTTTGTTGCTACTCTGCTATCTCCAAAGCCCTACCGGGTAGTACACAACACAAAGAAGGGTGATAGATAATCTGTCACTGTCACCTTTGAAGAGTCCAAAATGCCTCACCAAAGCTTTCCTGAATCAGTTTGCAGGAGGAACTTAAACTTAGATGATCTGATGCATTCACACATGAAGAGGACTCACCAATAGCTTCCACTTGACACCAGTATGGAACCGCTGGAATAGGATGGACATGAGATTTTTTCAATACACCTGTGGGAATAAATGTATACGACTTAATTGACAACTGCATGTCCAGAACCTACAAGGCTGGATTTCCCCAGTGCCGCTGCGTATGTTCAAACGGTGGCCGACATGTTCAACAGAGAACAGCTCAAGCAACAGTGTGTCGACAATCTTGAGAGCTGTTCAACAGACCGCGAAGATGTTTAACAACGCATGTAAATCATCATGAAATGATCCTAAGTGGATCAGGGTCACCACCCCTGAATATCAAAGAATTGTGACACAAAAAGGGATACATACTCGGGGGACCAGCTTAGGGAAATTTTGTATGTCTCTAGTTTTGTTTCACTGATGGACCAAAGAAGTTGATGAGCATTTAAAAGATGCCAATGGCTGACTGCCATGCAGAAGAACTCATCAGTGTGAGAGAACAAAGTATGGAAGCGGGTCCCCCGGCGCAGAAGGGGAAAAACGATATATGGCCAAATGGGGTTTCAGAACGAAGACAAGTCTGCTTTTCAGAAAAGTGCAGAAAAGGTTATGTTGTCTTTTCAACAAGACTTCTCCTTTTTCATTCCGTCCAATGAAGATGTTTCTCTTAGATCCTCTAAGTGAGTATAAAAGGAAGCTTCTAAGGTCAGAAAGAAATGTGAAGAAAGCTAAGTGCTGAAACCAAGAGTGAACGTGCAAGTGTGATTTTCATGCATGCAAAGCCTTCTGTGTAAACCAGCATCTGTGTGTCTAAGCTGTTTTACATAAGCTGTTCCCTTAAGTCTTGTAAACACAGTGAGTGCTTCTTAGTGAGTGTATTCATTGTATTCTAGTTTGAGTTTGTCTTAGACTAGTGAACATACTGTTGTATCTGTCATATCAGCTTGAACTATTCCGCATTCAAGCTTGTTTGTAATTAACAAATTGTTGATAATACATACAAACATTGAGAAAAGAGTGTGTAGTTTTTAAATTGCTGTATTCACCCCCCCTCTACAGCTTATAACTATATACTTTGGGAACCTCTCGGGACCTACACATTCATTTTTAGTTGACTGATATTTGTTCTTTATTTGCAGAGGGAGTTTTTAACCACACATTAACGAAGAAGATTTTTCTTGCCTTTTCACTTTTCTAGTATGCAACATTTTTAAAGGAAACATTTTTGGTGCATACTTGTAGGGGCAATGTTTTTAGGAAAAGTTTTTCTTGATAAAGTTTTTTTGTTTTGTTAACCCTTAACGATGCAAAATTGTTTGGATTTTATCCGTTCATCATTTAAGGCTGACTCATCAGTTCTCATGTTCTCAATTCTCTGAGATTCACTTGATTCCTTAAGAATTTATTTAGCGCTGAACTCTTCCATACCTGAATCTCATTTCATTCCTATCTCATATATTCAGATCATTCTCTCCATTTCCTGATATTTCACATCTCCTTAAATCCCAAATCTCATTCACATCAGAATTTTTCATTCATTCTGATTTATTCACTCATCTTTGTACTCATCAGATTCATTTCATTGAGTTCATTCTGTGAACATTCACGCAGATTTTCTAAGCATTTTATGCAATCTGCTATTTATAGAACTCAAAGATCTTCATGTTTGATGTTATCTGGTGACTCTGATGCACATGAGCGTATAGGCATATATCTCACACCTATGGTCTACCGAGAACTGGATGACCTGCCCATGGAGTAATCCTTCCAATAGATGAGAGGTGAGGGTCTTATAGATCTAGTTGAGAAGGATCAAACACAGTGGGGTGTTGATCGGGTCTATCAAAGGTAAAATTAAAATGAGAGGGGTATTAATGAAAGGTAATATCCACATAATTAAGGTAAAATTGAAATGAGAGGGGTATTAATGAAAGGTAATATCCATTATTTAATATATTTTCTTTTGAGTAAATTAAAATATTATCCATTGAGGTCTTGTGGAGATTATGAAACTTGTATTTATATGGACACGCACATAAATTGTAATATATAAATACAAGTATCTTAATTTCTAGAATACCTCAACGGATAATATTTTAATTTACTCAAAAAAAAAGTAAATAATGGTAAAAAAGTACTTTATTATACAAACTAACGATATAAACTTATAAACTAATGATATAAACTTATATATATATATATATATATATATATATATATATATATATATATATATATATATATATATATATATATATATAATTAAGGTAATAATTAAATAAATTAATTTTTTCCGAAATGAATTATATTTAGTTGTTTAATTATGATTATTATAGAATTATTAGCACTAGCTTTACTCACTTGCACTATGTGCTTTAAACCCTTGTTGATTGAAATCCATATGAACATGTACAAGCCCCTAAAGCTTAGTGTACAAGTAGCCTAAGCTTAATTGTGGGTTGGTATCTTAACATGTTAAAGAATAATATAGCTTGGTGGCAAAATTTGAGCAAATAAGACATAAAGGGGGTTATGTGAAAGATGTTGGCCAATTGGGGGTCAAGAAGACTCCCCACTGTGTGCCCTCTTCCCTTCATTTCACACTCTTCTCCTTGAAAATTATCTGCACTTTGGAGACAAAAATTAGGGTTGGGCTAAGCGTGGACAAGGAATTCCAGGAAAGCAAACAGTTTAGGAGAACCAAGGTAAACCTCTATCCTTCAAAGTGTGTGTGTGCTTCATCCTCGCCTCTTTTCTACATAAATTTATAATTGAGGGTGAGATGGAGATGTATCAAAAGGGATGGTTCGAAGAGTTTTAATTAAAAATAGTAAACTAATTGAATGATTTTTGAAGTTATAAGTATAAGAAATCAAAGAAACCTATGAAATTTGAGTTAGTTTTCAATTGTAATAATTCAAGAAATTGAAGGATGAAAGGGGTAGATTTCTTTTTGTGTAAGTGTTAAAACATGTTAATATATGTTTATACTAGTCAAAGAAAGTATAAAAATGAGATATTTCAGTGTTTAAAAGTATTAGAAACGAGTTTGGGATGGAGAAATCACGAGCAGAATTAAAAACAGAAACAGAATGTGCAGACCTGCACTCGACTCGACGAGTCACCCCCTCTGACTCGTCGAGTCGATGCTACTGGAATGGAGAAATTGTTTCAGGATTATTTGACTCGGCGAGTCTCCTGAATGACTCGTCGAGTCGAGCCCCTGTTCACTTGAAACTCATGTTTTAAGCCTTGTAACGATAATATAAACTTATGTAATCAATGTATACTTATATAACATATAAATTGACATCAATTACTACCTAAAAGTCTATAAAAACTATTGAAACGAACGACGGTTTTGATAGAATTCGGAAACTTAAACCGAAAGTATTTTAATACCTCAAATGGCTTCCAAACCTTATAATATGATACTATAAACTTATAAATGCTTTGAATATCGATTTTTGATAGGTTTGGACCTAATGGAGTGTCGGTTTCCAAATTGTGAAGCTAAGGGTGGAAGTCAAGCTTATAAAGCTTTTGGTGGACATTGTTGCTTAAAGGCTACTGTTAGCCTATCTTATTGTGAGTTTTAGTATTTGTGTGTGTGTGTTTCATACATATCTACATGTATATCTTCATTATTACATTATGCATATATCATTGGCATCATATGATGCATTGCACTGGTTGCAGTTAGTTTCAAATCTTTGACATATGGCCATGGTGCCTTGAGTTGTTTACTACCGTTTACTCATATTGAACTTCATGTCATACTTGGTAATTCCATTTGATACCTACCATGTTTCTAATTGGGTTATACACTGTTGTTGAGCCATATCATTCATTTGGCCTCACTAGACGTCCAAAGTATTATTATTATTAAATATAAACGCCCTACTGTGTGTTTGTGCGTATAAAATCCCTACACAGGAAGCTTACAGTGTAGGTGGCCGGACTTCGGGTGCTGGTTGGGGTTGCCTAGTCTCGGTATCCCCGGGCTGGTAACGCGCAGGCTCTCGAGTCTCCCTCTTGACATGTTTGATAGTGGGTTCTATTCCCATACATTTTTGTTAAGATATTGCACAGGTCCTCTTTATAACCATGTCTATTGTTTGTGCATGTTTTATGTTATACACGCCATATCATGTAGGGGTGTTATATGCGGACCAAATACCCGAACCGAACCGGGACCGGACCGGTCCCGAACCCGAATAGGACCGATTTCCAAGCAATGGTCCGGTCCTCGGTTTCATATAATTGTTTCATTCGGGTTCGGTCCTAACCGGGTTCGGTCCGGTCCGGGTTCGGGAATTACCCGGAACCGAAATGCAAAGCCATTTAGACCATATATTTTTCTAGAAATCAAACATTATATAATATATACTATTTTTTTTGTAGAGATTGAAGAATCAATACGCGACCCCGATGGAAAAGGAAAAAAATAAAGGGCGATCGATGTTTTTTTTTTTCGTTACTGACTTGGTTCGGTTTTTTGAATGGTTGTCAAAATTCAAAACTTTTGGTTGGTTTGTCATTGTTTTTTTGAATGTTGGTACACTAAATATCATGGATGTTTCTTTTACTTTGTTATGCGATTTATAGTTGCTATTCCAAAAAAAAAAAAGTGATTTTTAGTTTGGTCCTACCGGGTTTTTCCCGAATACCCGGAACCGGGACCGGGACCGAACCGGGACCAAGAATATTCAAATGGTCCGGTCCTCGGTTTCATATATTTGCTTCATTCGGGTTCGGTCCTAACCGGGTTCGGTCCGGTCCGGTCCGGTCCGGGTTTGGTCCCGATAACACCCCTAATATCATGTATCTCTGGTGGAGGTAATAGTAAAGCTAAGGAAATTTTTGGTTACGGTTAAAAGTTTAGTTAGCCGGATTTGAAGTCGTTTTGGTAAAGCTTGAAGAAACCTGGTATTTTTGGGAATTGAGTATATCGCATACGGACTCGTCAGTTCTATTTAAACTTTTAAGATATTGCACATGTCCTCTTCTATGTCTAGTTTTCTTTTGAATCATATTAGTCTATGAATGGGCATAATTCCCTGTTAATTATGGTTATTGATATGTGCAAAATTATACATGTTTTTGGTATCATTTTATCTCCAATTTATGTGGTTATCTGACCGAAACGCGTGAAAAAGATACTGATTTCATTAATATGTGTGTTCCGCAGGTCAGAAGCCATTAAATCAACATGGGAACAGAAATTGAGTCTAAAGTAGCGAGATTTTATGATCCAGCCGTCTTCCGTGATCGAAAGCAAAATTTGGCGAAAAGTGACTCTACGTGCCCGCGTAAGACTCTCCACGCACCCGTGAGGCTAAATCCAGTCTAGCATCCCACACACCAGCGTAGGACATCCACGTACCCGCGTGTCCAATTTCAGTCAAAGCAAGCCACGCACCGCGTAACTTGCCCACGCAGGGGCGTATGCTAGGTTATGTCTACGCACCCGCGTGACTTACCCCTACGCACCCGCGTGCGAGGCTTAGCCCACCAAAATTCGTTTTTAAAACACTAGCTTGTGGCAAAACGAAGGAGCGTCGATTAGCAGCGATTTTGGATACTGTTTGAGCGATTTTCAGAGTTTTCTTTCATCTTTCACGTATTTTAATCATAGAGTAGTTTAGGGTTTCGTCCTTCTTCAAGTTTACAAGCATTCAGGGCAATTCCAGATTCGATTGAGACGATTTTGGAACTACTTAGGGCGATTTTCATCATGTTTTTCTTAGCTTTTCAAGTAGTTAATCATAGTTTAGTAAAAGGTTTCGATTTTCTCAAGTTTTCAAGCATTCGGTTCAAGTTTTGGAGTTTAATTTCACACGGATAGCTACGGATTTGGTACACTCGTTCCTTAAACTTTCTGATTTCGTAATGATTTTTATTTATTAGAGTTTAATTTCGGTTTTTAGTATGATTAGTGAGAAGTTTTGTTGTTCACCCGCTTGGGATAACGGATTCTATGTATTAATCAGGATATTATTGGATTGATTGATGGGTTTTGGTTTATATTTGTCGGATTGTTGATTATTACATGTTTTCTTGTAAAAATCAGATTTTAATTAATCTTTTAGCATTGTTTTGCGAAAATAAAGTGTTAATTAAATATGCGTTTTTAAAAAAGAAAGATGCTTTAAATAAAAAATTTAATAGTTGATTATCTCTTCTAGGCATTGTATTGCGATAATGATTTGATAGTTGATTGTTAAACTAGAATTTTATGTGTTTGTTAATTCTTATGCACTGTGTTGCGATAATAGGGTTGATAAATCGTAAAGTTTGATTTTTAAAATAACGAAGTTAATTTGTTGGATTTCGGTATTGATCGATTATCTTTAGGCATTGTGTTGCGATTATAAGATTGATTGGTTGATATTGGAGTTTTGATGAGTTACTTTGTTTTCGTCATGTGGTTATAAAGATTAAATATTTTAACTTGAAGTAATTAAATAATCGGTAAATTAAATCAAAATCCGGGCTTAATCGAATTTAGAATTGGTTATCAGCCGATTTGTTTTTAGTCAGTCAGTCAATTCAATCCATCGTCAATTAATCGTAGTTTCCTAATTCCAAGTGGGTAACGCTTTCGTAATATAAGAGTTTCGTGAAGTTTAATTTATTATAGATCTTTACTTAAGTTAGTTCCAATTTAATACAATTTCCGTTAGTTTGTTTCGCTTTATTTAGTTGTCGTTAGCGGTTTGCGTTCGTTAGTTAAGTTTAATTAGTGTTTGCTGGTTTTAGTTTTTATTTAATTTGAAAAATCCAAAAAAAATTAGATTAACTTTATTCTTGTGTTACTTAGTTTGAATTAGTTATTTAGTTAATTTTTTTATTTTCTTAGTTGTTAATTCCATAAAAAAGGTCCGAAATAGCTAAATATTGGTTTAGGTTGTAGTATTGGAGTCCCCGATCTTTATTCCATTCCCTGAGTTAGATAAATCCTAGGTGATTCTTAAAGCTATATTGCATACGATTGGTACACTGCCAATTGTGTATCTTATACTTTGGGTTCATTTAGACATTAAAACCTGAGGTGTGTTTTGCACGATTAGGGTAAGTCACGTGGGTGCATGGCTTGCGGACATGGCCACGCGGGTCCGTGGGATTTCCTACGCGAGCGCATAGACGCTTTGACTGGACCAAGCTGACTCAACCTCCACGCGGGTGCGTAAGATAACTCACGCGGGTGCGTGGCTTGCTCTGGCTGAAGGTGGACACGCGGGTGCGTGGGATCTCCTACGTGGGTGCGTGGGTTGCTCTACTGGACATAGCCATGCGGGTGGGTGGAGAGTCCTACGGGGGCGCATAGAATCACTTTTCGCCAAAATTTTCTTTCGCTCATGGAAGATGACTGGATCATAAAATCTCGTTACTTTAGCCTCGATTTCTTGTTCCCATGTAGATTTAATGGCTTCTGACCTGCGAAACACAAATATTAATAAAAATCAGTATCTTTTCACACATTTTGGTCTGAAAACCACTCAATATGCAAGGAAAATGATACAAAATATATGTATAAATATGCACATATCAGAATACCCCACACTTGATGCTTGTCCCCCAAGCAAACCACAACATAAATGTTTTCAACCAGGCCTTAACTCAAAAACTAACTCTCTAGAAACACGATATAGACTCTTAAGCATTAAAGATCCATAAACAATGCATTTGAAACCTAGCTAAGTAGACAAAGAGACCACGAGATGCAAAAAATATGATGACAATGTCAATCACTTCTAACCTTATTGCATGAATTAGCACCTCGCGGTTTTCACTCAACACTCATGTGTATAGGCTCATATATGTTTGCACAAAATCGTCTCAACGCCAAACGTGTTAGATAACTTCAGCATAAGATTGAGATAGAATCACATCTCCATCACTTATGTTTAAAAATAAAGCACATAAAGGACTTCAATGGTTGTAATGGGTCTAGGCTCGGGTGATGGGTATGTTTGGTCTGAGTGAGGCGTAAAAGAATGAGACCAAAGAAGTAGCAGCAATCCTTAGAACTAAAGTGACAACCATGATAACAAACACTGAAAATAATTATCCCTGAAGATTCAGCATATTGGCTTATACTATAGCTCTCAAGGGCGATGCAAAGGGAAGAAAACTTCTAGATTATTTCTTTTTCGCTCTTTTTCTCTTTCATCCTTGTATTTACCCCCTTTTTTCACTCTTTTTATTTATTTTTTTCTTTTTATTTATTTTTCAACAACACTGAACTCTCTTTGATTCCTTCAAACATCAAGCTTTTATGACAGCCTGCTCAAAATGAACTATCTCGACTAACTAGCTTCGCCCGGGTACAATACTAGAAAAACTGGAAAGAACACGAAAGCAAAAGGATTACACAAGGCTCGAATGTTTTCTAAATACAAAGAATAATCAATAAAACTCTAAATTTGGCCTAACAGGGAAAACTGTGGCTGCTACAAGTCCTTAAATCCTGCTACTAAGTCTCGGTCCAAATTCGGGTCAATCGATAGACACAAGGGAAAATCTGGCTAATGATGTGTTTTTTCACCGAAACGAAAGGGTAAGGCTCAAATGGGGGCAATCTAGGGAGATAACGTGGGCAACGGAGTATCATGAGGGAAACAAGTTATCCTAACTTTGCCTTTATATGTGTGCTAAATTCTCAAAAGTGTGATCTTGATGCGCATTCACAAACAAGTTCTACCTTAGAATAAATGACACCGGCAGTACCACACTAAAACGAATAATGAGCATTAAGATTGAATGCTATGCAGGCTCAAATTCTCACGAAATGAATGTAAATGATTAGATTGTGCTCAAAACATGCAATTTTGGCCATGAAAGAGTAACATGCAAATCGAACATCTCGTTGCCATAAAAAATCTCAATGCCATTTATCTAGATTCGCATGCATAGTAAATAAAAATATACTACAAAAGAGTCTAACGCGCAAAAATAGAGAGAAAAGTTTTGAAAATCGGCCCAATTTTAGACAAATATGCCATGAATTGTTTGTAAGAACATGCAAAGCTCAAAATCGACATTTTTATACTCCCACCACACACTTAAATCTGACAGTGTTCTCACTATCATGAACAGTTCAAGATAGCATGGAATAATGGAGATAAAAAAAAATGGAACAGAAAAACTCCCACATTTAAGCATGACCATGTCTGACTGATGAGGCTGAACTGACTGCTAGCTAGTGAGAATCTCTACCATGGCCCGTCATGACAAGACGTCTATTAACAATTGTACTGATAACACTCTAACACACATAAATTTGTCTAAACACGCATCAAACACATCTCTCACGCTCATATCAAACTATGTGACATCAGACGCACTACCCCACACTCATTTCAAACATACATGATTATATGACACATCAGCACACCAAAATATTCTCAAGACAACGACACCCCTTTTTCATAAATAAAGCATAATCCGTGACACCATGAGCATGCAAGGACTACAACATAAATACCTAAATATAAATCTACGAAAATAAACAATGAAAACATGGAAACACACCAAACTATAAGAACTCAAAAACACACCATCTATTAAATTAATTATAATAAGCACACCACAAACAAAGCAATGAAAAAATTAAAAAAAAAAAATAAGATAAAATTAAATTAAAAAAAACTAGAAATTAGAACAAACAAACATGCTTTCAAAACAAGACCAGTAGCATCAATCATACAATCCTAAGACACATACTCAATGCACGGGCTACTTAATTAAGCATATAACTTTCAAAATTTAAATTAACAACTCAACACATCAAGCAAAACAAACTAAACATAAAATGAAAACTTAATATACAAATGAAAGTATCTACGGGTTGCCTCCCGAATGCGCTTGTTTTGACGAGTCTCTAGCTTGACTCGTCCACATGGCCCTTAGATTGATAAAACATACCTGGGAAACGAGCTCACAAACCTTTCATACCCACTAAACCCTACCTACACCTACTAATCGCACGCGGGTGCGTAGGGGTAAGTCACGCGGGTGTGTAGACTTAACCTAGCATACGCCCCTGCGTGGGCAAGTTACGCCGGTGTGTGGCTTGCTTTGACTGAAATTGGACACGCGGGTGCGTGGGATGTCCTACGCGGGTGTGTCGGATGCTAGACTGGACTTAGTCTCACGGTGCGTGGAGAGTCTTACGCGGGCGCGTAGAGTCACTTTTCGCCAAATTTTGCTTTCGATCAAGGAAGATGGCTAGATCATAAAATCTCGCTACTTTAGCCTCAATTTCTGTTCCCATGTTGATTTAATGGCTTCTGACCTATGGAACACACATATTAATGAAATCAGTATATTTTTTCACGCGTTTTTTTTAGAAAGCCACATAAATTGGAGATAAAATGATACCAAAAACATGTATAATTTTGCACATATCAAAATACCCCACACTTGAGCTTCGCTTGTCCCCAAGCAAACTGCAACATAAATGTCTTCAACCAAGGCCTCAACTCAAAACAAACTCTCTAGAAACACTATATAGACTCTGAAGCATTGAAGATCCATAAACTATGAATTTGAATCCAAGGCAAGAAACAATGAGACCACAAGATGCAAAAAGAATAGAATGACAATGTTAACAACTTCCCACCTAATTACACGACTCAACACCTCACAGCTTTCACTCGTCACTCAAGTGTATAGGCCCGTGTGTTTTCACAAATTTCGCTCAATGCAAGACATGTTAAAAGAATATGAGCATATGCTTGAGAGCAAATCACACCGCCATCACTTAATGTTTAAAAATAAAGCACATAAAGGTCTTAATAGGCTGTAACGAGGCTAGGCTAAGGGCATGGGAAATGTATGGCCAAAGTGGACTAAAAGAAAGGGATCCAAGATCAAGCAGCAAGCAATAGAAGCGAGTAACGAACACTGGACCAAATAATCACTGAGAAAATTTCCCAAGCAAACTGGCTTGACTTTTCACATCTAATAACAGCTCAGAAGGACAAAAATTCGTTTCTCTTTCTTATTCCAATACCTAAAACACACCTCAGGTTTTAATGTCTAATGAACCCAAAGTATAAATTACACAACTGGCAGTGTACCAATCGTGTGCAATATAGCTTTAAGAATCACCCAGGATTTATCTAACTCAGGGAACGGAAGAAAGATCGGAGACTCCATATTACAACCTAAAGCAATATTTAGCTATTTCAGACCTTTTCGATGGAATTAACAACTAAGACAACACAAACGATTAACTAAATAACTAATTCAAACTAAGTAACACAAGAATAAAGTTAATATAATTTTTTTTTTTTGGATTTTCAAATTAAATAAAAACTAATACCGGCAAACACTAATTAAACTTAACTAAGGAACAAACAGCTAACGACAACTAAATAATGCGAAAGAAACTAACGGGAACACAATTAAATTGGAACTAACTTAAGTAAAGATCTATAATAAATTAAACTTCACGAAACTCTTATATTACGAAAGCGTCACCCACTTGGAATTAGAAAACTATAATTAATTGGCGATGGATTAAATTGACTGACTAAAAACAAATTGGTTGATAATTAATTCTAAATTCTATTAAGCCTGGATTTTGATTTAATTTACCGATTATATAATTACTTCAAGTTAAAATATTTAATCTTTATAACCACGTGATGAAAACAAAGTAACTCATCAAAACTCCAATATCAACCAATCAATCTTATAATTGCAACACAATGCCTAAAGATAATCGATCAATACCGAAATCCAACAATTTAACTTCGTTACTTTGAAAATCAAACTTTAAGATTTATAAACCCTATTATCGCAACACAATGCATAAGAATTAACAAACGCATAAAATTCTAGTTTAACAATCCAGTATCAAATCATTATCGCAATACAATGCCTAGAAAAGATAATCAACTATTAAATTTTCATTTAAAGCATCTTTCTTTTTAAAAACACAGATTTAATTAACACTTTATTTTCGCAAAACAATGCTAAAAGATTAATAAAAATATGATTTTTAACAAGAAAACATGAAATAATCAACAATCCGACAAATATAAACCAAAACTCATCAATCAATCCAATAATATACCAATTAATACATAGAATTCATTATCCCAAGCGAGTGAACAAGAAAACTACTCACTAATCATACTAAAAACCGAAATTAAACTCAAATAAATAAAAACCATTACAAACTCAGAAAGTTTAAGGAACGAGTGTACCAAATCCGTAGCTATCCGTGCGAAATTAAACTCCAAAACTTGAACGGAATGCTTGGAAACTTGAGAAAATCGAAACCTTTTACTAAACTATGATTAACTACTTTAAAAGCTAAGAAAAACGTGATGAAAATATCCATAAGTAGTTCCAAAATCGTCTCAATCGAATCTGGAATTGCCCCGAATGCTTGTAAACTTGAAGAAGGACGAAACCCTAAACTACTCTATGATTAAAATACGTGAAAGATGAAAGAAAACTCTGAAAATCGCTCAAACAATATCCAAAATCGCTGCTAATCGACGCTCCTTCGTTCTGCCACAAGCTAGGGTTTTAAAAATGAATTTTGGTGGGTTAGGCCTCGCAATCGCTTAAAGCCCTGAAATACACCATCTCCCACGCAGGGGCGTATCCTGACCTAATTCCACGCGGGGGCGTGACTTAAACTACGCAGGGGCGTAGGTCTGAGATTTATATATACTCTTTCAGCGCCATTTTTAGACCATGCATACCTT
The DNA here is from genome assembly GCA_020465985.1 of Centrapalus pauciflorus. Lineage (NCBI taxonomy): Eukaryota > Viridiplantae > Streptophyta > Magnoliopsida > Asterales > Asteraceae > Centrapalus > Centrapalus pauciflorus. Next base: position 159,426 of record JAANYP010000268.1, read on the forward strand.
TCCAACATCACGCACTCATCATAGCTCCTGCGCCCCCTCTCTTAGCCTCCATTATCAGTAGATTTTAGCAGCTTCTCTTTGATTTTTGTGTTGATTTCTCCAACTCAGGTATGCTTTCTTCCCTGTCTGTCTCCATTTTCGATTTTTATCAAATTTAGGGTTTTTATTTTGGGGGCTGTCGTGAAACACACCATCACGAACTCAGAATGCAGCCTGAATCCTCTTTCTTAGGTTAGGTTATATAAGTTGTTGGGGCTGTTCACGATCGGACCAAACCATTTGCTTTATTATTGATTTTTTATTATTATTGGTTTTCTTGCTTATTTTGTTGAGTTGTATGTTTCTTGCGTTGTCCACTGTGTTAATTTTAGACTTAATTTTGGGTTTCGTCTTGAACCACTGCACACACTGACACGATTGCAGATTGCTTAATGTGCCCCTGGTGTAGTTTTTGATTGTTTTGAGTTATATGTTGATTCATCAAAGTGTGTTTCATAAACACATTCTGTTCATAAGGTTGTGTTTCAAATATTGGAATTTTTGTTTGACCATTGCATGCTCTTTGATTGTTGTGCCTGTGTGGCTTGATTTAGTTTCTTTTCCGAATAACTCGCGTGCTGAAATGCTCCAAATCGCTATAGATTATGCCATAATCTGTATTGCTCTTTCTTATTGTTCAAGTAGTGAATTACTTATGATGGGGTCTTGCTTTTAGTGGTCAGGATAGTTTGGATCACGCTCTCAAGCACTGTCTGTCTGATCAGAAATTCAGAATCCCATATTTATTACACTTTTTGCTTGATTTCTTGCGCATCTAGTTAGTTTAAGGTTTCCTTGTTTATTTTTCTATCTGCTCTTCGCGTGTGTGCAGCTACGGGTTTAAAAATGCAATATATGTCACTCTACCTGGTTATTGTGCATATTTGGTACTGATAAATTGAGTATCATGGGTTGGGGCTGGAAGTGAGCCGAAGTTAGTAGTGATATAAATCATGTGTTGGCTTATAAGTCCAAGAGAGAGGCTTGTGGTTCTGTTTGCTCATCTATGCTACACATTAGTTGACTAAATTGTTTCTCCCTATGTGATTATATGCACATGACAGTCATCTAGTCAGCATTGTTAGTCCTCATCTCATGTGTGGACATGATTCACGCGCGATAGCCTAGTAATCATCATGTTCATCTTTAATGCTCATGTTTCGGCTCCTCAGTGCATGTTGTACTATCTTCATTTCTCACTCACAGGTATGTTTAGCATGCATTTCTTACTTTGGGTACTCTCGAGTATTATTATTATTATTATTATTATTATTATTATTATTATTATTATTATTATTATTATTATTATTATTATTATTATTATTATTATTATTATTGTTTTATTTCTATTTCTATTTTTATTTATTATTATTATATATTTGTTTATTTTTACCTCTATTTTTCTTATTTATTTTTATCAATTTATAGTCCTAGTTTTTCTTATATATTGTAGCCTTTATTTGTGTTCTTTTATTCCTTGTACACCTATATCTGCTTGATGCACATTTCTTCCACTTTTAATTCACACTAACTTTGAAATGTGTTATCTTTTGATCAGATCATGCAAGGCAACAGGCTGCGGCGAATCCTGCCCGCTTCTTCCTCTCCTATACCAGACATTGACTCTGAAGCTGAGTCCGAACCTGCTGAAGCAGGCCCTCACGATATTGATCTGTGGCTAGTTTTCACGAGGGACGACGACCAGAGGGAGCTTTCCAAGTTGGTCGGCAAGAGTTTCGCTTCTACGACTTCTATCAGCTGGGCCGATATGACCACCATTAGCATCGTAGATCGCCTACGCCAAATTATGCAGCATGGTCACACTGATTTGGATCACCCTCCGGCTTTTGAGCGACTTCTTGATATTAGAGAGCCTGTTTATCGCGAGTTGTGTTTAGAGTTTTTAGCCACAATAGTTTTAGATGGGACAGTTACTGATTATGATGCTACAGGCATGATAGGATTTCGGCTAGGAGGGGTTGAGAGGGAGTTCTCTCTACGACAGTTTGCCACAGTCATGGGTGTATACACAGCCAAGGAGGTGTCTGCACCGATGTTTGAGGATGTTGTTCGCGATACTCCCACAGATTTTGATCACCTCTCTTTTTGGGCAGAATTTGCAACTGGTCGATACTCCAACTCAGCCAAAGGCACAGCATTCAGAGATCCTCTACATCGATTATTTTGGAGGATTTTGGCATAGACTTTAGGTGGGCGCGGAGTAGGTGCGTGTAGTGTCTTGATTAAAGATTTGGAGAGTATGCATTTATTTTTGAGAGAGGAGCGACCTGTTCAGATTGCCTATCGCTTAGCATACTTCCTCCGTCATTGTTCTGGTGTTCGTACGAGGAGTGCCATCACTGGTGGAGCTTATATCACACATTTAGCTCGTCGGCTAGGCGTTTTGACTCCGAATATAGAGGGAAGCCTTACGAGAGTTTTTGAGCATGGCGTTATACAAATTCAGTTGCAGACTCTCTGCAATATGTGTGAAGACCTCCTCATACGGGGCACTCCTCAGAGTCTAGGTCCGACATCATGCAACACGGTATCAATCATAACTAAGATAGAGTAATTATATTGAGGAATTTCAAATTACAAGTACAAAATATTAGGATGAGTTTAATACATACTTAGTTCAGAATTACAGTTTTCAAATTAAACTTATAAAGGGTACAAGACTAATCTAATTCATGTCATCATACAATCAAATCAAATCTACCCAGACCACCACAATTATCATCTGCCAATCAGTATCGAAGGTTTGTTGAGTAGTGGTCTATAGAAAACTTTAATCTTGATTCTTGAAAGACCTAAGAACTAGGTCCAGTAGGTGCTTTTCCCTTATCTTTTCCTGTAAAAAGTTTAAACAACAACTATAAGCAATGCTTAGTGAAAATATAGATTTTCAGATTACATGCATTTCAAGCGGATCATGGGTCTAGCGTGATATGTCTTGACTGCCGCTACAGTCACTCATGATTGAGACATAGTAGTCATAGAATAGGTCGATGTCCAAGCCACGCTCACGCTTTTAATTGTGGGGATCAGCCACATACTGGGCTAGCTACCAGTAATCAACATGGGGGAGCATCGGAGTATCACTACCAAGTTCAATAGAACTGGTGAAGTAGCATGGTCTAGAACGATAGACCGACAAGGCTAATAATACTAAGCTGAATCAATACATCAAAGACACAAGGAATGATGGAAGCATAAATAATCAAGGTCATGACAGCAATAAACTCATAACAATATCTGAAATGAACTGTAAGTACAATGTCATGTGGAATGATAAATCAAATAGCTATCATGATCCTCAGGGCATCACGAACCATGGTGAGCACAGGTCACAATCCAGCTGATCATGTATGAATGTCAAAATAATCTATCATCAACGATATGTCTCAACCGGAATCTAGCTTGTAAAACTGAATATCTATAACTCACAGGTTCTGTTGTCTTTATCAAGCAGATTAAATCCACTACCTGAGTTATCTCAGGATTTTATCTTTAATCTTTTTTCTTTCTGGACTCTGGCTTTGCTTTTCAAATCTTTGACTCACTTTCAATATCTTTAATCTTTAGTTCTTTGTTCAGAATTTATCTGAATCTGTCCAGAATTTATCCCAATGATATATATATATATATATATATATATATATATATATATATATATATATATATATATATATATATATATATATATATATATATATATATTAATATATCTCATGTTGCTTTATTTAATGTTCTTTCATCATAAAATCATGGGTCTTGTAACATATCATTTATTTATTATTTTAAAATATCAAAATAATACATCCGAATTAAGTAACCGGATTCGGACCATCCGGATTGGGTCATCCGGATTCGGACCATCCGGAGTTCGGATCAATCCTCTTTCGAATTCGATTCAACTTTCAACCGAAGTAGGTCCGAAATGGGTGCTTCATCCGAATTCGGATCCAACACTTGGATATTTTCCAGATTTTGTTCTTGGTGTTCCAATCTTACACATATGGATTTTTATCAAAATTTCTCAAAACACATTTTTATTAACATGCAACTTATAAATAAATTATATTATCATATTTGAGTTGTTTTTATACCATTTTCCTTATCATTAACAGCTTAATTCGTCCAAGATTGTCCAAAAAAATCAAAACTTTTTGCCAAGAACACAATATTCACCAAATTTCAGATTTTTACTTTATGTGGACGATTCAACCTATGATTTTTGTTTCTTCAACATCAATGACTTAAATACATGATTATCTACTAAAATTTCCAACATGCAACATCAAATTTCATGATATAATCTTAGGTTTCGGTTTTTCTCAAAAGCGAACCAAATCCTTAAAATTCGAAATTTAACATGAATATTACCTTGAATGTTGTCGATTGATGATGTTTGATGATGTTTGTAACCCCTTCTTGAATTAAATCTTCATTTAATTGCACAATTTATGGATTTCTTTGATGATTAGTGAAGGAAGCCGTAGCTTCTAGAGAGAGAGAGAGAGTTGAAATTTTTCTTAATTTGGTGTTAATGAGCATAAATGTTCATTTCTTGTGTTTATATATTCATTTTAGCTGTAAGTGCAACTTAACCCCCTACACTTTTGTATAATACATCTCTTTTATTTTGATCATCTAAATACTTTATAATATTTATATAATTTTATTAAATAATTTCATTACTTAATTAAATTACAAAATAAATAATGTAATAAAATTACATTGTTAGCTCAATAACATAAAATCAAAGTTGGTTAAAAGCTAGGTTGTTACAGAATGGGCATAGTAGATCGTCGGCACAATCACCTTGTCATGCCCCAGCCTCAGCCCAGAGCCCAGCATTAGGGTGACAAGCTGTACTCATAAAGATTCGAGTACCCATCCCGTCTTGCAGCGCTTTCCAGAATCTCGAAGTGAAACGACTATCACGATCAGAGACGATAGATTTTTGGCACACCATGACGAGAAATAATTTCAGTGATGTACATCTGTGCCAATCTATCAAGAGAGTACGTCTCTTTCATCGGTATGAAATGAGCTGACTTCGTTAATCGATCCACAACGACCCAGATGGAGTCGTGCTGTCTCTTGGTTTTCGACAATTTAGTGGCGAAGTCCATGGTTATATGCTCCCACTTCCACTCAGGAACTGGTAGTGGTTGCATATCCCCGAAGGGTTTCTGATGTTCTGCCTTAACCATTTGACATACTTTGCAGCTTTCAACATATTGACCGATGTCCTTTTTCATCCCTGGCCACCAATAATCAGCTTTAAGATCGAAGTACATCTTTGAGCTGCCAGGATGAATAGATAACTTGGACTTGTGGCCTTCAGATAGAAGAGTGTTGCGGATAGAACCATATTTAGGAATCCAGATTCGGTTTCCCTTGAGACATTGAAGTCCCAAATGATTCATGGATAAGAATTGAAGTTGCCCATTGAGATTTTCAAAACAGATATTTTCTTCTTTCAATGCTTCAGCTTGAGCGGATTTGATGTCTTCGATAAGATCAGAAGAAAATACAACAGGAGTCAGGGCATAGCAACACTTTTCAGGATACACCTTTCTACTCAAAGCATCCGCGACCACATTGGCTTTGTCGGGATGATACAGGATCTCGCAATCATAGTCCTTGATGAGTTCTAATGACCATCGCTGTTTCATGTTCAGATCCTTTTGAGTAAAGAGATGTTTGAGGCTTTTATGGTTGGTATACAGCTGACACTTAGTCCCATAAAGATAGTGACGCCAGATTTTTAATGCAAAGGTAACGGCAGCCAACTCAAGATCATGAGTTGGTGCACTTTTCTCGTAGTCTTTTAATTGCCTTGAAGCATAGGCAATGACTTTTCCCCTTTGCATAAGAACACAACCTAAACCAGTACCAGATGCATCGCTATAAACGACAAAGTCATCATTGCCTTCTGGTAGAGCTAGGATTGGCGCTTGAATAAGTTTCTGCTTCAAAGTTTCAAATGCCTCTTGCTGTTTATCAGCCCATACGAAAGGAGTGTTCTTTCGTGTTAGCATCGTGAGTGGCACAACAATCTTCGAGAAGTCTTTGATGAATCGCCGGTAGTAACCAGCCAATCCAAGAAAACTTCTGATTTCGAAGGCATTGCGAGGCTTTTGCCACTTCTGAACAGCCTCGAGTTTGGACGGATCAACTGAAATACCTTCGTCAGATACAACATGGCCAAGGAATTGGATCTATATAGAAATCAAAGTGGAATTTCAAGTTTTCATTGATACAAGGAACGTTTAGTAAATAGCTCGAGACAATGTAAAGTTATACCTGTCTAAGCCAGAAGTCGCATTTCGAAAATTTTGCGTAGAGTCTTTCTTTTCACAATAACTCTAGCAATTGACGCAGATGAACTACATGATCAGCCTCCGTTTTAGAGTAAATCAGAATATCGTCTATGAAGACAATAACTGACTTATCCAGCATAGGCCTGCACACGCGATTCATGAGATCCATGAACGCCGCTGGTGCATTCGTTAAACCAAACGGCATTACGAGAAATTCATAATGACCGTATCTTGTTTGGAATGCTGTTTTCGGAATATCCTCATCTTTTACTTTCAGCTGATGATACCCAGAACGAAGATCGATTTTGAAGAAATAACTTGCTCCTTGTAGCTGATCAAATAAATCATCGATTCTAGGCAGAGGATACTTATTATTGATGGTGACTTTGTTCAACTCGCGATAGTCGATGCATATACGGATAGTTCAGTCTTTCTTTTTAACAAATAAGACAGGTGCACCCCACGGAGATGAACTAGGTCGGATAAAACCTTTCTCTAACAGATCTTGCATTTGCTTTGACATTTACTGCATCTCTGCAGGCACAAGTCTATAGGGAGCTTTGGCAATTGGAGCCGCACCAGGAACTAAGTCAATTCCGAACTCAACTTGACGTTCCGGTGGCACTCCAGAAATATCATCAGGGAATACGTCTGGGAACTCACAGACGATCGGAATATCAGATAAAGATTTCTTGTTGGCTTCAGAGATGGATTCAGATGAGACAAAACACAGATAGGATTCGTGACCCTTTGACAGATATTTAGGGGTGGAGTTATCAAAATCAGATTCATCATTCTGGACTTGTTTATCTTTTCTCTTATTCTTTTTATCAGCACGTCTTTTTGCTTCGGCCTCATCTCTAGCCTGAAGCTGTTCTTGCATATTCTTGTTTTGTTGTTCTGAGTGTTGGGCTAATAGTTGTTGTACCATTTCAAACATTTGCTATTGAAAATTAAAATCATTTAACTATCAGTTTATAGACTTAGATCTATGTACCCTTTTCCCATCCTAACAGTCTGTACATCCTATCTCAGTTCAAACCACCATGATTGATACATATGTATTCCTTCAGTTTGAGACCAAGTATTACTCACGTAATACTTGATTCACTCAAACTATGGGCTCTGATAACATCCTGTGAAGACCTCCCCATACGGGGCAGTCCTCAGAGTCTAGGTCCCACATCATGCAACATGATATCAATCATAACTAAGATAGAGTAAGTATATTACGGAATTTCAAATTACAAGTACAAAATATTAGGATAAGTTTAATACAGATTTAGTTCAGAATTACAGTTTTCAAATTAAACTTATAAAGGGTACAAGACTAATCTAATTCATGTCATCATACAATCAAATCAAATCTACCCAGACCACCACAATTATCGTCTGCCAATCAGTACCGAAGGTTTGTTGAGTAGTGGTCTATAGAAAACTTTAATCTTGATTCTTGAAAGACCTAAGAACTAGGTCCAGCAGGTGCTTTTCCCTTATCTTTTCCTGTAAAAAGTTTAAACAACAACTATAAGCAATGCTTAGTGAGAATAGATTTTCAGATTACATGCATTTCAAGCGGATCATGGGTCTAGCGTGATATGTCTTGACTGCCGCTACAACCACTCATGATTGAGACATAGTAGTCATAGATTAGGATGATGTCCAAGCCACGCTCACTCTTTTAATTGTGGGGATTAGCCACATACTGGGCTAGCTACCAGTAATCAACATGGGGGAACATCGGAGTATCATTACCAAGTTCAATAGAACTGGTGAAGTAGCATGGTCTAGAACAATAGACCGACAAGGCTAATCATACTAAGCTGAATAAATACATCAAAGACACAAGGAATGATGGAAGCATAAATAATCAAGGTCATGATAGCAATATCTGAAATGAACTGTAAGTACAATGTCATGCGGAATGATAAATCAAATAGCTATCATGATCCACAGGGCATCACCGAACCATGGTGAGCACAGGTCATAATCCAGCTGATCATGTATGAATATCAAAATAATCTATCATCAACAATATGTCTCAACCGGTATCTAGCATGTAAAACTGAATATCTATAACTCACAGGTTCTGTTGTCTTTATCAAACAGATTAAATCCACCACCTGAGTTATCTCAGGATTCTTTAATCTTTGTCTTTCTGGACTCTGGCTTTGCTTTTCAAATCTTTGACTCACTTTCAATATCTTTAATCTTTAGTTCTTTGTTCAGAATTTATCTGAATCTGTCCAAAATTATATCATAGCAAGAATATTTTAACTTTAAATCTTTATTTGATCTGATTCTGATAACTGATAACTCATCAATCATTTTACACTTTCTTTGACTCTTTGAAATCTCAATGAGATATATATTAATATATCTCATGTTGCTTTATTTAATGTTCTTTCATCATAAAATCATGGGTCTTGTAACATATAATTTATTTATTATTTTAAAATAACAAAATAAAACATCCGAATTAGGTAACCGGATTCGGACCATCCGGATTCGGTCATCCGGAGTTCGGATCAATCCTCTTCCGAATTCGATTCAACTTTCAACCGAAGTAGGTCCGAAATGGGTGCTTCATCCGAATTCGGATCCAACACTTAGATATTTTCCAGATTTTTGTTCTTGGTGTTACAGTTTTACACATATGGATTTTTATCAAAATTTCTCAAAACACATTTTTATTAACATGCAACTTATAAATAAGTTATATTATCATATTTGAGTTGTTTTTATACCATTTTCCCTATCATTAACAGCTTAATTCGACCAAGATTGTCCAAAAAAATCAAAACTTTTTGCCAAGAACACAATATTCACAAAATTTCAGATTTTTACTTTATGTGGACGATTCAACCTATGATTTTTGTTTCTTTAACATCTAATGACTTAATACATGATTATCTACTAAAATTTCCAACATGCAACGTCAAATTTCATAAAATAATCTTAGGTTTCGTCTTTTCTCAAAACCGAACCAAATCCTTAAAATTTCAAAATTTAACATGAATATTACCTTGAATGTTGTCGATTGATGATGTTTGATGATGTTTGTAACCCCTTCTTGAATTAAATCTTCATTTAATTGCACAATTTATGGATTTCTTTGATGATTAGTGAAGGAAGCCGTAGCTTCTAGAGAGAGAGAGAGAGAGTTGAAAATTTTCTTAATTTGGTGTTAATGAGCATAAATGCTCATTTCTTGTGTTTATATATTCATTTTAGCTATAAGTGCAATTTAACCCCCTACACTTTTGTATAATACATCTCTTTTATTTTGATCATCTAAATACTTTATAATATTTATATAATTTAATTAAATAATTTCATTACTTAATTAAATTACAAAATAAATAATGTAATAAAATTACATTATTAGCTCAATACAATTAAAATTGGTTAAAAGCTAGGTTGTTACAATATGGGCATAGTAGATCGTCGGCACAATCACCTTGTCATGCCCCAACCTCAGCCTAGAGCCCAGCATGATCCACCCCCGTCCCCTGTTCATCGCCCTGATATCCCTGAGTCTTCTCGTGCATCCACCTCCACCCACTTTCCATCAACTCCTCCAGCCTTTCCTTTTGGAGTTTTACTTACCAATCCAGTAGCTCATTATGCCACCCTTACTGCCCTTCTTCACACATATCAGGCTATAGACTCACTATTAGCAGCTGCTGGATTACCATCGTTACCGCCCCTGCCTTACTTTCTTATTCCCACCCCTGCTGCTCCCTCTGAGGACCCGACACAGACTGATACCCATGTGGGTCAGGAGCAGCATCCACCGCCATCCCCGCACCAGTCACCTCACTCATCACCACTGCCTACACCACTTCATCATTCACTTACTCCAGCTGATGTGGGCCTATCTCAGACTACTCTTGTTTCCTCTGCTACGGTCTCTGATGCTAGACCACCTGTGCGCCTTTTGGATGCCTCCCGTATCGCTAGGACGAGAGCCTCTATTATCACACAGTCACATTTTCATCGTCGTGTCAGTCGTTCCTAGCCCGTAGTGATCTCATGGGTGTTCAGGATGTTTATTTTATTTTATTTTGGTTATAGTTTCTCATTTGTATTTAATCGTTTACTTTATTACTTGGTGTACAGTTATTTCGCTTATTGTTACTTTAATATGGCTGATATCTTGTTGTTCCTTGTGCTTGCTTTTGATTAAGGTTGGACTGTGGTAGAGATGCTTGCTGGCAGTAAGTTCAGCTTCGTCGTCTAGATCCGCCTAATGCTTGCTTCGTAATCAGGGGAGTTTTTCTTGTTCCTATTCTCTTATTCGTGTTTGAGTTGCATTGTTTATGACTGTGAGGACACTGTCAAAATTAAGTGTAGGGTGGGGGTTTGAAATGTTGATTTTGAGCTTTGCATGTACTTAAATAGAAGTCACGACAGTTTTGTCTAAAATTGAGCCGATTTTCAAAACTTGTCCTCTATTTTTGCATGTTGGTCTCTTTGGTAATATTGTTCCATTTTCTATGCATGCGAAGCTGAGCAAGTCATTTTTATATTTTGTGGCAATAGGATGTTTGATGTGCATGTCACGCTTCTTGACTGAAATTCCATGATTAAGCACAAACAACCTTGTACATTCGTTTCGTGAGAATTTGAGCCTATCTAGCATTCATATTTAATGCTCATTATTTCTTATGGTGTGAATTTGTCGGTGTTAATTCGATTAAGGTAGAACTTGTTTGTCAAATGCATGCCAAGATCACATCGTTTGAGAATTTAGAACTTATATAAAGGCACAGTTAGGATACCCCTTCCCCAATGACACCCTTACCAGCATTATTTCCCTTAGATTCATCCCTTTTTGAGCCTTGGCCTTTCATTTCGGTGACAACCCATACTATCAGCCAAATTATCCTTTTGTCTCTCATTTGACCGGAATGGAGATCGTGATTCAATAGCAAGCTTTAGGGATTTATCTCGGATCATTCGTTTGTTAGTTAGTTTATCCTCTGTGAGCCTTGACGATTATGCCTTGTTTTGATAGCATTCGAGTCATATGTAATTCTATGCTTTTGTGTTCTTCCTGACTTTTCTAGTGTTGTACCGCGGCAATGCTAGTGTGGTTAAGAGAGTTCTTTTTGGGTATAGATTGCATATAGTCAATGTTTGGAAATTCAATATATATATATATATATATATATATATATATATATATATATATATATATATATATATATATATATATATATATATATATATATATATATAAAAGAAAAAAAAGAAGAAAAGGAAAAAAAGGAGAGAAGGTATTGGAATAAGAAAGAGAAACGAATTTGTCCTTCTGAGCAGTTATTAGATGTGAAAAATCAAGCCAGTTTGCTTGGGAAATTTTCTCAGTGATTATTTGGTCCAGTGTTGGTTACTCGCTTCTATTGCTTGCTGCTTGATCTTGGATCCCATTCTTTTAGTCCACTTTGGCCATACATTTCCCATGCCCTTAGCCTAGCCTCGTTACAGCCTATTAAGACCTTTATGTGCTTTATTTTCAAACATTAAGAGATGGCGGTGTGATTTGCTCTCAAGCATATGCTCATATTCTTTTAACATGTCTGGCATTGAGCGAAATTTGTGAAAACACACGAGCATATACACTTGAGTGACGAGTGAAAGCTGTGAGGTGCTGAGTCGTGTAATTAGGTGGGAAGTTGTTGACATTGTCATTCTATTCTTTTTGCATCTTGTGGTCTCATTGTTTCTTGCCTTGGATTCAAATTCATAGTTAATGGATCTTTAATGCTTCGGAGTCTATATACTGTTTCTAGAGAGTTTGTTTTGACTTGAGGCCTTGGTTGAAGACATTTATGTTGCAGTTTGCTTGGGACAAGCAAAGCTCAAGTGTGGGGTATTTTGATATGTGCAAAATTATACATCTTTTTGGTATCATTTTATCTCCAATTTATGTGGTTTTCTGACCGAAACGCGTGAAAAAGATAAGGATTTCATTAATATGTGTGTTCCGCAGGTCAGAAGCCATGAAATCAACATAGGAACAGAAACTGAGGCTAAAGTAGCGAGATTTTATGATCCATCCATCTTCCTTGATCGAAAGCAAAATTTGGCAAAAAGTGACTCTACGCGCCCGCGTAAGACTCTCCACGCACCCGTGATGCTAAGTCCTGTCTAGAAACCCACGCACCCGTGTAGGACATCCCACGCACCCGTGTGTCCAATTTCAGTCAAAGCAAGCCACGCACCGGTGTAACTTGACCACGCAGGGGCGTATGCTAGTTTAAGTCTACGCACCCGCATGACTTACCCCTATGCACCCGCGTGCGAGGCCCAGCCCACCAAAATTCGTTTTTAAAACCCTAGCTTGTGGCAGAACGAAGGAGCGTCGATTATCAACGATTTTTGATACTGTTTGAGCGATTTTCAGAGTTTTCTTTCATCTTTCACGTATTTTAATCATAGAGTAGTTTAGGGTTTCGTTCTTCTTCAAGTTTACAAGCATTCGGGGCAATTCCAGATTCGATTGAGACGATTTTGGAATTACTTAGGGTGATTTTCATCACGTTTTTCTTAGCTTTTCAAGTAGTTAATCATAGTTTAGTAAAAGGTTTCGATTTTCTCAAGTGTTCAACCATTCGGTTCAAGTTTTGGAGTTTGATTTCGCACGGATAGCTACGGATTTGGTACACTCGTTTCTTAAACTTTTTGATTTTGTAATGATTTTTATTTATTTGAGTTTAATTTCGGTTTATAGTATGATTAGTGTGTAGTTTTCTTGTTCACCCGCTTGGGATAACGAATTCTATGTATTAATTGGTATACTATTGGATTGATTGATGAGTTTTGGTTTATATTTGTCGGATTGTTGATTATTCCATGTTTTCTTGTTAAAAATCAGATTTTTATTAATCTTTTAGCATTGTTTTGCGTAATAAAGTGTTAATTAAATCTACGTTTCTAAAAAGAAAGATGCTTTGAATGAAAATTTAATAGTTAATTATCTCTTCTAGGCATTGTATTGCGATAATGATTTGATAGTTGATTGTTAAACTAGAATTTTATGTGTTTGTTAATTCTTATGCATTGTGTTGCGGTAATAAGGTTGACAAATCGTAAAGTTTGATTTTTAAAGTAACGAAGTTAATTTGTTGGATTTCGGTATTGGTCGATCATCTTTAGGCATTGTGTTGTGATTATAAGATTGATTGGTTGATATTGGAGTTTTGATGAGTTACTTTATTTTCATCATGTGGTTATAAAGATTAAATATTTTAACTTGAAGTAATTAAATAATCGGTAAATTAAATCAAAATCCGGGCTTAATTGAATTTAGAATTAGTTATCAACCGATTTGTTTTTAGTCAGTCAATTCAATCTATCGTCAATTAATCGTAGTTTTCTAATTCCAAGTGGGTGACGTTTTCGTAATATAAGAGTTTCGTGAAGTTTAATTTATTATAGATCTTTACTTAAGTTAGTTCCAATTTAATTCTGCTCCCGTTAGTTTGTTTCGCTTTATTTAGTTGTCGTTAGCTGTTTGCGCTTGTTAGTTAAGTTTAATTAGTGTTTGCCGGTATTAGTTTTTATTTAATTTGAAAAATCCAAAAAAAATTAGATTAACTTTATTTTTGTGTTACTTAGTTTGAATTAGTTATTTAGTTAATTGTTTTTGTTGTCTTAGTTGTTAATTCCATCAAAAATGTTCGAAATAACTAAATATTGGTTTAGGTTGTAGTATTAGAGTCTCCGATCTTTATTCTGTTCCCTGAGTTTGATAAATCATGGGTGATTCTTAAAGCTATATATTGCACACGATTGGTACACTGCTAGTTGTGTAATTTATACTTTGGGTTCATTTAGACATTAAAACCTGAGGTGTGTTTTGCACTCGTCAGTTATCTAATATAATTCAATTAAATATTATGCTATGTTGAAATAGGTGTTTCACAAACCGTCTACATTATAAAATTTTAAGATTTCACTTACTTCAAATTTAAGATTCCAAATTACATTATAACTTATGAAGTATAAACACATACATTTATACATTAAGGATAAACATATTGGTCGAGTTTGTAACTTGGATTATAGGGTATTTATTTGTTAGCTAGACTAACTTTAAATAGGTAATTAGGTTATTTAAGTTTTAAAACTATTTTTCTATTATATGGGTCTAAGGCTATAACTTTTTTTAAAATTAAGTTGCACACTCAAAAAATTTATTAATATTTGAATAGTAAGTTGCACACACGATGAATCGTCATTTGCACACATACAATTTTAAAAAATCTACACTACGAAACGAGATTATTGAAAAGAGGACCTGAGAGACCCAACTTTCGAAAGAGTCTTAACTAAAAGGTCCCGGTAAACAAATACAACAATTATAAACTAACATATATTCAAGGAATATATAATAAGGATTACAATCAAATTTAAAATAAAAATTACAAAGGGTACATGTAGCTAATCTAAAACATCGCATTAATTAATACTACCCAACATCTTGATATCTTCACCTTGTATGATAGATACTGTGAATCGGTAACGGCCTATGAACTTCAAGTCTCAAATTATATATGACTTAGAAGTTGAGACGATTAAAGGTCTGTACATGTTCCTGAAAATAGAAATGCAACAACTGTAAGCTAGAAGCTTAGTGAGACTACAGATTTAAATGTATACAAAACATTTATGATCAATTATGAATCTTATGGTAAACCATGATTTCTTTTATCATTTAACATCATTAAAATCTTCAAGTAAGGTCCATACTTTAGTAACATGAAGTTATTATGCAGTTATTTTAACCAATGTATATCACTCTTGTTGATTATCAAGTCATATGATTATGTCATTATATTACAACATCTCTACTAGTTACTAGTGAACTAGTAGGAGAATCATCTTCACATGCCCTTTCTTATTATAGAATCATATCCAGTTACAAACAACACTATAAGCTCATTTTAGCGAGTAGGAGATAAACATCACTACAACTTTGGATTTAAGTCTGTAGGAGATTATCACACATACAACATTTTTTTCATAACATCGTTACATACTCTGCTCAAAGCATGTAGGTGAACAAAACGAGACATTTGCTACTAACTTATAATGAGCTAGTAGGAGATAATCCAAGTCCAACATCACTACTAACTATATTTCAGTTGGTAGGAGAATATACCGACACAAGCATTGCTACTAACTGTATTTGAGTTAGTAGGGGATAATTCCATCTGTTCATAAGTATTTAATTCTTCTAACAGTTTCACTATTAAGCATCAAATTATGTTTATTATTCACTTCAGTAAAATCATGATAGTATGATTGAAAATTCATCATATTTCATAACATCCATGTATTAGAAATAAATCTATAACTCATCTGATGATCTGTAGTGAAGTTGATTCACCCTCCCTGTCTTATATCAGAGAAAACGGATACACTTTGTCTCTTGACTTTGCTCTTTATATATTTAAAATCAAAATGAATAAAACCTAAAAATGATATGAGCGCCATTATACGTAACAAACTAGTTAAATTAAATTGTCCCTAAGTTTATATATTTTCATATAAATTATAATTAAATAATAAAATAGTTAGATGCAAACATATAAAAGATAAAAATGCATAAATATTTTTACAAATTAAATGTAAGATAATAGATATTCAATAAATAAATCAAATAAGGATAAATTTAATAATAAAATAAATATATTTTAAATAATAAAAATGTATAAATAATAATAGTAATTGACTTTTCAAATTGACATTTCATATTTAAACAAAAAGTAATAATTTATGATAATCACTAAATTTGAAAATAAATTACATAGTTGAGGGACTGATATTGTTATTAAGAAAATGACAAAACCGTCATTTAAAAAAGTTAAGAGAAAGATGAACCATTTTTGCAAGTAAATAGAGTTTTTATGGATCATTTATGCAATTTTTAAAGACCAGTGACCAAATCTATAATTTCGGTCAAACCACAAGACCATTTTTGTAATTTACTTAATTTTTTTATAATCAACATATTTTAATTATTAATTTGTTTGAATAAAGTTTGTAATAAAAAATACTTGACAAATATATAGTTGTTATATGAAATTTATTTCTTTCCTCCGTTTATAACAAACAAACAAGAAAATTGATGCTTTGTTGTATTTTTTTTGTTGAATTCTTTGTTCTACCAGACAAATTAATCAATTCATATTTTCTAAACTAATTCTCTTTCTCTGCAATTCCATACTCTGTTGTCAAATATCTACATTTTCATGCTCTGTACCAAATGCACCCTAAGTGTTCAATAATTAACATTAAGTTATATTTGTTTAAGTGTTTTAGTTCATTAAACAATATGAATCGATTTTTGAAAAAAAATTTATCAAAACCCATATTTCCATCAATAGGAAGAAATTCTAATACTTTTTACAAATTCCACAAGTAATTACTCAATTCAATTGGTGATGAATAGTCGAGTGACTGTTGCATTTGCATCATTGAAATAGAATTACTTAATGTTTCGGACGATGATTTAATAACTAATACATTGTTTTCAAAAATATGAAAACTCGTAAGGGACATTTATAGAATCTAATTTATTTTAGTTTGTAATGATTAATGAGTTGTAGCATTTACGTATTTAATTTATTATGTAATCAAAATGAACTGAGCCGAACTTTTGAGGTGTGAAATTTTTTAATAAAACCACAAACGCTCGCAGCGTGATAAATTCCAACCCTTATGAAAAAATTTTCTGGATCCACCACTGTGCAGGTCCGATATGAAGTTTGGATTAGGATTGTTCATCGAATCCTAACTGTTAGATATTAAATTTTGATTTTGTGGATCTCTTTTGTAATAATTATTTAGATTATATTTAGTCTTGTAATGTATTTCTTTGTTAGTTTATGTTGTATGTAAAGTTCAAGGGCTAAAAGTGACTTTCCTTGAAACTTAATTAAAGGAGCCTATGTCTAGGCTCCTAGGGTTTGTAAAACAACACACGGTTGACAATTTGGAAAAGAAGAGAATATTATTCGGCCGCCAAACATCATCATTCTCTCATTATTCCTTTTGTTCTTTCATCATTACACAATTATTGAGTTTGCATTCTTCTTGTGAGTGATAATAGAACATTTGTGTGCTGATAACTACTGGGAATCTATTACAACAATTGGTATCAGAGCTCAAAAAGGTGGATTTCAACTCCAAAAAATCGGATTCTGTTGTGTTCTTCATCATCCACATCGAGTTCTTCATCCCATTCACGGTTAGATCTTCATTTTCCTCGTTTTTCTGCTGTTTATGTGTTGTTCTTGCCATATAATCATCCCATTATCATTTCCTACTGATTTAGAGCTTCTAGGTTCAATCTAAACATCATATTCATCCTTTAATCGGCTGCTTCAAACTTTAGAAAAATATGGGTTTTCTTGCGTTTTTGGTCCGTTTTTAAGGATTTTTAAGTGTTTTGTTACATTTTAAAACCTAAAAAGTGTTTAAAATAGTTTTCCAATCATTTAGAAACAATTTTAGGCCAAAAATCTGCTTATTTTGAAGTCTGAACTGTTACTGAAATATTGAATATCTGCTGTATTTCGGACCATACTGTAGCAATTCGGACCGTAGTTCGGACCATATAGGACCCTATTTCGGACCTCACTTCGGTCCATTTCGAACCAATTTTAAGTGTAATTCGGACCAATTCTTACCCAATTCGGTCCCCATTTCGGTCCCATCCGAACTTCGGGCCATCCGAAGTCCAGATCAGGCATTTTAATTTCACTTAATTTGACTTGTGCTTTAATTTGATTTTTCATTTCGGACCATTTTTCATTTCGGACCAACTGAATCCGGACCATTCGAATTCGGTGTTCCCTCCTGAAAATTTTCATAAGTGTTCATCCGTATTGGTCATTGTTCACCCGAATCCGGACCATCCGAATTCGGTTCATTCTCCATTCATCAGCCTAGTCTTGGTCCATCCGAACTCGGTTCCCGTCCGAACCCGTTGTTCATCCGAACTCGGTTCCTGTCCGAACCCACTTAGTCATCCGAATTCGGTTACATCCGAAATCAGCACCTTAATCCGAATCAGTACCATCCAGTGTACTATTCATCCGCAGTCCATTCCATCCGATTAAAGTTTCCACCTTCAAGATCTTATTCGTTCATATCAGCACCCGAAATCATGTCTCGTGAAGCTCTTGTACTCGGATCCGAGAACAGACCACCTGTTCTGTATCCTGATGAGTATGAACAATGGAAGTCCCGGTTCTTAAAGTTTGTCGGTATGCAACCCAACGGAAACCTTATGCTTCAATCCATATCTGAGGGCCCCGTTATCTACTATCGGGAAATAGCAGCTAGACCCGAGGCTGACCCCCCTGTACTCGCATCAAAGGTTGAGAGGGAACCCGCAAATGATGCCGAGCGAGACAGGCAGCATGCAGATAAGAGGGCCGAATGTCTGATCTATCAGGCCCTCCCCACTGATATCTTAGTCGGAATAGACAGCAAAATGTCTGCTAAAGAAATGTGGGATGAATTATAAGTCCAAATGTTGGGGGCAGATCTAGATGACCGAGCAAAAATTGAGGAAGCTAAGGCTAAGTTCACTGAATTCCGAGCCAAAGACGGGGAGTCGTTGCAGGCTACATTTAATAGGTTCTGTGCAGTCCTGAATGAATTAAACAAACTGCACATCAAAAAGGACAAGGATGACATAAACATCCAGTTCTTTTCAGCCTTAGCCCCCGAGTGGCAGATTGCATGCGGGCCACACGACGAGTCCTGAACATTCCCGAAGTATCAATTAATGTGGTCTTTAAAGAGCTGAAAAAGTATCAAGGTGATGTGGATCAACAGAAACAGATGGCAAATCAACTCGCATCTTTGTTGCTATCTGCAAAACACCGGAATCAAACCCACTGATTCCCTAGCCTTGATCTCCAACACGAATATTCCCACTGCATCCTTTGCTCAAGGTTCATCTTCGTCACAGTACAGATATGCTTCTCCTCTGCGTGAGGTAATGGATGAGGAAGAAGCGGTCATTCAAGAACAGATAGCCTTATGGACAAATCGTCTCCAACAATGACGTTTTTCCAACAAGACTAATAATCAGCTCCGCTACGACACCGGTGCGCGGAGGTACTCAGATGAACGAAGGGATGAAAGACGTGATGATTATCGTCGGGACGACTATGGCAGGTATGACGGGGATGAAAGGAGATACGACGATAGACGCGACTATCGAGATGACTGCCGTTATAAAAGGCGAGACGATAGACGTGATGATCGTAGGGATGACCGACGTGACTATGATCGGAGGGACGATCGTCATGATGACCGCAGGGACGATCGAAGGGACGATAGAAGAGTGTTAGTATATGGTGTGTAAAGATGACATTACTACTGCATCATGGCTGATTTCATAAAACACTTGAGGGTCACACCGATGAGCACAACTGAGCAGATGCAATTAAACTATTGAATAAACAATATTGGATATTGTTTATGATACGAAATGATCATTGAGATTAAATTAATGGATGATTAATTATATCTCAAACTACGGGGATAATAAGTGCAATATTAGATATTGTAGTGATTTAATTGTCATTGGATGATAATTAAATAATTATCTAGTCTTTTATTTATTACTGGATATTAAATAAAAGATTGATTTATTTAAATTAGTATTATCATCTATTATTAGATAATCGGATGGATAATTATAAACAAATAAATAGAGATAATTATAAATAATTATCGAGTCATTTATATATTATTAGATAATATATAAAAAGATACATATTATTTAATGGATATATAATTATAGAGATAATTATATAAGGTTTAAATAGTAAGATAATTATTAAGATATATATTATATTATTATATTAGAGTTAAATTAAATTAAAACTCATATATAATTAATATATATAATATATATATATATATCTATATATATGTATAATATATATCAATATATGTATAATATATATATATTTACTATAGTATGTATATAATATATATATCTATGTGTATATATATATATATGCTAATATATATCTATGTTATATAATCTATATATATATATATATATATATATATATATTATATAGTATATATTTATATATATATATGTAGTATATATATATGTATGTATATATACTAATATATATATATATTATATATATATATATATAATATATATGTAATATTTGTATTATATATTGTATTGCATATATTATATATGTATGTATGCATATATATATATATATATATATATAATATATATTATATATGTATGTATATATATGTATGTATATATATATAATATATATATATTATAATATATATCTATATATATAGATATATATATATAATATATATATATATATAATATATATATAATATATATGTATATATTATATATGTATGTATATATCTATATATATATATATCATATATATATATATATATAGATATATATATATACTATTAAATATATATATATATATATGGTGAATGTACATAACATACATACATAGATATATATGTATATATATATATATATACATATGTATGTATCTATGTACATATACATACATACATACATACATACATACATACATACATACATACATACATACATACATACATACATACATACATACATACATACATACATACATACATACATACATATATATATATATATATATATATATATATATATATATATATATATACACCAAACCCACTTTGGGTTTTTGGGGTTGAGGCACACACTCGAACACACATTGAGTGTGTGTGGTGCGGCCGCAATAAAGAAATAAAACCAAAAGGGTTTGTTTTTCCCGTTATTCGTGTGTTTGATTGCATACCTGGCGCCGCTCGATCGTGTCATCACCGGTGGATACCGAAAGCATCCTGTTCGTGTATTCTTGTCATTGAATACAAAGTTACGGATTTATTATTGCTTTCTCGTTTACTTATCTTATGTTTTACTTAATGATCCGTGTACGGAATTCGTAATTTTTAAAAGCTTCCGTTGTGCGTTAATTCGATTAATGTTTATGTTTTTATGAAAAACCATACGAATTCCCAACAGTGGTATCAGAGCCATCTCAAGTAACGTAATGATAGTATTATTCAAGTATTTATGTCCAACGTTTTAAAGTTTCGATTTTTAATAATTTAAAGTGTTTAAACGATCAAAATCGATAATTAAAACGTTTAAGGTTTTGATTTGGCTTGGAGAAAATCGACCAAAGGTTTTGGAAACCCCATGGTGATTCTCGGTCAACCTTGGAGTTTTTCGAAACTCGGGATTTTGAAACCTTAGTTCGTTTTATTTAGTTGATGTTTGATTGTTTAAAAGTGTTTAATTGATTAAAGTCTAAAATTAAACGTTTCGGTTCGCGAAATCAAACCTAGAGATTTTGGCCATGGGTTGAGACCCATGACCTCTCGGTTGTGATGTGGTAACCGAGGTGATGGATTATTTGTTTCCGTCATGTCGTTTAATTCACGGTTAAACTCGAACGATTAAATTAAATGCGTTAAATTCGAATTAATAAATCAAAAGTGTTTGGTTATTAATATTTAAACATTTGTGACTAAATGTGTTTTCGGTTTTATAAAATTAAAGTAGAGACTTTATTAGTTTTTTTTTATAAAATTCGCAAATCGGTTTAAATATTATTCGATTCGATAATTAAACGATTAATTGGAATATGGAAATCGAAATAATCAAAGTGAGTTGATTAAAGGCTTCGATTAATTTCAGCCGTCAAAGGGTTTAACACCCTACTTGTTTTCGGTTCATATGGGTTATTGAACCCGAGTATGAGTCGGTTAACTAAGTTGGTTCGTTTCCGTTTTCCAGTAATTCGTCGTTTAAATTAAATCGGTTTTAATTAAAATTTAAGTTTTAATGTTGAAATTAAAATTAATGGTAATTTTAATTTATAAACTAGATTTAATTTATGCATTTAATATTTAGATCCATAAAATGCATTATTAAATTAAAGAGAGTTTATTTTAAGGATTCTGTTTTCAAATTGATGAAATCGTGACTTTGAGTTTCATGCTCGGTCATGGTTTGATGTTTTGAGATTTGATCTCGACATTAACGTTTTTGGTAGAAATCGTTTAAAACCATAAAGAAAAGTTTTTTGTGTTATTTAAAGATGATCAATTTTCTTTAAATATTATAAAAGACATATTTTATTGGTAAAATTGTTTATTTAGAAAATTGACATTTTAAATAAAGTTTATTTATTTCTGGAAAGGTGTTTCTATAGAATAATAGTTAATTGATAATTATTTAAAGGAAGTTTAAATTATTTATCAATATTATTTGAAAATATTAACTATATTTATTAAAGGTTGTTTAATAAAATTTTTCTTAAAATAGTAAGTTTAAGTTTCAAAGGTGTTTGAATTGTTAATTGAATATTTTAAGAAAAGTATAGTTATGAATCCAAAGATAATGCAAAGATGGAATTGAATTTAAATTTTAGAAAAAAAGTTTCTATTTTTGGAAAGTGTTCCTGAATTTCGAGTTTACGAACCGTGTTTAATTTAAGAACGGTATTGGACATATTTACTTCAATTAATGGTGGATTAATTGGTTTTGGAATTATTTTCATGTCAAGATGAAAATGAATTCTGGATTATTTACAAGCTTTACTGTTTTATCTATGTTTGTGACATAGCCGAGCCTTGAGACCCTTTTGTTTAGATGGTTGTTTATTTAAGGGTTAATATCGAAAAAACCCCATAAACTTTTCCTAGTTTTGTGATTAAGTCCCTAAACTTTTTTTCCTGATTGTTTAAGTCCCTTAACTATTTTTGTTTTATCCAAAAAACTCACTATATTTACATGTTTTAGCGATTAAGTCCCTAAACTTTTTGTTTTATTAGTTTTGTTTTACCTACTCATCTGGTAGCCGGTCAAAAATATATATTTTTGAACAATACAAACATAATTTAGGGACTTAAACAATCGCAAAAAAAGTTTAGGGACTTAATCGTGAAAATGAAAAAAGTTTATAGGGTTTTTTCAATATTAACCCTTTATTGGGTTTAATCGTGATGTTTGCTATTTTTTTATTATTGGTTATTTTTGGGAAGGCCTACGTGCCATTGGAATCCCGGTTTTATGTGTAATCTGTAATAGGTTAGAAAATAGGCAAATGTATTTAGATTAAAATTATGTAAAAAATCTTGGTGAAGATGTCCATCAAGAAGGAGATCATTTATCAAGGACGCTCGGAGACATTATCGGATGCTAAGGCTAGTGGGAGCTGAAAGAGTTCAACCTTCTTGCCTTGTGTGTTGATTTTGTCCATTAGGTTTTGACCTAATTGGTTTTTCCGTATGGCTCTCGGAAACCAATTTAGTTTTTCGCAAGGCTATGTCACCATGTGGTTGTATGTTTTTATTTCTTTATTTGTTATTTTTATCTGCGTGGTTGTGGTGACAAAGTAGATAAATAAAAGAAATTAAAACTACAATCATTTTTGATGAAAATTAAAGTATTTAAAAAGGAAGTTTAATTTGGAAACCTTAATTATTTTGTCAGGTGTTAGATATGACATTTTTATGAAATTAGTTTTTCAAATAGAAGGAGATTTATTTTTAAAATGTCATATGATCAAAGAGTTGAAATTCTTAAAAATGGTACATTAACTGGATTGTTTACCAGAATAGGTGGTGTCCAGGACAGTCTTGCTCGGGCTGTGGAATTTCCGAAAGGTTTAGAACTGAAAGGATCCTGCCCACAGACTAACCTGACTGGCCACTAGTTCTTGGTAAGAGACTGGTTATAAACCCAAATTAAAAATCTGACACAGCACACCGTCCATATAGTGGCACTTACGGTGACCGGTCGTCGTAAGTAGGTTCAGCCTTCGTTGGGTGCTTACGCCGCAAACTCGGAGAGCTATGAGGTAAGCACTGCGGATCCTAAGTGAGACTTGGGCCAGTGACTTGCAGTTGTTATATGGTGTGTGTCAGTGGTGGTTCCTCAGTAAGACTGTTGCCCAAGGTGTGGATGAGATTAAACATGATCAATTTAAGAAATTGAAAATCTCATAAAATCTAAGAGTTGCAAAGGGGTTGTAATTGGTACTAAGTTGCCTGCCTGAGTAGCTTATTCATGTAGGTTCAGCCGCTGTTGGGTGCATGAATAAATAAAATGGTTCTTAGGATTAATAAATCATTTTCTAAATTTTGGGTTATTGATTTATTAATGGTTAATCAAATACTAATTTTTGAAAAATTGTTTTAGATGGTTGAAAGAGGCAGAGGTAGAAGCGGTTTAAATAATAACAATAACAGTAACAACAACAATGATAACGTCAATCTCCCTCCTCAACCTCCTCCTATTGAAAATCTTCCCCAAAAGCACCTGTTGCTACTTTGAGGTCCATTCGGGATATGGAAAACTCAAAAGAGGCAACTTCCTAAACTGGGAATAAGATCTGACTAATGTTCTGAGTACAGAGCGGAAGTTGTGTGTTCTGGAAAGGGCACCATGACCTGATCCCGCAGAGACTGCTATAGTTGAGGAGAGAAATCTTCACAAGAAGCACTCTGAGGATTCGGTCGATGTTGCCTGTCTAATGCTAGCGACCAGGACATCTTAGCTACGAACTAGCCTTATGGACGTCTTGCCAGATGTATCGCCAGCTAAAGGATATGTTCCAGACTCATGCTCGGACTGAGAAACATATACGACTAGGGCTCTGAGCTCTAGCAGAATGGCAGAAAGAACAACTGTTAGACCCTGTGTGCTAAAGATGAAAGGTTATCTGGATCATCTTAGCAGACTTGGGTATCCCGTGACACAGGACATGACCACAGATATGATTCTCAATTCCTTATTGAAGGAATTTTAGCAATTTGTAATTTGTTACAATATGCACGGAGAAGATGATCAGCGGGCTGCATCAGATGCTATAGATTGCTGAGGGAATGATTAATGAGAGAAGATAGGGAAAGAGACGGAAGGGAAAGTAAGTTTCCAAGCTGGAGGTTAAAGCTAACAAGTAGCTAAAACCTAGAACCAGAGAAGTCAAATCCAAGGATGACAAATTCTTTGAGTGCTAGGAAACCGGGCACTAGAAAAGGAATTGTCCCAAGTACTTGGAAACGGTCAAGGTTGACCGCATTGAGACTTCGTGTATCTGAATCAGTCACTTCTATTGTTCTTGGATATGTGATACCCAATTGAACAAAGTTTTATGCATAATGTCTGCAATGACTAAAATGAAGTGAAAAGAGATGACAGATTCAGTGGGAGCATAGAGACATCTTAGAGAATACTCTACTGGACACTATTTTTCATGTCAATAATAGTTTATCATGGTGTAGTATACAATTGTTGAATTTCTTACAAGTATTTTTGGGATAAATAAAGAATTTTTGGAGTTAAAATTTTGTTGCTTGAAATTCCTATTGTTTAAGATTACTAAACCATGATTATAGACTATTGATTCAAGTGGAGCTTGAATAGTAACTTGTCAATGGAGATTGGATAAGCTAGTAGTCATATTCAGATAAAAAGGGATACCATGTTGTTGTGTAAATTGTTCAAGTGTTCAAATGCAGTTTCATTGAACTTGTTAATTCTTGAAAGTTAGTTCAAGAGATTATATGAGTTGGATAGTAATCCGTGATTATATAGAAACTAATAAAATGGAGAATTAAATGTAAAGGAGTTACATGGAGGTTAATTCACTTCACTTGTCAGAAATAGTTAGACTTGAGAAGTCAGGATTGTTTTAGACAAGAAGTAATCGCATTTTATAAAATTACATGTGAAATGTATACAACTTGTGTGATGGTTAGTCAAGTAATAGCCTTTGACTTGTTTAAACACTCGTCGGCAAACTTGACGGAACACTACAACAAAATGTTGTCGATAACCAGGTTCTGATGGTTATGGATACATATCACAAATGTTGAACACAATGTTATTAAAGATATCTTGTTTAGATATAAATAAACCGCATACTGTCACTAAACATCTAAACGTATCACTAGTAGCAATTAATCTGAATTGCTAGAACTCCTAAATTTTAATCCTGGTGTCTTTATAAGTGATTTACCAGTTCCTCTAAAGATAATGGATATACATTTTTAAGGAGATTCAGATTGGATCTGAATAATATTGCAAGAACTTGTAATAAAGAACTAGTGTAATTTTTCAAAGATAAACGGTAATGGAAGTTAAGTCAGTTAACTAGACAACACTCCCACAAAGATCATGTCTGAAATTAATTTTTCGATAGATCGTGTTACCGTTACATTTGATAAAGGAACAGTAGCATTAAATTGATGGAAGTCATGTTGTGTTTATTGAGATAAAGGAGCTCAACATGATGTCTTTAATGTCGTTCTATTTTGCATGTTTTAGAAATCCAAGAATAGATTTGAAGTTATTCTAAAACTATTCCATAGCTGCTTGTTGTCGTGGGAACCACAACGAGAATTAAAAGGCTACTGTGGTTTTTGGTTGATATTCATGGGTGATGAATATAGCAAAGGTTGGACCAAATTCATAGGTATTTGTTGCGAACAAATATTGGATTGACCCACCGATTGAGACCACTTTGTGGATCATAGTCATGAGTCGTCTCAAAAAAGTAATCCTTAGTACCTGAGATGTCTACGTATTTTAGTGCGGGTGCTACTGTACATTTGGCCTAACCTAACGTCATCCGTAACTGGGTGATCATAACGGTTCGAGGCTGGTTGCAGTGGGAGTCGTGCTGGAGGCCTAGATAGTCAATATGGGATTTGCACCTTCTTTTAACTAAGAAGAGATATTTCTGGGCCCCTCGGCGATCGATACTGACAGAAATGCATGGCCATGCTCGGACAAAACTGATGTGTTCTAATCTGTCTGTTTCAGTTGAGATCAGGGAGTCGAGAAACATAATCGTGTTTGCTATGGTTGATCTAATCCATGCCTAGCTTTCACATTGAAATATCGCGATGCATGGGATATAACCTAAGTTTCTTTTTGGAAGGTTGTTTCAACAAGAATGCCCGAATGGGAGTCAGAGTTTTTGTGACATTGGTTGCCTAAATTGTCTAGCCATGACCTTCTTTAGGCGCATGCTGCAGGACAGTATGTCGTCTTACACAAGTGGGAGTATGTTAGTATATGGTGTGTAAAGATGACATTACTACTGCATCATGGCTGATTTCATAAAACACTTGAGGGTCACACCGATGAGCACAACTGAGCAGATGCAATTAAACTATTGAATAAACAATATTGGATATTGTTTATGACACGAAATGATCATTGAGATTAAATTAATGGATGATTAATTGTATCTCAAAGTACGGGGATAATAAGTGCTATATTAGATATTGTAGTGTAACAACTCAACTTTTAGCCAACTTAATATCTGACCATCGAACCAATAATGTAATCCTATTATATCTGATTTTGAGATAATATTTTAATTTTATTACATTATTTATGATGTAAGTTATTTAAGTTTGAAATTATTTACTTAAATTATATATATGATATTAATTATTAAAGATGAGTAAAGATGTAAAATACAAAAATATAGTGGGTTAAATTTTAATGTAACTAAATGGATATAAAATCAAATTAAATGATCATTAAGATCATTAATCTTGAAAGCTCTCTCTCTCTAATCTCTCTCTAACTCTCGGACAAACTCAAGAATTTACCAAGAATTCATCATAAATTGGCAATCAATTGAGGAAATTATTCAGGAAGGAGTTACAATATCATCAAACAATTGGAATCTACAAGATTTGAGGTAATTTTGAGTTATATTTCAAAAATTATAGAAGTTTGGTTCGGTTTTGATGAAAACCGAAACCAAAGACTTAAAAATCATGAATTTTAGGTTGCATGTTTTAAATCTTAGTAGATTATGATGAATTAATGTTAATAGATAAAACGGAAACAAAATTCGAGGATCAGATCATCCAAAATAAGCAACAAATTGGAATTTTTGACAAAATAAGTGTTCTTGACAAATATGGTTATTTTTGGATGATCTTGATGAATCTATAGTGTTTTTGATAGGGAAAATAGTATAAAATCAACCAAATAATGATAATACAACTTTATGTTAAGTTGCATGTTGATAAAATGAACTTTTAGGAATTTTTATGAAAAATCCGTAAGTATAAAAGATGAACACCAAGAACAATTTCTGGAAAATTATGAAGACTCGGGATCCGAATTCGGATGAGACCGAATTCGGATGTAGCCCATTTCGGATCTGTACTTCGGACAAAATACTTAAATTCGGATATCTTGGCTATTTTGGATGAAGTACCATTTCGAACGGAAGGTGATCCGAACTCGGATAATCCGAATTCGGATGGCTCATTTCGGATAGTCCCAGTTCGGATGTGCCATTTCGGATGCCAGAATCGAATCCGGGTGATCCGAATTCGGATGGTCCGAATTCGGATGGTCCTAATCCGGATGTGGTTTTTATGATTCAAAATATAACAACAGAATTCCTTATATAAATATGAATGATCAGATTTCAGAAATGTAACTTTATAAGACTTTGAGATTATTACTGACAAAGAATAGAAAGATTCTGATAAGATTTAAGAGATTGATGATAATATGATCAAAATATAAGATTGTGAGATCAAAGACCAACGAATGAATCTTGAGCATAAATGATGAACACTGAATATATATTATTCAGATGATATAAGAGCTAATAAATATCAGAAATGATATTAATAACAGATTGAGCAACGAGCAAGATGATGAGCAACTGAAAGTCTGACATAAGTCAGATTGTGGTTTTAATCCACTACAGATTGTGAGCAACAGAGCCAGATCCAGAAAGTAAAAGAGCACAAATAACCAGTAACTGTGAGTTGTAGATTTCATTTTAACTGCATATTATGTGAATTGAGACTTTTGTTGCATGATTCTGATTTATTTGGCACTCTGATCTTGAGCTTATTGATATATTGACATAGTATATTTACTATGATTTGTTGAGCTGAGTATTTCTTCTTCTAGATTCGATTCTTTGACGAGTCATTTGATTGTTAAGCTTAACACCATCACTATTGCTCAGTGTTGGGTTAATGTTAGGCTTATGATGTGCTGATTTACGTGATGAAAGCACAGAGGGTAGCTAGAGCTGAGCATTCCGATGATATCCATATAGAGCTTTTTACTGGTAGCTAGCCCAGTACGTGGCTGATCCCCACTAATGATACGTGTGTATGGATTTATCATCATCCGAGCATTCCTTATGAATTTGTCTAAAAGTCTCAAGAGCAACAACAGTTTTATAACTGGGAGCTGAGCAAAGTCGCGCATCAAAAGAGCATAAATTGGCCAATGTCCCTACGAGATTGAGCTGTGCATGAGCCTAGTGCAGTGCATATAGAGCTGAGCCGTGCATGAGCCGAGTGCAGTGCATGTGCTTCCGCGTTCATAATTGCATGTTAAATGTGAAATTCTGCATTCTCACTAAGCAAATAAGCTTACCTCGTTGTTGCATTATTTTTCAGGTAAAGGCAAAGGATTGGCTGGACCTAGTTCATAGGTCAGGACTTTGAAAGAGCTTGAAGTGCATTAGAACCTGTTTCAACATCTTGGTATTTGGATGATAATAGAGCTTTGGGGTTCGGGTTTAGTTTATATTATGTGATTTGATGTAATAGTCTAGATGTTTGTACCTTGCTACTTAAATTTGTCTCTGTTTATAATTTAACTTTAATTCCGCACTGTTAATTTTATCTTAGTTTCCTGATTGATATTGCATTGCTAATGGGACCTAGACTTGAGACCGATGAGAAATCAGAGGGTCTCACAATATATATATATATATATATATATATATATATATATATATATATATATATATATATATATATTAAATAAAATATGCATTTATTTGAATTAGTATTATTATCTAATTATTGGATAACTAGATGGATAATTATAAACAAACAAATATAGATAATTATTATTTATATATTATTAGATAATATATAAAAGATAAATATTATTTAATAAATATATAATTATAGAGATAATTATATAAGATTTAAATAATAAAGATAATTATTAAGATATATATTATATTATTATATTAGAGTTTGATTAAAACTAAAACTCTTATTAATAATAATAATAATAATAATAATAATAATAATAATAATAATATATCATACGGCATACATATATACATATAGTGATATATAGATACATATATATATATATATATATATATATATATATATATATATATATATATATATATATATATATATATATATATATATATATATATATATATATATATATATATATATATATATATATATATATATATATAGAGGGAGGTTCAATGGAAAACCACAATGCACCTGAAAACTTGTGAAAACCGCACTGCACCACCACAAATGCATCAAATTCCCGGCGTTATGCATCAAAATCCCGCGTGATGCATCAAATTTCCCGCGTGATGCATCAAAATCTCGCGTGATGCATCACCTTATTTACGATTATGTCACCGTGTTTTTCATGAAATGCATCAAATCGGACGGTATGCGTAGGTTTCCATAGTTTTCACGTGCATAGTGGTTTTCCATTGAACCCACCCCTGTATATATATATATGTATATGTATATATATATATATATATATATGTATATATATATATAT
This sequence comes from Centrapalus pauciflorus, assembly GCA_020465985.1. Classification (NCBI taxonomy): domain Eukaryota; kingdom Viridiplantae; phylum Streptophyta; class Magnoliopsida; order Asterales; family Asteraceae; genus Centrapalus; species Centrapalus pauciflorus. Next base: position 190,521 of record JAANYP010000268.1, read on the forward strand.
ATATATGTATACCAAACCCACTTTGGGTTTTTGGGGGTTGAGGCACACACTCGAACACACATTGAGTGTGTGTGGTGCGGCCACAATAAAGAAATAAAACCAAAAGGGTTTGGTTTTTCCCGTTATTCGTGTGTTTGATTGCATACCTGGCGCCGCTCGATCGTGTCATCACCGGTGGATATCGAAAGCATCCTGTTCGTGTATTCTTGTCATTGAATACAAAGGTACTGATTTATTATTGCTTTCTCGTTTACTTATCTTATGTTTTACTTGATGATCCGTGTACGGAATTCGTAATTTTTAAAAGCTTCCGTTGTGCGTTAATTCGATTAATGTTTATGTTTTTATGAAAAACCATACGAATTACCAACAAAGAGAGTATGATCGTAGGGATACTCGGAGAGATGAAAGCCGAGAACCTCGTCGCGCCGACAAGAGGCCGGAGGATAGGAGGGATGAGAGACCGAGAGCCGATGAGACGAAAGGCGCCGGAGAGCGTCTCTGTTATAAGTGTGGGAAATCGGGCCACTTTGCTCGGGAATGTAAAAACAAGTTTGACAGGGACGTCGGCTACTATGAGCGGAAGTTGGAAGCCTCCAAGAAACGCACAGATGCCATGGCTTTCATCGCCCAGGAAGACTATTGGGATGCTGAAGATACCGACGAAGAGGATGATAAGGGAAAGAATTGCTATATGGTTGATCGTCTGGGATTGGATCAATGTACTACTTCAATTGCCTCAGATTCAGACAGTGTTGATGAGGGGGAGACAACGACAAATCCACCAGCATGTCTGATGGCCAGATCCGACGATCCCAAATGTTCGTCATCCGATTCAGAGACACGAGAGGTATATTCCTGTTACATTCAAAAGCATGTAAATAAGCTATCTGTAAATAGTGAATGTACATTGCACACACATATACTTGATTTAGAAGCTAGGTTAAATGCTGAAACTGAAAAGTGTGTGCAGGCTGAACATCTAGCCCAAACAATAAAAGAGTCGTCTGAATTATATCAATCAAAGTGGTTAACTAATCACAATGTCATAAAACAGATGCTAATAGAAAAGGTAGATGTTCAGGATAGGAATACGTACCTTGAATCTTGTATGGATAAGTTATCTAATGAAAAGCTCTCTTTAAAAGAAGAAATATTTGTACTATCAAAACAATTAGAGACAGTAAGTATGGAAAATATAGACAGTTTAGAAAAATATAAAATGATAGAAGAAGAAAGAATAAGTTTGTACTCACGAATAAAGACCCTTGACGATGCATTTTTAAAACGGGGTCAAACTGAACAAACTATTCACTTAAATCAGCCAAAAAAAACTAGGTTTTACCATTCTAAACAAGGACTCGGTTTTAAAAATCCTAAATATTTTGAAAAGGCTCAAAGAGTTTTACCTTTATTTTATGACATGAATTATATGGGAGCTGGACTATAATCTTTCTTTTTTGAGTCATCAAAAGAAGTTTTAACCCAAGAGGATGAGAAACGCGTTGAAAATAAACAAAAAGAAATATCATTTCAATATGAAGAACTAAACGAGAGTTATCCTTCTAGAGTACCCACTTTAGAGGAAGACTTCTTGTCGAGTTATTCTGAAACTGAGATGAAAGCAGAACCTGTAAAACCAATCCCTCGAATTTATATTCCTACAAAAATTCTTCAACATCAAATTACTGTTTTAGAAACGGAAGTAAAGTCAACTCAAAAGAAAGCACTTGATTTTCAAGAAGCTCTTCTTAAGAGCGAGGAAAAATTGGTAAATCAAAATTTTCAACAATCTGTAGATATAACTGTCTACAGAGAAAAATTTGACACAGTTTCAGAAACATTGAAAGATTTTTTAAAAGAACCAACAGTTTCTTATTCCACCAAAATCTCATTTATGTCATCAAACAAAGGCAAGACAAAAACTGAAAATTCTTCTATCAGTTGTAAAGGTGAGTGCTCAAAACCTTTTAAAGCTGAGATTTATAAAAAGACTCATATTCAATCCAAGTCTTCTAAGAAACCCACTCACCAACAAAAAGAAAAATCTGTAAAGTCTAAATCTTCCATGCATACTGACTCTCGTCGTTTTGTTCCTACAGATTATGTAAGAAGAGTCCATAAAACCACCATGCAGGATTTTTCAAGTTTTTTTGTGAAGAAGGCTGTAATGCCAATTGAATTTGTTTCTAGAGATAGGATGCATGTAATCTCAGAAAACAATTTGTGTAATGATGTAACGAATTCTTTTGTTTGTTTAAAGTACTCTTTCAGTGAATTGTTTAATTTATGTCCAACTCGTTTTAGACGTCAAGTTCCTGAAATGAATGCTTTTGTGTCATATCCTACTAAAAGAATTCGCAAAAAGAAAATAAAAAATGTTGCATTATCGGCCACAAAGAAAAATGAGACTTGTCCTTTGCCGAGGCCCAAAACCAAAACAAAAGTAAAAAAGGTCTCAAAAAGTCAAAAACCGAAGGTAATTCATCGCCTAAGGTTCCAAACCCTAATAAATCCAATCTTCAATGGATTCCAAAAGGCTATGCATCCGGACCACACATAACTGCTAAATGGGTTCCTAAAACTGCATACGTGTCATATTCACTTGGAACTCCTAACCAAAAAGGACCCATATTGAGATGGGTACCCAAAGTTGTGTGATCTTAATGCAGATGGTTCTTGGTTACTTCTGATCAAGACCCGTTCCTCAATGAATTGGCTTCCAGTTATCATAGACTAGGACCCGTTCTTCTGCTAGTCGGTTGTGCTTAAACCGACACGTTTGGCTTCTGTGCACACAGCTCAAGACCCGGTCTTATTTCATCATGTTTTCTGAACATCTCGGTTCAGAACACTGTTTGATTGTCAATAAAAGATGGATGTGTTTGAATGCTTATAGATTTTTATTATATGAATTTATTTGTTTTTCAGGTTAAATCAATCTGGTATATGGATTCGGGTTGCTCCAAGCATATGACTGGGAGAAGAGAATTGTTGTCCAACGTAGTTGAACAATATTGTGGGACGGTAAAATTCGGGAACAACCATCAGGCTCATATTAAAGGTTACGGGGACTTAGTCTTTAATAATCTAGTCGTCAAGGACGTTGACTATGTTGAGGGATTATCACATAATCTATTTAGCATAGGACAGCTCTGCGATAAAGGATTAGAAGTAACATTTAGGGCTAAGAATTGCAGTGTAAAGAGCATAGATGGCAAACAAATCTTATCCGGTTCCCGTAACTCTAACCTTTACACCATAAACATAGCTAAGCTCATGGTTAAGGATAGCATTTGCCTCTTATCAAAAGCCTCTTCAAAAGACTTTTGGTTATGGCATCGAAGGTTATCCCACTTGAATTTTTTGAAAACATCAACAAGCTGGCTGCGAAACAAATGGTTAAAGGTCTCCCAGAATTACGATATGAAAAAGACCATCTTTGTGGAGCTTGTAAGAAAGGAAAGATGAAACAATCATCTCACAAACCAAAACCCGAACCATCAACGAAGAGAGTATTGGATTTACTTTACATGGATTTATGCGGACCGATGCGGACCCAAGGTATAAATGGGAAGCGATATGTGTTGGTTATCGTTGATGATTACTCACGATATACCTGGGTTAAGTTCTTGCGATCCAAAGATGAGACAACTCAAGAAATCATAGATTTTATAAAGAGTGTCGAAACCCAATAGCAACTGTCCGTTCAATCAATCAGATCTGACAACGGCACGGAGTTCAAGAATTCGGTAGTTGAGGGCTTCCTTCGATCCAAAGGTATTCAGTATCAATATTCTGCTGCTAGAACACCTCAACAAAATGGAGTCGTAGAAAGGCGTAACCGTACCCTTGAGCAAGCCGCTCGTACAATGCTCACCTACTCAAAGCTACCTCCATTCTTGTGGGCCGAAGCCGTATCAACAGCTTACTATACATAGAATCGCTCCATAATCCATAAGCTCTTCAATAAAACTCCTTATCAACTCTTCCTGAATAAAGTACCTTTTATCAAGTACTTACGTGTATTTGGTTGCAGGTGCTATTTGCTTAATGATAAAGACAACCTTGGGAAATTCAACGAAAAAGCGGATGAAGCGATCTTCATTGGATACTCATCCAACTCGAAGGCTTATCGTGCATTCAATACCTGAACCAGGACAGTCAATGGAAGTGTGCATGTCACATTTGATGAGTTGGCTGAACTGGAACCCGAAGTTGATCATACAGGACCTCGCATTACACAAATGCCTGGAGACTCTTCGACTCATTCTACTTCTTTTTCATCTTCCGATTTAGTTAATTTATTTGATCCGTTTTACGTAGAATTTTTCGGTCCTAACGCTAATGTGTCTAATGTTGCCAATAATGTAGGTAATCCATCCAACAATTCAACTGCACCACAAATTTTATCCGATCCATCTTCATCCACGTCATACCCTCATCCATCAACATCATCCACTGATACATCCGCAGTTGAATCTACTCCTGAAATACCCTCGCATATAATGCCTAACATCCTTCCTTCATCTGAACATTCGGAACTCGAACCGGAACCAGTGGTACCATCACTAGAAACCATTGACCATGAATCATCATCCATCCCCACCCTAACCACTGAGATTCCATCCCGAGCACCCCTTCCACACGAGACTAAATGGACCCGAAGCCACCCAACCGATCAAATCATTGGTGATGTCTCAACTGGTGTCCAAACACGTAGGGCGTCTGCTAATGAATGTCTCTTCGCATCATTCCTTAGTATGATAGAGCCAACTCGTGTGGATGAAGCCCTAAAAGACCCAGACTGGATGGTTGCAATGCAAGAAGAGCTCAACCAGTTTGAACAGCTCAGAGTATGGCGGTTAGTTCCCAAGCCAAAAGACCGAACAGTTATCGGAACAAAGTGGATCTATAAGAACAAACGAGATGAGAACGGCATTGTGATAAGGAACAAAGCGAGACTTGTTGCCAAAGGCTACCGACAACAAGAAGTGATAGATTATGACGAGACCTTCGCTCCAGTTGCACGGATCGAAGCTATCAGATTCTTCTTGGCGTACGCGGCACACAAAGACTTCAAAGTGTACCAGATGGACGTCAAGACAGCCTTTCTTAACGGTGAACTTAACGAATAGGTGTACGTTGAACAACCACAAGGATTTGTTGACGCACATAAACCTGATCATGTTTATGTGCTAGACAAAGCCCTCTATGGTTTAAAACAAGCACCTCGCACATGGTATGATAGTCTCTCAAATTTTCTTATCTCTGTTGGTTTCAGCAAAGGTGTGGTGGACACAACTCTGTTCACGAAAAGGGAAGGCCCACACATAATGCTAGTACAAATATATGTCGACGACATTATATTTGGATCTACTGACAGTAATTTATGTAAGGACTTTCAGCCCTAATAGAGTCCAGGTTCGAGATGAGTATGATGGGGGAAATGAACTTTTTCCTCGGATTACAAGTCAAACAACTTGAAAATGGGATTTTTGTGAACCAGTCGAAATATACTATTGATATTCTCAAGAAGTATAAGTTAGACTCTTGCACGAGTATCGCAACTCCCATGGCCTCCAACTGTAAGCTAGACACCGATCCTTCTGGGAGAAGTGTCGATAATACAACTTACAGAGGGATGATAGGATCCTTACTGTATCTGACTGCTAGTAGACCTGATATAATGTTTTCAACATGTCTTTGTGCTTGTTTTCAGGCCGACCCGAAAGAATGACACCTAACTGCGGTAAAACGCATTTTTCGTTATCTCAAGGGTACACCCGATCTTGGTCTCTGGTATCCAAAGGGAGCCGATTTTGATCTTACTGCCTTTTTAGATGCTGATTTTGCATATTGTAGAGTTGACAGGAAAAGCACGTCGGGAGGAATACAGTTCTTGGGAGACAGACCGGTGAGTTGGTCCTCCAAAAAGCATAATTGTGTTTCAACATCCACAGCTGAAGCTGAGTATGTAGCAGCTGCAAGCTGTTTCTCTCAAGTGCTGTGGATGTGAACGCAATTACGCGATTATGGATTCTCACTCACCAATATCCCAATTTACTACGATTCTCGAAGTGCAATTGCCATCTCTTGCAATCCCGTGCAGCACTCTCGAACAAAACATATAGATATCAGGTATCATTTTATTAAAGATCATGTAGAAAAGGGAACAATTGAGTTGTATTTTGTTGGCACGGAATATCAACTTGCGGATATCTTTACTAAAGCTTTAGACGAACCTCGTTCTCGGTTTTTAGTATCCCATATCGGCATGTTGAATCCACCTTCCAATTAAATATCAGATATTGTCTTAAATAATTCTATTTCAAACTATCGTGTTTGAAATTCCTTTTATTTTAGAAAATATATGTTATTTAAATTTAAGGATTATGTCACAAAATTAAAATTCAATATTTCCTTATCTATGTACATCTCTAATAATTAATGATCCTGACAAATTACTGTGTGAATTGTTCATCACTGAGTGAGACGCAAATATAATCCAGGTTTGTCTATATCTTTAAGGCTTAATAGGTTCAAGGAATTAATCTGTAAAAGAAAAAGAAGCGAATAGGTGTTTATTTAAGGGGGAGTATAGTTAGGATGTTTATTTTTTATTATTCTCTTAGTTAAAATTTTTAAATTTTAGGTTGGTTAATTTTTAGATTTTTAGGTTTAATTTAATTGTTCAGAAAATCACAAAAAGATTTTATTTTATTTGTCTAAATTTGTCAAAAAGCGAAAAACATTTCATTTTCATCTTATTTATTTTATTTTGTCTTAACTTAATTGTTTTAAGAAAATTACAAAAAATATATTTAATTTTACATTTGCTTTCTTTTTGTTTCAAAGAAAAATACAAAAAGATGAGTCTAATTGGGCCAACTTTTTTTTGTTGTTGTTGTTTAATGTTTGTTGTTAACCTATTTTAGTTTAAAGCCCAAATAATAGTTGTTTTCGTTGAAAACCGGTGGCCCAAAAGGGATTTGGGCGCGGATCCTTTTACCCGACCCGACCCGGCCCGCTCCCTTTAAATAGGGCGGGTCAACGGTCAACCTTTCCCATTGCTTCACTCTTAAGATATTTTTCAAATCTTCTTCTTCTTTATCTCCTCCCCGTCGCACACCCACCACCGTCCAACCTCCATTGTTGTTCATCAAAGCTTTCTAGTTCATCACTTTTCACCGTTTTTCTTGCATATTTCGAGTTCGGCACTATAAGGTAACATTCTTCTAACTTTGTTTTAGCATTTAACTTCCTATATTATCTATTTGATTCTCACATTTTTTATTAGTTTGTTTTTTCGGTTTTTCATATTTTTAGGTCATTTAATATGCTTATTTTAGTTAATTGTATTTAAATAAATTGTTCCTTACATGTTTTTAGACTAGGATCTTCATTTTCATGCATTTTTGTCACAATCACCACTGTTCACGTAGCATGGTGCATTAACACATTAAATGAACTGTTGAACTTCGGACGTCCGAATTCGGACCAAGCCCCGAATTCGGATGTGTCCCATAGAAGAAATTCACAAAGTTTTCAACTACCATGACCGAATTCGGACACTGTGCATCCGAACTCAGACCACTGTGGATCCGAATTCGGTCCTTCAAAGAAAGTTCAACTTTTTCATTATTTTCCTAAGTTCCATTTCTCACACACTGTACATCCGAAATCAGATGAGATCCGAATTCGGTTCCCATCCGAATTATGGATTCCATCCGAATTCGGGCCGTTCCTTCTTGCATGTAGTCATCTGAATTTGGTCCTCATCCGAATTCATATCACCATCCGAATTCGGTCCATCCACATTCACAACATCATCCGAATTCGGACCATCACATGCCATTATCATTCATCATTCGGATTTCAGCTGGATCCGAATTCAGTGGTACTGTTCATCCGAATTCGGTCCATCCGAAATCCAACACTTAGCATATTTTTTAAATTTTTCCATTTTTGCATTTTCATCATAAATCAAAAATCCAAAAAGATTTTCAGTCAGGTGCACCATTGGTTAGAGTTAGGATCAGTGTTTGAGTGAAAATGTTTGTTCTAACATTGGTCTCTTAACGATTGACTTTGGACTTTATTCAGTAGAATTCCATTCTACTAATAAAGACCCGATGCTTTAAACAGATCAGACAGTTTCTATTTTACACTTATCCAGACTTAATATCAATGTCTTATCATCGAAAGTCTTCTGTTCTAACTTTGATGCACCTTTACATGAATCATGGAACCTGCAGTCGCAATAACCGTACCCCGTCCCCCCATTCCCAACAACAACGCCCAGTTACCCGAAGAATCCATTCTTCCCCAAGCTGAATTCGTTGAGTTCATGCCACATAATTGGCAGCTTGATGTGTCCATTCTTAGCCGCGAAACCGAAACACTAGCCTTTGACATCCTTACAAACCACTCACTCTACTACTCCCTTTCCGCAGCCATCTCCGTTCCCCAAATCTACCTACAACAATCCTAGCATCGGTTAAAATTTGTCGCCGATGCCGAACCACACTTCACCTCCACCATAGACTGTGTCCTAGTCAAAATAACAACCGCAGCCATACGCCATTTCCTACGCCTACCCGCTGAAGCCCACTCCATGCATCGCCTTCAGTATGCCCCCATTCCTTCCCTCCTCGAAACCCTTAATGAAATTCAAGCTTTAGGATATGACGGTCCACTCACCAAACCTTCAGACTTCAGGACCAAGAATCTTCAGGCTCACTGGAGGATTCTTTTTGACGTCATCAACAAGTGCTTCACCGCCAATCATGTTGGACACGACTCAGCATCAGCTCAATAACTAGCAATGTTCGCTGCTTTTGCTTACGACAGACACTTTGATTACTCGGCATTCCTGTTCTAGGAATTGAGGAGAGTTCACCTGGAGAGGGGTACCAAACACGGAAGAAAATACATCCCTCTCCAGCGCTTTCTACAATTAATAATTCAGTATGCCATGGACAACGACGACGACATACACGAACGTCCAGAGGCAGACGTCTACCCAACAGTTGTGATTCACAAGCTTAACCTTCCAAAAGGGGCTCCTTCTGTACCAGTGATGACAATTCCACTGTCCCTTCTTCAAAGGGCAGTGCAATCTGAAAAGGTTAGGGCGTATTTGAGAGAATTTTATCCGGATGAGGCTCGGTCAGATCCGACTGAGCCTACCCAGTCCGAAGGTGAGGTTAGAGTGAGTGAGGAGGAGGGAGAAGCGGTGGAGGTTGAACAATCATTGGGGTTAGGTGAGCAGGAGCTTGTGAGTGTGAGACAGGGAGGAGCAGGTGAGGCAGCAGAGACGGCGGATTCCGAAAGAACCGTCTCTGTTGTAAGAGGGATTGAAACAACATCCGAGGGTGACCACAGCCCCATCAGCCGGACAACCCACTTTCAGATCATTAGTCCGATGGGCGAACTCACCCCAACCACCCACTAAGCATCCTCTCAACAGGGTGCTACTTCATTGCACGGGGATCTACCACACACGCCATCACCCTCTCATTCGGAGAGCCGTGGTGTTGAACAAGGTCACACTCCGCCCCATGTGACCGAACATCTTTCTCCCACAATTCACTCCCCACCCCCACACACATCGCACGACGCCTTCGTGGTGTCCCATCAACGAGCTGCCTCCGTGGCGGCTCCTCAAACTTCTGGATCTGTGCATCCCATTGTGGAGCCAGAGATGACAAAAGGAAGACCTGGAGTGGCTCCATCTACGCCAGCCACTTCAGGCCATCTCCAAATAAACATAGAGATGTTAACGGCAGCTCTACGTGCTGCCGGTGTTGTTACCCAGGCTGCCCTGGACGCCCACAAGGAGGCTGCCGAGGAATGACATACCGCCCTCTATCATTAATTAAGGGTAAGGGTGTCGCTACTGAGAATGTGCCTGCACCAGGGACCCGATCAGTCCAAATGATGATTCAGGAGATATCAGACATTATAGATTGGCAAAACCGTTTAATCCTTCAAGTCCATGAGCAACTCAACTCCCGCATGGACCGTCTTGAGTCTGTAGTTATCGAGCTCCAGTGTCGTCCACAGGCTGAGTCTCAAAAGAGGAAACATGACGATCAGGACGACCCTGATCGTCATGAGGGGGAGAAGCGCCAAAAGACTCAGTCTGAGGACCTTATGTTAATCGTAGGGGGAGCTGAATCAGAAAGTACAGATATACAGGGGTCAGGGGAAAAGAGGTACGAGGCTCAGGAGTACATGATGATAGAAGACGAGCCCATGTTTGAGGGTCCAACTCTATTGGTTCCGATGACAGCCATGGTAGAGTTCGAACCCACCCACGAAAAGGTTGAAATCATATTGGTGTCTGACTCAGACTCCGATACTGATGACAACCAACCCTTAATCATCCCAAAGCCTGAGCCCGAATCACCACAAAAATCCTCATCTTCATTTGAATTCCTAAACTCCCCGCCTCCCGTTCCACAACAAGAGATACTATCCACCATCCAAGCTCCCTCATCCCTAAAAGAATCCCAAATAGTCCAAAGCCCTCCCAGATCTCAAAGTCCACCCATAATCCAACCTGCACCCCAAGTGCAATTTATGGAACCAGGACCCTCAGAAACCAGGCGTGTAGATAGATTTGATGACCCTCTTGTGCAGCCCGGTATATATGACAGAAGTGATCTCTACTGGGTGGGTTGGTATTCAAGAGGTGAGGTACACACTCTTCCACCTGAGTTGAAAGAGGAATTAAGACAAGAACGGCAGGGGAAAATCTTCAAATTACTAGAAGCTAAATCATCAGAGATAGAATAACCCCCGTTCAGGGCCTCAAAGAATTTTTGCAAAAGTTTCCTCCGGAGCAGTTCCAGAATCCGTTTCTGGAAGAACGATTTAAGATGGTGTTCAGGAAGAAGCCAGGGTCTTACAGCAGGCGCTTACTCATAGAACTTACAAATGCATCCAAAGCTGAACAGGCCGAGTACAACCAATTAATGCTCAAGGAAAGGAGGTCCAAAGTCTCGAAGTCTAAAATAAAGAAACTCCTCAACATCATAATGTGCAGAAGAGCGAAAGTATACTATCCTGCCTTTCAGGTAGAGAGAGAAGATGGCACAGTGGAGGAATTCTACGAAAATGACTTGGACTTCAAAAATGTGGACGACGTTGAATTTCTACACAACCGACTGAACACACAATCAGAAAGCGTCTGTCTCACATGACTGCCATAGGTGCTCTTATTCGAAGTATGAACCGCCGCTCTATTATCATGTGCCTCAGAGATTTTCAAATGGCGATAGAGAGTGCGCTGGTTAAAGTTGGACTACGAGCCCCTGACCAAGATAGATTTCTTCTTGACCACCATCCTGCTTACAGAGTCATCTTCAGAGGAGGCCCGGGAGTTATTTTTGTGAACCAGAAAGGTTATAAGAGATTCATGCGCTTTGAGGATCTTCCTTGTTATTCCGATGGTACTATCAGAATGGTTAGAGTCGAGCTTACACGAAGATTTCAAGAATATGATGCTCAACCAGATCCAGAACTTAGACGCTCACCGAATGAGATTCAGGATATCCTCAGCGGCATCGAATACCTGAACGAACGACTACACATGAGACAAGTGATTAGACGATTCGATGTCATCCTTGGGCTCCGTGAATCAACAGATCATGACAGAGTTCCAGGACCTCCACAATGATCGAAAAGGGGGAGATTGTTAGATATTAAATTTCGATCTTGTGGATCTCTTTTGTAATAATTATTTAGATTATATTTAGTCTTGTAATGTATTTCTTTGTTAGTTTATGTTTTATGTAAAGCTCAAGGGCTAAAAGTGACTTTCCTTGAAACTTAATTAAAGGAGCCTATGTCTAGGCTCCTAGGGTTTGTAAAACAACACACGGTTGACAATTTGGAAAAGAAGAGAATATTATTCAGCCGCCAAACATCATCATTCTCTCATTATTCCTTTTGTTCTTTCATCATTACACAATTATTGAGTTTGCATTCTTCTTGTGAGTGATAATTGAACATTTGTGTGCTGATAACTACTGGGAATCTATTACAACACTAACCTTTGAAGAATTGATGATTTTGTTTAATACAAAAAACTTTAAAAATTCTAATGTGGGTACATTAAGTATTTTAGTTGTTTGTAGTGTTTGAAAGTGTTTTTGATAATTTAAGTTGTGAAATGATGAAAATAGTGAACTATGATGTTGTTAGGTATATTTTCATATGAGAATAAAAAAGTTTATTTCCAGTGGGATGTCTATTTTCTGAATCTCCTATTGTTCGATTGTCTACTAAGACTAAGCATCTAAAAAATTGTATGAAGTCTTGGAGATTGAAAGTCAAAGGTGATGAATCACAAGAGTTGCAATCTATGAAGAATGAGCTTAATCTTTTGGATATTACGGCCGAATCTAAGAGACTTTCTGATCTGGAGATGGGTAGGCAATCTGATTTGAAGCAGAAAATCTTTGAGATGGATAGAAGGGCTCTGTTGCACACCAAACAAAAATCTAGACTTAATTGGGCAGTATTTGGGGATGAAAACTCAAAAAAGTTTCACCGTTCAATAAAGATGCATCGAAGGTGTAAATTCATTCATGGTATATTGGTTAACGGGGATTGGATTAAGGATTCAAAGGATATCAAGCTAGCTTCTTTTGAGTTTTTCTCTAATAAATTTAAGGAACCGCTTAGAGCTCGTCCTTCGTTTGTAAGTTCCAAGTTTCTTTTGCTTTCCGACGCGGATAAATCTGCAGTTTAGCCTCCCTTTTCTTTGGATGAAATAAAAGTGGCGGTGTGGGCTTGTGATGGGGACAAGGCTCCTGGTCCTGATGGTCTCTCTTTTGCTTTTATTAAAAAATTTTGGGACATTATTTGTGCTGACTTTATTGCTGCTATCAGGTATTTTGAATGTTCTTGTTATACTGATCCTTGTTTCAATTCCTCTTTTCTTTCTTTAATTCCTAAAGTTCATGATCTTATTTACGCTTAGTCTCATAGACTGCTTCTATAAAATTATTGCAAAATTTCTTTCGATTCGATTAAAAGGGGTTATTAACTCGGTGGTGAGTAATGTTCAAACAGTTTTTATTAAGGGCTGTAGTATTCTTGATGGACCTTTAATTATTGATGAAACCATCAGTTGGTTGAAAAGGTCGAAACGTCCTGTTTTATGTTAAAAGTTGATTTTGACAAAGCCTTTGATTTGTTGAGTTGGGATTATCTTGATTCTGTTATGCTGCAAATGAATTTTGGGGAAAAGTAGAGGATGTGGATTGGGGGATGCCTTAATTCAGCTAAAGTTTCTGTATTTGTTAATGGTGCTCCTTCTTCGGAATTCATGATGCATAGAGGTGTTCGTCAAGGTGATCCTCTCACCTTTTCTTTTTATTCTCACTGTTGAAGGGTTGAGTGTTGCTATGGTTGAGGCTAAGGATGCTGGGATTTTCAATAGCATCCTTCTCCTAAAAGGTGGCCCCTCTTTGTCTCACCTTCTTTTACAGATGATGCGTTATTCATTGGTCAATGGTCGCTACATAATGTTCTTAACTTGTTAAGAATCTTGGGTTGTTTTTATTTGGCATCTAGATTGAAAATTAATTTTAACAAAACAAGTGTGATTGGTGTTGGTGTAGGAGGCTCGAAAGTTGATATTATGGCATGTCGTTTACTGTGTAATAAAGGCTCAATCCATTTCAAATTTCTGGGGTTGCCGGTTGGTGGGCATTTTAACAGAAAATGTCTCTGGAATTCTATTATAGATAAAGTGAATGTGAAGCTTGCCTCTTGGAAATCATCTCTTCTCTCCTATGGTGATCGCTTGGCCCTTTGTAAGTCCGTTCTCGGTCATCTTGGAATTTATTTATGTCTTTGTATAAAGCTCCTATTAGCATATCATTAATCGCCTTGAAAGTATGAGAAGCAAATTTTTTTGGGGTTGTGGAAACGATGGTAAAAAGATACGTTGGATTGCTTGGAGAGATGCTATTTCTCCAATGGAACACGGTGGGCTTGGTATCAATAGTCTTATAGCCCTTAATCTTTCTCTTCTTGCAAAATGGTGGTGGAAATTGAAGACGGACTCGAACTCTTTGTGGAAATTGGTGATAATGGCTTTACACGGGTACAAAAGAAATTCTCAGGTTGATCCTCTAGCTTCAAAAAAAGGTGGATGTTGGAAGGTTATTGCTTCTATTCAAACACACTTGGATGGTTATAATCTGAATTTGGCTTCTCTCTGTATTGCTGTCCCGATTGGGAATGGGATGTTTTCTTGGCAATGGTCTTTAGAAAGCTCGGGGATATTTATGGTTGCTTCTTTTCGTAGAGCTTTGGATGACATGTTCTTGTCCTCTCATCGTGAGATGCATTTTTTGTGGATCAAATCGATTCCTTCCAAACTTAATATTTTGGCTTGGAGAATTCTACATTCTCGATTGCCTACTTATTGTAATCTGTTTTCGAGAGGCATTCATTTACAATCTCTTAATTGCCCGTTGTGTGGTCTTGATTAAGAGAGTGAAGATCATTTATTTCGAAGATGTGGTGTTTCAAAGGAGTTACTTGCGGATTTTAAAAGATGGTGGGGTATTAACGAACCTAATATCGATTCGGCAGCCTCTTTACTTTCTTGGGGAGTGGATCCACGCTTTAAAGGTTTTGGTTTGGAGGCTTTCTCGGCGGCGATTGTTACTGTATGTTGGTTTATTTGGAAGCTTAGGAATTCAAAGGTCTTTCCTTCGAATTCACTGTGTTTTTCCTCTTGTATTGGATGGATTCAATGTCATTCTTTCTTTTGGATTAACTCAATGGGGAAGATACGGAATAAACTGAGTTGGAACGCGTGGCTTTTGGATCCTATTTCTGCGACTCAATTTTAGTTACGCTTCAATTTGTTCTTGTTGGTGGTTTTCATTGTTTTGCTTTCGGTGTCTTTTGGTTGTTATCATTGCTTCTAGCATCTTGCTTGAAGCTTTTTGGTTTAATAATATTGATGTTGTTCAAAAAAATGTATTTTAGGGATAAGCTCTATTTCGGACCCGGCCAAAACCTGAAAATGCTTAAAATTAAGAACCGGTTCGAGAATAAAGTGGTCCGGTCCTGTTTAGTTCCGGTTTTTTTCCCGACTTTTACAAATAAAAATAGAAAATCATATCGAACTGAACCCAATGGAACCAAATCCTCGATTATAGGAATCAATAATCAGCCCGAAAATAAAAAATATCATATCCGATTTGAATAAATGAATTTTTTGCTCATCCCTAATGTATTTATATGTTTTTCGGGTTTTTATTCTCATGGTGGGTGGGCATCACACAATCCAATCTTGTTTTACGATTTTACAAACTCGATCAACAAAGCATTACGATCTTGAGTAAGACCTTTTGAGATATAAGTAGTGATCAGTATTGTAATATCTATTCCATATCGATCCTAAGATTTCTTGCGAAAATTTTGTTAAATTAAAGAAAAAATAAACCAACCTTCAGTTGAGTTGAATCCTCTGAAATATAAATCTTTTCAATTATCAAATTATCATGAGACATACAATATCATTGTAATGTTTAAATTTTGAATATTCTTTATGCGCCTTAAATCACATATGATCTATATATACTATTAAAAAAGTAACTAAAATGTCAATTGTCATCTTATTATGTTGCCACTTGTCATATTTAATTATTGACATGTGTATTTTATTTACCTATTTTTAAATATAATTAACTTAAATTTAATAATTAAATAAAACTATATAACTAACTAACAATATTTCACCTAAATTTTCTCCATCGTTTAATTTGAAGCAATAATTTTTATTCTTCTATTGTATTATTAAATTTTAGAATATTAAACAATATTTCACTCATAAATAAATCATAAAACCATTTATTCTATAATTAATATTATAATTTCTCAATAACTTTTATTATATAATGTTTTTTATGTAAGTTTAAAATTAAAAATGTAATTGTCACTGATTTATTTTACTTATAATTTGCTATAATTTATGTCTTTCCAATAACTTTTAATAAGAGGCAATCTATATTAATAATTTCTATTTATCTACATGTATTAGTCCACTTTTTTTAAGTGCCCATAAATCTATAAAATAAATAAATCATCATATGTAAGCTTTTTCTTTAAATTAAAAGATGTTACAAACAACTAGTGCTCTATCATATTAAAATCTAATTACATAATTTAATATAAATTAACTAATTTATTTACATGGGTAATAACCTAGTATATATTATAACAATATAAAAAAAGACAGTTACTTAATTAAACAGAATCTTCTAATTTCAAATTTCCAATCCGAATCTACGATCCCAATCTATCTTTCTTGACAACCTAAACAAAATTTATATATAAGAGTAGTTGAATACACAACTTGAACCCTACAATTTGACCCTTTGGAAGAGAAACATAAAATTTTAAAAAAAGAAAAAGAAAAGAAAGAAAGAAAGAAGGCATCCTTCATCCTTGCAGATGCAGGTTACCAGAAAAATGGAGATATTCTGAGTGCAGCATTCCTTCCCAGTAAGAACAAAAGAAAACCCAAAAAAAGAAAAAAGGTAGCGATAAAACCGACTTTAAACGAGTTCAAGAAAATTCACAAAACCTACGAATTCACAAACTGTTCATGGACATATATAAGAGAATAAAAGCAAAAGTTTTTTCTACATGAATCGATGCCAGAGAACCCCATCAATTGTACATAAAAATTCTTTTGAAAACGAACAAAATGAGAAGATTGAAGAATTAATCCTTAAAAATCCAGGTGCAATTCCGTACAAATGATTGATTAGATGAGCAAATCCGAGAACCCTGCAAAAGAAAGCCGAAACAAGATTAGTTTAGCATTTTGAGTATAACTCTACTTCAGTAATAAGCAGCATACAAACACCGAATCATGGAAAAGACAGCTTTAGTGTTTCCGTTTATACCATTTACATCAGAATCTTCATTTTTTTTTAATTATGTTGGTCCGGTTTTTGTTTCTTTTGACACCATACGTATGCAAGACCCATAACATGAAACTGCTAAATGAGCTAAATTCAACACACGAAACAAACGAGACAATATTGTTGTCTTACAGACTTACATGTCCAGATTTGATTTTCAGATGACTAGAAAATAATTATATAATTAGCTTTTTATGCAATTCTAAATAATTATATAATATCATTATCGAAATAAAAAATTTTGGTAGTTAGAAGTTCAAGATTCAAATCTTGGCTATGGGAAAAAAGAGAATAAATGACCACCTTTGTATGGTCATGTTAGTTTTCGTTTGGGAGAGTTATACCCGATTTGAATCTGTGTGGTGGAGGATTCATATCGCTTGAATTAGTCGGTCCAAGGTCAGATTCACTGGTTACCCAAAAAATAAAAAGCTTCTCCAATTCTCTATTACTAATAGTAATTAGAAATCAAGAAAACCCCTAATTTCAAGGCTAAAACTCCCTATTTATAGGAAAGAATGCAAAGGTTTTGACCTGCAATTAGACAAAACTTGATAAAATAAATAAAGATTGTCTGATCTTTCTTGCTAGGCAAGCTATCAACTAAAACCGAAAGAACCGAATAAATGTATAGTTCATTAATATGATTAAGACCGTTTCCACAAAGATGGTAAAGAAACTTTCTTTATAATTTACACTAGCATTCTAATGGGCTTGAGACATCTCTTACTTCCCTTGTTTGGCTAACAATACATGCTCCATTTAGGGGTGTTTGGTTTTGATTATTGATAATGATTGTTAGATTATTGTGGGATAGTAACACAAATAATGTATTTTAAGTGTTTAGACTGCATTGCTTGATAATTGGTTATTTGCGTTTAGAATTGATCCCATCACATTTCTTCAAAAGCTAAAAAATGTAAACTTATTTGCTTAATAGCCGATCATTTGGTAATTTTACAAGTTAAAACACAAATCCAAACACTTTAAAACTGATTATTTGATCATTGTAATAGCAAATAGCAGAAGCCAAGTCAAACACTAAGGTGCTGTTTGATTGGATAAGAGGTAAATTGTCTGATGTCTTATTCCACTTTTGATTGATGAGAGGTGGTCCTGATAAGATACCGAGGTCTGATAAGAGAATTCAATAAGTCTGTTTGTTTTATAAATTATCTGATTCTGTTATTTTTATATTAATTTTACATAGTCATTCTCAAAACCAAACAAATATCATTGATAAAAGTCAAGTATCAAGTAACAATAATATCATTGAATCAAAGTGATTCGAGCAAACTCTTTAAAAAGATTCAAATAGCTTTAACAAGATTCAAGTTTATAAGTTATAATCAAGTAACATATATGCATTCAAGAAACATAACTAAATAAGAATATCAAGATTCAAGTAAACCAATATTATTGATTAAAGTCAAGTATCAAGTCATTGAATCAAAGTCATTCATGTAAACATTTAAAAATATTCGAATAGCATTAACAAGGTGGGTGGGGGTGGGTAGATTTGAGGGGTAAGGGTATGGTAGGGGCATAGTTACTAGGATCGCTAGGGTAGCCACGATCCTCGTTCCAGATCGTGCGTTCCCAAACGCGGTACAATCGCGTTCCAAACGCCCTTCGGTTCGCGTTCCAATCACCTGCTGTTCGCGTTCCAGTCGACTGCTGTTCGCGTTCCAATCGCCTTCAGTTCACGTTTCGATTGACGTGGTTCATCGTTCCAGCGATTTTTGGAACACGATTTCATGAAATCAGGAACTTTGAAGTTTTGAAATATGAAGTTAGTTTTGTGTTCTGTACTTTTGTACTTTTTGGGTTATGATTATGATTATGAAGTATGAAGTTTGTATTTGATTTTTGAAGTATTAATGAAAGATTGATCTTTTTGGAATTTATTATTTACTTATATAAATTATAAGATTATATATTTTAGTAATACATGGTACATCGTACCACATTACATGGTACAACGTTCCACGTACCGAATTAGCGTTCCGGAGGAGACTACCCCTCCTCGTACCGAAATCTAAAGATTAACGATCCTCGATCCCGTTTTCGTTCCGCGTTCCGGAACGAACCTAGTTCCATGCAACTATGGGTAGGGGTGAGGTGAGGGGGTAGGTTTGAGGGGTTAGGGGTGGGGTTAGATAAGGGTAAGGTGGGGTGGGGTGGGTAGGTTTGATGAGTAGTGTAGGGTAGAGCGGAATAAGGTAAGTATGGGGGTGGGGTAGGTAGGGTTGAGAGTGGGGATGGGGATAAGGTGGTACAAGTAAGTTAAGGGTTGTTGGGGTAGGGTGGGATGAGGTGGTTGAGGGTGGGCTATGTTGAGGGTGGGGTGGGGTAGGGGGTTTAGGATAGGGTGGGGGTAGGATAGGGTGGGGTGAGGTAAGGTAGGGTATGGGGTAAGGGTAGGGTGGGGTGGGAGGAGGAGAGGCGTGTATTTTTTTTTTTTTGGTGTGATAAGTGGTGATAAGAAACATATCAAAATCTAATCTAGATAAGACATGATAAGAGAATTTTGACTCTTATGTCTTATGCATATCAAACGCAGATCCAAAAGGACTAGCACTCTTTGTTACAACTATTATCTGATTATTAGTTTCCAAAAGAACCAAAACGATGTAACACTTTTTCAAACGCAGATTCAAACATCCCGTGATAACAAGAGGATAAAGTACTAAATAAGATCAATAAGTGTGAGTACGAGGGAGCATACAAATTTAGGGTTTATCGAGCATGATGAGTACTTAAGTTCAGCAAAGCTCATGCTTTTGTGACTTTCGACTACCACCACAGGCGCCGCCACCTCCTATGCCACGTCAGCCTCTGCCACCGCAACTGCTGCCAACCACGGCACCGATATCGGCTCTATCACCAATTTCCCGTCTCGACCATCACACAGTAGGCTAGGGTAGGTGAGCACGTGAGGTTGCATGAGGAAAGGAAGGATAAGGTGTGATAGGTAGGGTAGGGTTTGATAAGTATGATCGAGAGTTACGGGGTGAGTAAAGTAAGGTTTGGGTGGAGGTAGGTAGGTTAGGTAAAATACAACGGAGTTAAGGTATTGTGGGCAAGTAGTAGGTTAGGTAGGATAAGGCGGTGTTAAGGTATTGTGGGCAAGTACATGAGTTAAATGGTAAGGTAGGGTATGATGTGGTGTGAATAGATAGGGTAGGTAGGGGGCGGTGGGGGGTAGGTAGGGTGGGTGGGATGGTGAGGTAGTGTATGGTAAGGGTGGGATAGACACCCGTATTAGATTTTATAAACAAATTTAGAAAACAATATTATGATGCTTTTAAATTGTAGCCATCTTTTAGAGAACCGACACTTTTCATGTTTAAAATTTAGTTAGGAAAATAATCAAACATGTATACAAAGAAACTGAAAAGCAAAACACCTCTGTTTTCTGCAAATAAACACCGCCTTAATGGCGCAGTTATATCAATTGTGCTTGAAGAACTTGTTTCGAAATATCTAATTTTTAGGTACACGGGAGTAAATGTCTATTTTACAAAGCAACTATTCAGTCAACTAGTTGTTTCCTGTTCATAACACAACCTGCACAGAAACATTTACGATTATCACCATTTGCCATACTAGATCATTGTGCGCCAAGGCACCTCAGCTTTGCAAGGGTTGGAGAAGGAACTATTTCTAACCGTCGTACTCTTTCCCTCATAACTTGATAAAGAGATCGGTATTCACAAGTCATAGCATTTACTTCATGATTCTCAGGATGATGTACGAAAGACGATAAGGATAATGTATTAAAAAAGTAACCTAAAAATTGTAAAGGAAATCATCCTAGCTAAAAACTTTAAGATATTTGGCAAGAGGCCAAACGTTAAGTATACCATATCAATGAGAATGCCCATCTTTTCTATGATTCCTCTTCCACTTTTTAATGTTGGTATTATATAAGTCATGTACATTTTAATACTAGTCCGTCACAAGCACAAGCATGGTCTGCAACACGAGACTTCTTTAAAGTTTTCACATAACAGTATTTGTCAACTATTTTGAGATAAAAGCAAATTGTGATACTTATGAACGAAGAACAACGATTGCAATGTTATTCGTCAAGACTAAATGATCATGGTTACAAGTGGCAACCGCTTCTTTGTAAAATGCAAAAGAGGTGTCGACTACAAAAACTTCCCTCCCAACCCTAAAAGACCAATGAACCCTGGTGACAAGGGTCATTTACGAGTAAGAAATGATGGGAAATTTTAGAACAATTTTTTGGTAACCATTAGTATTCATTATAGGCCTTCACTAATACATTCATGTTCTTCATCTCATTAAAATGGATTAGGATCATGAATAGCAAAACCATTCCAACATCTTCCAACATCCATGGTGTTAATAAAGAAAATTAGAAATGCCATGTCACTTTTTCCCATGTGACTCAAAAGAAAAGAACCATTGAATGGGTTGAAATGCAATGGAAGGTTGTGCAGAAAGAAGTTCCTCCAACCAACCTGTCAAAGCACCTAAGTGACAATTTTTGGTTCTTAGAGAGAGTAGAGGCCAAAATATATCTATGAAAGGAAATTCTATGTTTCTTTTTGAGGGAAGAAAGTAGATTTCTTCGAGAGCATTGAATTACCAAACGAAGATCGCATTGAATTACTCCAGATTAAGAACAAGAGGGAGGAATGAAACAAAAGATATATATATATATAAACAAAGGACTAAGAAGAGGTAGAGAACAAATCAACAAAATCTCGCAATCCAAATGTCTGGTAAGGTGGAATCAAAGGAATTGAAATGGGAAAGAATGAGTGGTTTGATAATTAATCAACTGTATCACTCATACTTTTTAGCCTGTTTGTGAGATTCCTGAAATTTCATTCCTTTGTATGTTTGAAACTTTGGTTGGCTAAAGGAAAACGAAAGAGAATTCCTTTTGACATAAATTTTTTCCTCATCTATGGGAATATATTTACTTACCTAATAGGCAAAGAATTGAGATTCCATTCTCATGATACAATTTTCCTGTCGACGCTACCTACCATACCGACCCTACATCACCCACCCAGCCTACCCTGCCCTACCTAACCATACCCCATCCTTACGCTACCCCACAGCCACCCTACCCTACCCTACTCCTACCCTACCCCACCCACCAACCTATCCTACTCTACCTAACGATACCCCACTCATCCCACCTTACCCTCACCCCCCCCCCCCCCCCCCACCCAACCCAACCATACCCCAACCCACCCATCTCCACTAACCTCATGCTACGTTATCTCACCCATCCTAACATTCCCTAGCCTACCTAACCATACCCACCCCACCTAATCTCACCCACCCATGTTCACCCACCCATGTTATTATTTTAGTGTAATTCATTGACCAAGTTAATTGACTTTGATTAGAACTAGAATGAGTTTAGGAGGTGCGGAGTGCACACTCGTATAAGTTTGGCCGAACGTTATTATAGGCGAAAGTCACACTCGAGGCGACATACCTTTATTGGGGACTAAGTCGAGAGGCTCAATAAGGCGAGGGCCCGAGTGAAGTAAAGCAATAAAAGATTAAAAATTACTTTACATAACACAAAAACATAAAATAAAAGCATAATATATAGAATTATAGATATATTATCAAATATACTACTTTAAACCACAACCCTTAAGCAAAATAGTAGTTATCAATGAAGTAAAATGTTAAAAACCAATCTATACTATAAAAGTATTACATAAGCATAATAAAGTCTGACTATAAGAACAGAAATATGATGAAATATGAAAGTAAGAAACACAGCAGAGCCTTGAAAGAAAGGGAGACTGATCGGATAGAATAAATACATGTTAAAGTAATTAACTAGACTGCATTACTGCTATGAAAAGAGATCAAGTTGTACCTTGAAAGAAGAGGGGACGCAGACAGCAGAAGATAACTTACAGCTCTAAGACAGAGGTGATCGCAATGTTATTAAAGGCCTGCGCCTCTGCGACTAAGTCCCTCAGGCCAGGCCATTTCAGGCTTGACGCCTTTAAGATGTTCAGGAGCGCCTTGTACGACTAGTCCTAGGGAGTTAGGCGAGAGTCGCTGGCCTTGTTTCATAAACATCTATTAGGAATTTTAAGACATAAAACATAGTTTGCATGGTCAATTATACCCCCAGAAAACATCAAAGGTTGCCTATTAGAAGGTTGACTTCGGCCTTCTGGTTTGCCTTACGCAATCTTTTGGAACATTTTACTTTGTTTGCCACTGCTAATAATTATGGATTGAGGTAGTGTCTTTGATATTATATCTATAATTCTACACAATATGCTTTTATTTTGTCTTTATAGTAACATTGTCATGTAAAGTATTTTCTAAATTTTAGTTCGTTCACTTCGCTCGGGCCCTCGCCTTTTTGCGCCTCTCGACTTAGTCCCTAATCAAGGCATGTCGCCTTGAGTGCGACTTTCGCTTTTAATAACATTAGGTGATCGTGAATTATGAAGAGAATACATGAGCATCGAATATTAATTGATGATTATGGAATTGGGAGGGAATTTAGGAAACAACAACCCATAATGATTCTGACTCTAACTTCCTGCGGGCATATTTGACAATACAAACTACTTATTAACTTTAAAAAAACCTAGTAGCCGTTTAGCAGTCCAGGCCTCGACCCTCGTCTAAGTCCCTCTGCGACCAAGTCCCATAAGCGAGCGCCTTACTACCTCGCATCGCCCAGACCATACTAAGGCAATATGGCTTTGCTCGCCTCGCCTCTGCGCCTAGGTCCCCAAGGCGTGTGCCTTTAATTACCTTGGTTTAGCCAAAGCCAAGACCCGGGCGTTAAAGCAAGAGTCAAGGGGGTTGCGTCGGGTTCAAGGGGGGAGCCCCTGGCGGTGGTTCCGCTAACCGGTCAGCGGACGGGGGTCAAGGGGGAGCCGCCCCTTCGGGGCTCGGGACAGCGCTCCGAAACAAATACGAATTTCTAAAGTGGTTTGATGTTAGAATTTATTTCATGATGTGTCAACTTCATTGAGAAAGCTTGATGCTAAGTTTAGGTTGTTAACTGCTTATCTTAACAGCCTTGAAATTGCTATCTTAACATCTTTGTTATGTTTATCTTAACAGCCTAGTTATGGCCTATCTTAACAAGCTTGGGCTTATCTTAACAGACTTCAAATAGCTTGTCTTAACAAGCTTGGATATTGCTATCTTAACAACTTTGATGTTGTTAGGGTAGTATTGTTATCTTAACAACCTTGGGTGTTGTTAAGGTAAGGCTTTAGCCTTGTGAAGCTTGTTATCTTAACAGCCTAGGGTGTCGTTAAGGTAAGGACATTGTTAAGATAATGACGGTTTCAACCACTGAATGAGAAGTTAACCAATCTTATCCTCTTAATTTCGTGGGTTAATAAAAGCATATATATACAAACGAAAGGATCAGTCCAAGACGAATGCATTTTCTTGTAATCATCCCTTAAATAATATTTGGTACCCATTGAGGGCAAATAATTGTTATAGGAAAGTATATAAACATGATCACCAAGATCATCCAAGATTCCAAGTTCGTTCCATTTGTTTTCATCCACGGTTTTCTTAAAACCCTACCCTACCCTATTCCACCCAATCTTGCCCCGCCTACTGTATACTCACTCCTCCCATCCCACTTTACAAACTAAATAGAAATTTAACAATGAATGAAGTTTAATTTCATTCTATTCCATTCCTGTCAACCAAACAGCAAGGAATGAAATTTAATTCAATTTCATTCCTTTCAGCTTTCCATTCCTTTGATAGATTTCATTCCTTTTGAAAACATTCTGAGAACCAAACGCCCCCTAATATTTATTTCCTTGATTCAAGTTGATAGCAAATGGAATCAAATAAACACTAAGATGGCGTTTGGTACTGTGGAATGGATTGGAATGGAATCAATTAGATGTGTAAGCTATTTTAACCAATGATAGTTACACATAAATATAGATTGACATAGAAAAACTATTAAAACTACATTCTTTTTTCATGTTTTTGATTCTTTCGATGTTGATAAATGATAAGGAAAGGAGAGATATGAAATTTTTTTTTTTAAACTTCATCCTCAACACTCTCTCATTGAGAATCAAGGCTGTTGTTACATAACAAAAAAAAAGCTTGTAAACCTCATGTGATTCAATTCCACTACATCAAACGCCCCCTAAAAGATCATTTCTCTTGTTTCTCTTCCACAATAAGGAAAACTGAGTAAACGCTAAAAATTGGGAGAGAATGGAATCCAATTTTGTGGTTAGTGTATTCTTATTTCTCATGGTTAGAAACACAATGTGAATCTCTTCATTGTCATTCCTTGTGATTCCACCCTACCAAACGCACTTGTTCAACATGTAATTTGTTTTATTTTCAAAATATTAGAAAACTATCTTAAAATGTGAACGTACACTTACATAAATTTCCATGTATGTGAACGTATGTTTATGTAATGCATAATTTCATGCACTTAAAATGTGTGCACGTACGTGAAATTTATATATTATATTTGTAATGTTAACTAAAACATGTTTATAAAAAAATTTACTTATTTTTAATGGTACATTCTGTGCGCTGCATAATAAGTGGTACTTACTAGCTTGAACTTAAACACACACATACATACGTACATACATATCTAAAACATAAAACTAACTTTTTTCCTACTTTCCTTCTATTCTGATTCTAATCCTACTCACTATGACGTTTAGCTCTATAATTCATTTGACATTAAAAAAAAACTCAAAACTCTGTTTTTTGTGACGAATAGGTTAAACATGCATACAGTCCCCTCATACGCACTACTATGCGAAGAATCATAGAGTAATGCTAATGAAAACCCCTCCAACAAAAAGTTAAAAAAAAAAAAAAAAAAAAGTAACGACTTGCAATGCGTATAGCTAATGCAACAAATTAGTCAAAAGAATCTATGAAATACATATAATAGAGAACAATCAAATTTAAATTGGGAAGTATTACCTTCTCATCCTATCAAGAGTCATCAAGCAACTCTTCTGAATCAGAATCACTAGCATTATAACCTATAAAAAGGTCCATAGATAAATTAGTGACCAGATAAAACCACACACAAACACACCGATATATAAAAGGTTTTTTCAACTTTTTGGATAACCAAGGAAATCCAGTCGAGCCAAAAGCAGCATATATGGGCTTATGTTATAACTTTATAATCAATTAAGAGACCTAGTTACATATATAAGTAAACCCATTAACAAAAGTTAATTTACATTTTAGGTAATCAAGTGGGAGTGTGTGACAAGTCCTTTATTTTATTACAAATATAGCATAACCATAAACATTATTTTCAGGAAAAAAAATCCCCAAAATATGTATACACATATATACATATGTCCATAAACACACATATGTATAGAGAGAGAGAGAGGGGTGACCTGGCCGTTTATTGCTAACTTTCCACACCGAAGATCGAACTCTTGCAGCTCTACTCATCCAAATTTTTGCCTGCCACACAAAGTTGCAATACAACACAAAGTCATATCTCCAAAACAAAATTAGGTTGTGGCAAGATGTTGAAACATAGCAGGGAATAAGAGAGGGAGAAAAGCCATGGGATGAATAAGGAATAATCGAATACTGAAATAAGTGTATTGATAGGAGAAATGTTTACAAAAAATATATACGGAGAATTTGGAAATTTGTTATATAGTTGTGAAAACTGAAAAGCAATCACAATATGACATTGCTGCCTCTGCCCATTGAAATTTTAACATGTTCTTAGGTACATACTGTAATTGTTCATAGTAATTGAGTATTAATTCTCGTTACAAATTGAAAACAACGGTAAATTAGTACTTTTTAAGCTTGAAAAGCGTCGAAAAAGAAAGAAACTTTTATAAGACCTCCAAACTTACTAGTTGTTGCAATTCATGAAGTAAACGGAATTGTTGCCTTTTCCTTCTATCTAAAACCAGGTTACAAGATACCATAACAGAAAAAAAAAAAAAAAAAAAAAAAAAAAAAAAAAAAAAAAGAGGGGGTGGGGGGTGGGGGGGCCTTTGGGGCGTATGCTACAATAACAATTTTTCTTTAATTTCTTTTACACTATTCATTTTTTCAGGATATTGCATCTGGATAGATATCCGTCCACTGAAGATAAACATCCAAGTAAATGAACCAATAATACTCGTATTAAGATTTTAGACATGCCTCAAAGTTCCATGTGACTCAAGAACACATGACCAAACTTATTATGAAATGAGTACGATAATAAATTCGTGTAAACAAGGTTAAACACATAGCACGAACAAGGGGCAAGTAGGCAATGTCTTCACAACAATGGAAATGCTGCAAAGTTCTTGAGACGGACCCGAGTAATCGATTCTATCAAACTACACAAAGTCTTATAGCTTCTAGTGAATACTCATGTATGTGTTTCAAGCCACAAATAAACTTAAAATTTTCAATACCCTATAACCAAATTCCCTTGCTAACTCCAATTTGTTCTTCAAAAAAATGATTCCAAATTCAAAGGGTAATAAAAGTCAAAATCAATTCTAATCACATCTGTTTGACCTTAATCATCATCCTAAAAGAAGAAGTCAAAACTTCAAAAGGGTCTCTCAGATATGACCCCCAAAATCCCAAATCATCATATTCCCCAATAAGCATATGCATATTGATCACTGAAAACAAAAGTCAAAATCAAACTTTACTAAAGTCAAAATCAAACCTTTTGTGTATCTTTAGGAATCCCATAGCCATTAAAGTACATCTGAGAGACCAAAACCTGCATAGACAGATCCCCAGCTTTGGCTTCTTTGAGAGTATCTTGAAACCATCTTCTTAAACAATCAGACACCACATCCGACAGCGGAAGACGGTGGCCGTGGCTCTGCTTTTCACCACTAACACCACCGCCGCCACTGTGATTCCCATTATCCATCCCCCAAATTTCTGAAGATTCGATATGGGTTTTCTCAAATTATTAACAAGATTTTATTTTTTTTTTTTCCTTAGATTTCTGGGTTGTAAGAACTCACAATTGGAAAAAAGAAAAAAAAATAGCTGAGTTGGGTTTGGCTTGTGGGGTGGACGGTGAGAAGTTGGCACACGTAGAATGGCAGTAACACGCACACAAATAAATATTTAAAATTACTGAGGATTTTGTTTTTATATGAATAAACGAGGAATTACCATGAAATTTTCTTCAATGGTTTGGAAGAGAAAGTTAATAGAAATCAAGGCGGCGCCGCCGGCTGTCTGCTACATAGCTTGTAGTTAGGGCATTTGGACCGGTCCGGATAAAAAAACTAAAAACTAAAATTAGAGAAGTAAAAAAATCAATAACCGGACTAATTTTTGTATTACGAGTTTGGTTCGGTCCAGTTTTTTCGGTGACCGGTTAGATACGATACAAGTTTCATAAATGTTTGAGTAAAGGACATTTTTGGTCCTTGTGGTTTTATGGTTTACCCGGATTCAGTCCTTTAACCATATTAAGGTCAAATTACATCCCTATTTTTCTAATTTTGTGCCCTTTTAGTCCCTCGTCCGTTAAACTTAACGACACAACCGTTAAAGTTGTAAGAATGACATTTTTACCATTTTCATTGAGACGCTTTTAGTCCCTATGATTTTATTATTTACCCATTTATAGTCCAACGTTTATTTTTTTTATTTTATCTTTATAATTATATTATTTATAGATATACTTAATTCATTATAAACACACTTATTTTATTTATAAATATAGTTATGTTTTAATGTTTTATTTACATTTACTATTGTTCGTATTTTATTTAAAATTTAACTTTTATTTTAATCTAAATATATATTTCTTCAATAATTTATTTAAAGTTAATCTTCTTTATTAATTTTAATTTTGATAATATTATTGTTGACATTTATATATGTAATTTTGTTAGTTGTGTTTAAGTAAATATAATATCGTCGATATTTTTCCTTTTGAAAGTCACTATTTCTTCAAGTATCTTCTAACCTAATCAATTATCAACACATAAATTGTATTATATGTGTTGGATATATATATATATATATATATATATATATATATATATATATATATATATATATATATATGTGTGTGTGTGTGTGTGTGTGTGTGTGTGTGTGTGTGTGTGTATGTATATAATTTATGTGTATATAATTTAATACACATAATGTTTATGTGTATATTATATAATTTATGTCTTGGATATATATATGTTCAAGTGAGTACTACCTACTACACAGCGCACCCGAAGGTATCACTCGTAAAATTATTTTTTTTGAAATTTTTTTTTCACAAACATGTTTTAATTAACATTAAACAGATAATATGTGAATTTCACGCAAATTCGAACACTCTAAGTGCATGAAATCACGCACCACATATATGCAAAATTATGTAAGTGTGCGTTCACATCATTTTTTAGGAGCTAGAAGATGTGAATGTATATGAAATTTACATATAATCTTCATAATGTTAATTAAAACATGTTTATGTAATAATAAATTTAAAAAAAAAAAGTTTTTTAAAGGTGGTAGCTCTGGTGCGCTGTATAAGTAGTGGTACTCCCTCGAACCATATTCTATATATATATATATTTGTGTGTGTGTGTGTGTATATATATATAAAATATTTTCAAGTATCTTCCAATGTCATTATTTCTTCAAGTATATTCACATATGTATATAATTTATGTGTCGATAATTGATTAGGTTGGAAGATATTTGAAGAAATAGTGACTTTGGAGAAGAAAAATATCGACGATATTATATCTACTTAAACACAACTAACAAAATTACATATATAAATGTCAACAATAATGTTATAACAATTAAAATTAATAAAGAAGATGAACTTTAAATAAATTAGTAAAGAAATATATTTAAATTAAAGTAAAAGTTAAATTTTAAAATAAAATACGATGTAAATAAAATATTAAAATATAAGTATATTTATAAATAAAATAAGTGTGTTTATAATAAATTAAGTAAATCTATAAATAATATAATTATAAAGATAAAATAAAATAAAATAAATGTTGGACTATAAATGAGTAAATAATAAAACCATAGGGACTAAAAGCGTCTCAATGAAAAGGGTAAAAATGTCATTCTTACAAATTTAACGGTTGTGTCGTTAAGTTTAACGGACGAGGGACTAAAAGGGCACAAAATTAGCAAAATAGGGATGAAATTTGACCTTATTATGGTTAAAGGACTGAATCCGGGTAAACCATCAAACCACAAGGACTAAAAATGTCCTTTACTCTAAATGTTTTATTGTTTTGTTTATTTTTCTTAATTTCTTATCTCTTTCTCTTAGTGAAATTATCAGATTTATCGCATTTTCCAATAAATGATCAAACATACATTACTTATATTAAGTTTTCTATAATATTATAAGAAAAAAAATATTTACACCGTTACAAACACATTTACATGATTATATAATTACGAAAGGCCTCAATAGATAATCCATAGACCTTTTATATGGTTTAGAATTAATATTTAAAAATGTTGTTCCTCTATGGATTATAAAAAAACAACAATATAACATAAAGTTTAAATTCCGGTTTGGGCCGGGTTAAAAACCGAAAATTGGTGGACCGAACCCGGAAAACCGAAATTATTGATTTAAAGAAACTAAAACCGAACCAACTTCAATGATAATGGTTTGGTCCGGGCCAGTTTTCGGATTATTTTTTTTTTTTTTGTCCAAATGCTCATCCCTACTTGTAGCCATGTAAAAGAAAATTTCAAACCCGGTAGTAAATTTGATTAAAAGAATACCCTAAAAATACAAAGTATTTAGGATTAAATGCATAAAATAGTATTTTATTACTTTAAGAATAATGTAACATCATGACTTTTGAGCTGATACGTGAAATATATGTCTCTTAGTTCACGTATTACGTGAATATTTTTTAATAAATAATTAGTTAGATTAAATGTATGTAAACTTAATATTAAATCATATAATGTTAATTCTTATACAAAACTAAAACAAAAATACAGTTATTTGTTATATATATTATTTATATATCTTTTTAAAATATTCATGAACAGTAGTTACTTTTTTTAACATTTTTTGAAATATTTTATTTCTAAATTTATATATATTTAATCGATATAATTTGAAATTTTTATTTTACGTAAAACATAATGTTTATATATATGTTATAATAAATAGAATGTTATGATATTAATTTATTAATATTGTGTTATGTTTATTTTAAATATTGAATAATATTTATCTTTTATTTTATTTTAGAAATAATAAAAATGTAATTATCTTTTTAGGTGGAATATGGTGATCGATATAATGTGGCAATTTGTCTACTCTTTTATCATGTAGATTAGCTAAAAACTAACAAATGTTAAATAGATATGTAACATCCCTATTTTTAATCATTTGTAATTTAACCATTTAAAACTCAATTTAATGGATTGATGGATTTATTATTTCAATTTTCGATCACAATTTAAAAATGAGAAAAGATGAGGAAAATTCTCATCGTAGTTTTTTGAGCAAGCAAACCATAAGAAACCAATCCGGACATTTAAAATCGGTTAAATAAAAAAAATACAAAGTTGAGGGGTGTAATGTGCAAATATGCCAAAATATCAAATAAAAAGATGAAAAGTCATTCATTTTTTCAATATCTCACTCTCTCTACTCTCTCGATCTCTCTCATTCTCTCTCTAAGAACTCACACTTTTATCATCAAAAATCTGAAATTTGTTGGATTCAAGTACTAATAATCGGGAATCAAGCTTATTGGAAGGAACTATAACTGTTACAAACATCAATTTGAGGTAGGATTCACTCAAACTTGCAAATTTGTGAAGTTTTGGTTCGGTTTTGGTGAGAACCGATTTCTAAGAATTCTTGATGCAAATGATGATTCATGTTATATGTTATTATTGGAATGTTAAAATCGAGTACGAAGGTTGATACATACCAAATTTCAGATTCAGATTCGAAGTCTAATTATGATTTTTGAAGTTAGTGTGTGTGTTCATCGATATTTGATGAAAAATAGACATAAATGGGTTAATTTGGTATGTTAGTGTTATGTTTTAAGTTAAAAGATAGCATATAAGTTCATATTTACAATGTTAGACTCAAAACATGCATAAACTGACCAAAAAGTATAATCTGGAAAACCTGGAAATTATTCAAGTATGAACTCGGATCGGATGAACCGAATTCGGACCATCCGAATTCGGGCACTGTTCATCCAAAGTCCGAATTCGGACACTAATAGGAAATTTACTAAGACAAATACTCAATTCGGACTCTACCTAATTCGGACCATACCCCATTTCGGACCCTTACCCATTTCGGACCTCAACCCAATTCGGATCACCTTACTTCGGGCCATCCGGATTTCGGACCATCCGAATTCGGACGTGGTCCGAATTCAGATCTAATTTCACTTAATTTTCAGAATTTAAGTTTTAATCAATTACTGACATAAATTCACTATTATACTGACTTGACAGATCATTGTGGTGTTATCAAACACACATTGATTCAGAGACAAATTGCACTATACAAACCACTGTGAGTAATAGATTA
The DNA here is from genome assembly GCA_020465985.1 of Centrapalus pauciflorus. Lineage (NCBI taxonomy): Eukaryota > Viridiplantae > Streptophyta > Magnoliopsida > Asterales > Asteraceae > Centrapalus > Centrapalus pauciflorus. Next base: position 223,056 of record JAANYP010000268.1, read on the forward strand.
TCATTCTAACATTTATTGTCTTTGCATTCACATTTTTTTTTCATATTCAATGGCATGTTCACATTGTTCATATACATCAATTGGCACTCATGAATGATTTGTTGTTATGATGCACACTCGTACTTGACATGTAACACACATGTAGCCAGCGTTCGTTTGAAAGTGCATCTATTTACATCATGCTTGCACTGCATGATCATTACTTCACAATCTGATGCGACCTTGACTGGGGCTGACAGCAGGCCACTGTCGGGGACTGATCATCCCACTCGTTATCATGGTCAGGTTCGACACATCCCCGATCAGCATTTGAACTGCCAACCCCATGCTTGCACTGCATGGTTTTACACGTACAATGGGCTTTCACTGCCAGATTTCACACTATGCTTGTAAAGAAATAATTGTTGAATGTATAATCTGTTATCTCACTAAGCAAATTAGCTTACTGTTGACTCCCAATGTTTTCAGGCAAAGGCAAAGGTGTAGCTGGACCTTCTACTTAAGCAATTCCAGTTCAATATCTCAGAGACTTTAGAAGTTATTGGTACTTGAATGTTTGTAGATTTGGGCTGGGATTTGTTACTTTTAAAACAAGTTATGCTGTTGTAATAGTTAGACTTAATCACTGTAGACATATACTTTTATTGCTTTAGTGTGGAACTGCTTAAATCTGATTTAAGTATTCAATTCTAATTATCATGATATTCATTGGGTTGTGTGTTGATCCTGGTGATTCCATTTATACTATCAAAATATGAGGACGTCACAAGATAATGATGACAAATAACATTATTGGATAATGTCAAATAGTGGATATAGTTAATTAATTATTAATGTTTGTAAATATTAAAATATAATAAATTATATTTATTCTTATTTCATTTAAAAAATAATAGAGTGTATTTTTTTGGATGTTCTTATAACGAGTAAAACACATCGCGCTTTGCGGCGGGTATATGAATTATTAACAAATAATCTATAAAACTAAAATATCAAAAGTAAAAAATTTAAAATAATTATTCTCAGTCAAAGTTAATAACATATATAATTATATATCATTTTAATATTATTATTATTTATAAGGGTCGATTCCTATTTTTTGGATTTTTTTAAACACTACAAGAAAAAGTATTATTTAGTGACACATACTTTTAGTGACACAAAAAAAGTGTCATTGTATCTTACTTTTAGTGTCACTTATGAAAAAAAGTAGGTATAGAGCAATCTTTTACCCACACTTTTCGAAAGTAGTGACTCAAAAGTTTTGTCACTAAAATACTTGAGACCTATACCCAAATGTATTTTTAGTCATTATACATCTATACTCACTTCACTTTTCCCACTCGTTTTGTTGTCAAAAAAGTGTCACTATATGTGTCAAAATGACAAAATCTTTTATCTATACAACAAAAAGTGTAACATCCCATTTTTCGAGTTCACACGTGGATTTATTTTAGTGAATATTTAATTTGTTTATTATAGTGTTGGTCCAATTATTTCCCGATTAGTGGATCGATACGTGTCGGGATTGTGAATTACGTGTTACCGAGATGTTATTTTAGTGGATTAACTATGTTTATGAGTTCCCGGGATTAAAAAGATTAAATTGAATATTAATAGCGAAAATGTGATATCGGGTTCGAGTTAATGGGTATTGAGTTGCCGAAAATGGAAATGGTATATAAAGGTTTCATTTCAATTTCTTTATTTTCTTTCCTCATTTAGAAAGCGTGCAAGTGTGTGTGCTGGTGTGTGTTGGCTGGAGCAGCAAGTTCCAGATATTCCATAAGTTGTTGTTGGATTCAAGTTTCATCTTCATCTTTGGGTGTTTTGAGCCAAGAGGTAAGAATCCATCGATTTTAGCTCCTGAAAATTGGGTTATATGTGTTAAATTCGTGAAAATGGCTACTGAGCCTATGAGGGTTGTTATGTATTTATTGAGTTTATGAGTTTTTCGTGGCTGGAATCGAGTTTGAAAGGGGTTTTTATCCCTGGGCAGACATGGAAGCGAGAACAGGGCAAAAACCGTCGCACCAGATCGCGGTCGAGATCCCTAGAAGCGCGGCTGCGATGCGTCTGGGGGCGGTGGGAGCTGAGTGCAGTCAGCGATGGTGAGCGCGACCGCAGTGGAGTCCGAGCACGGGCTGCGATGGAGAGGTTTCGGTTCGGGTCTGTTTTGGGTTCTTGGGTCTGTTTGGAGTTGTTTTTGGGGTCTGATTCAGTTATGGGTTCAGTTGTTAGTTTGTTATATGTATCTGTTGAGTTGGGTTGTATTAACAGTTTGGGATCCGTGTGGTTTCAGGGTCGAGCCGAATCAGGGAGTACAGGATTAGTGGATTGATCAGGTGAGTACTCGAGTTCTTTTCTAACCGCGGGATTGTTTTTACGAGTCTTAGCTGTGTAGCTACTGTGTATTGTGTATGAGACTGGGACGCAAGCCTCAGGTATGATTCTATTCCTACATATGTGTTATATGTGCATGAGATGAGATTCATACGGACGGTGATTCGCGATGAGTGATCGTGCGGGCTGACTGTCCCTAACCAGTCTTCAGAGCGTGTATACACAGCAGGGCCTGTAGCCAGGTCGTGCCTGAACTACAGGGTTTTAGCTAACCACTATTGCGTGCGGTTGTTAGCCGGGGAAGGGTCCCCACAGTGATTATGTGTGCAGGGCTTCGGATCTCATGCTTTGTGTCCAAACCTGAGATATGTTGTTGATTTCCAGGGATAGAGATAGAGATTGTCATGCGTGTATGTGCTATGTGTATGTGTGTTATGTGTTTATGCTGCAGAGTCTAACTCTCGCGTACTCACGAGCTTCCGAGCTTACGTCTTCGAGTCTATAATGTTCAGGGAATCAGAAAGGGGGTCAGTAGTTGTAGCCGCCAAATCAGGATTTGGGATTGCCGGGAGAACTTTGCGTTGGCTTTTGTGTAATAGTCAGACTACTACGACAAGTGATAGCATCTTTTGGGGATTTTAAATCAGTACCTTGTGTATGTATGCAATGTGTATTCTAGCTAGCTAGTTAATCAGGGGTATTAGTGGTATCAACTTGTGATTATGTTGTTAACCCGTTTGTATGAAAGTTTAAATTAGCAGTGATTTGTAGCATCCTCTGACACGTGTTATATAGAGTTTGTGCGTTATTGCCACTTATGATATTGTGATGACGTGACTTTAATTTATGCGGAAAGAGAGGGTGTTACAAAAAGAGTGGTTAAAGTGGAGTGTGTATAGATATATAGTGACTAAAAATGTGTGTGGGTATAGTCATCAAGTATTTTTGTGACAAAATTTTTATGTCACTACTTTAGAAAATATGAGAAGCATTATGATTCTAAATTTGTACATTGATTCATTTATTTTGAATGTATGATTCATTATTATTAAATTCAAAAACTAATGAATTAATGTCAAACATAGTGAATCGTTGATTCACTTGATTCGGAATTTATAATTCATTATTTATACAATCAAAAAATGGTAAATTAATATGTACAAAAATAAATCATATTTTTTCTCACATTTTTTTATACATATTTAAGTTCTCATTTGATCCTAGTATATATATATATATATATATATAACACTAATGATGATAATAAAATCAACACTTACAATTATAAATATATATTTAATAGCATAAAAAATTAACTATTTCATTTATGAATAGTGTTATCTATCAATAATAACTAATTTTTAATAATATATTAAGGTATAATTTTAGAAGTAAAATTAAAGGTGTGTGTGTGTTTTCTGTTCAAAAAAAGTTTGATTACAATACATTTTATGATAATAATGATTATTTATTTCTTTTTATAGAAAAAAAAATTGATAATTAATTTCACCATAACATGTAATTAAAATTACATGCAATATTACTTATTGTTTAAAAAGCTATAGAATAGAAAGAAATCAAAACATAGAAAATAAGAAAAAAAAAATTCTAATCAATAATTTTTAATATAAAATAAATTTAAAATTGGATTAACTAAAATAACAATATTTAAAATGACTTTGAATTGGAGTTTATATTAAATGTAAAACTATCATATTTAAATATTTTATTAAATTAGTATTAAATAAGATATAATACAGAATTATATTTTATTTAATTAAAATAAAATTAATAAATAAGATATATAGGAAAAACGTAAAATCAAAAAACCAAAAAAATGGATGAATAGGTTATGAATAGTGATTTATCATCTTAACAAATGTTATTATTTTAATTAAATGTTATTTTTTCATTTAAAATATAATCTTATTTATATTAATATTTTATTTGAAGTTGTAGATAAATTATATAATTTAAGATTTTTTATAGTTTAGAATTAGATTAGTTAAAAATTAACAAATATCACATAGATAATGATGGTAATGAACATTATTAGATAATGTTAAATAGTGGATAAAATTAATTATTTATTAATATTTATAGATATTAGAAATAATAATTTGTATTTATCTTTATTTTAAAAATAATAAAGTGTATTTATCTTTAGGTGGAACATAGTGGCGTCATGTGACGTTTTGTGTTCTCCTTTATTATATATAGATATAAATTTTATTTACATTGGTCCAATTGAAATTTGATAAGGGGATTGAATACGTGGAGAGACGGAGTAAAACGTGGTTTCGGACATAATTTTTAAATAGAATAATTTGATTTTAAACTTGAAATTTAGATAATGGTATCATAAATTGGGTACTAAACCCATTGTGTAACGGATTTGTATATATTTAACTATTGCTCTCATTTGTTCACTCCAAAGATACATACTAATTGTGTTTATGTGTGTTAGTGTGTGGGTGATGTGGGACAGAAATATAGAAACTGAATCAGCAAACTGAAGCTATGAATCCATCTTTGATTCATCTTCTTCCTTACTTTTGTGTTCCTCGTCAACAATGTATGAAAAAATTGAATTTAAGGGTTTAATAGTGTTATTTGCTAGTAGAATAGTTGGGAATCACTTTACAAATGTTGTATTAGTGTTTTTATGATATATACGACCTGGGAAGCAAATTGGAAAATTTTACCTTCTGGACAACGCTGAAACAAAAACAGAGCATTGTTGTTCGTGTCAGATCGCAGCGGTAATCCTCCTAGGCGTGACCACGATGAGTCTGAGGTAGTGGAAGGACGAGCACGATTGAGATGGGGATCACACCCCGCGATGAGAGAGTCACAATGGCCTGAGCACGACCATAATCCCCTCTATTTTGGGAAGATTTGGCAATTTGGTTTAGGTTACGAGGTATGTTTGGCTCATGTTTTGGGGTTAATTCAGTTGTGTTATCATTATATGAGTATCCTATATGCATTAGTTGAGTTATGAATTGATATAGTGATCCGTTTTTCGTTAAGGGACGAATAAGGGTTGACTTGAGCTGAGGAACGAGCACCGGGGATTGTGGGAGCATGACATCATGACAATACTATGGTGTCAAACTTGTAAGTTAACACTTGATCTATATATATATATATATATATATATATATATATATATATATATATATATATATATATATATATATATATATATATATATATATATATATATGGTTCGAGAGAGTACCGCTTGTTACGCAGCGCACCAGAAGGTACCACGCTTAAAAATAATTTTTTTGAAATTTTTTTTCACAAACATGTTTTAATTAACATTATAAAGATCATATGTAAATTTCGCATGCATTCGCATCTCATAACTCCTAAAAAATGATGTGAACGCACACTTACGTAAATTTGAATACATGTGAACGTGCATATATGTGATGCGTGATTTCATGCACTTAAAGTGTTCGAAATTACGTAAAATTTATATATCATATCATTTGTGTAACGTCAATTAAAACATGTTCATGAAAAAAAATTTCAAAAAAAAAAATAATTTGAAGAGTGGTACCTTCGGGTGCGCTGTATAATGGATGATACTCACTTGAACCTATATATATATATATATATATATATATATATATATATATATATATATATATATATATATATATATATATATATATATATATATATATATATATATATATATATAGGGTTGGGATCATTGCAGAACCTTAATTTAGTGCAGAACTATAGAACCAATCTAAACCACTGGATTATAATATAACACTAGGGATAAGATGCTAATTATGCAATTAACATTGAATTAATAGTAGCCTACCAAGTTTGACTGCCCACTTTGACCATTTTTGACTCTTTTTGTAACATCACGTTTCTGAGATAATTGCGTGTAATTATTTTAGTGGATGTTTAAGTTATTGTTATTGTGTTGGTCCAATAGAATCCCGAGTAGTGGATTATACGTGTCGGGATTGCGAATCACGTGTCACCGGGTTATAATATTAGTGGATTAATTGTGGTTTTGAGTTCGTGGATTTAATCGGGTTAAGTGGATATCAATTGTATAAATGGGATATTGGGTTCGGGTTATTGGGTCGGAACCCGTCTAAAAGTGGAAAATATATATATATACGGGCTTCCTTTTCTTTCCTTTCCTTAAATAGAAAGCGTGCAGTGTGTGTGTTTAGTGTGTGTTGTGCGTGTGTGGATTGAGCAACCAGAAGGCAAGTTGGTTGCTGAAATTCGAGTTCAGCTTCATCATCTTCATTATAGTGTTCTTGAGGTTGCAAAGAGGTAAGGAATCCTTAATTTAGTTGCTAAAATTCGTATATCTGTTGTGAAGACTATGAGTAATGGCCTTGGTGCCTGTATAATGATTATATGTAAGTTTTGGTGTGCCTTGGTGCTGAGAAACCGAGATTGAAAGGAGTTGATACCTCCTGGACAGCCATGGAAGCAAGCAGGGGAGGAGCCAGACTGCAGAGGTCGCGTTCGCGATCCTGCAGTCGTTGTCGCGACTTGTTGTGGCCGAGCGCAGCTGCGATGAAGGCCAGGGCGCGGGCGCGATGACCTGGGTTGGGGTCGGGCGCTGTTTGGGGTCTGGGCCGGTATCTATTGGGGTTTTTGGGTCAGGCTTTGGTCAGGTTTTGGGGGTTTCCGTGGGGTTGCTTTGGGTCCGAGTCGGTTACTGGTTTATTGTAATTCTGTTTTATGTGTCGGTTAAGATGGGAGTTAACAGTTTGGGATCCGCGGGTTTACAGGGACAAGTCGACAACGAGGCGAGTCGGATCAGAGATCGTAGGGTTCAGGGATTGAGACAATGAGACGGGCTGTTTGACAGTCAGGTGAGTACTCGAGTCTTTTCCAAATCGCGCGATCATTTTACGAGTTTAGCTGTGTAGCTACTATGTGAATATTGTGCAATGGGCATGAGACACGGATGCGAGTTTCAGGTTTGATTCTGTTCTTGTATATGTGTTATATGTGCATGAGAAGAGATCCAGTCCGGGGGTCCGTGAGGAGTTCCATACGGACGGTGATTCGCGATGAGTGATTGCGCGGGCAGACTGTCCCTAACAGTCCTTGGGACGGGTATACACGGTAGGGCCTGTAGCCGGTTCACGCCCGTGCTACATGGTTTTAACTAACCACCGCGGCCATGGTCGTTAGCCGGGGAAGGGTCCCTTCAGTGATTATGTGTGCATGGCTTCGAATCTCATGTTGTGTGTTCAAACCTGAATTATATTGTTGATTGCCAGGGACAACAATAGAGGTTGCTTTGTGTGTATGTGCTATGTGTATGCGTGTTATGTGCTTATCGTGCAGAGTCTAAGCCTCGCGTACTCACGAGCTTCCGAGCTTACGTATTCGAGTCTACCGTGTTCAGGGAATCAGAGAAGGGAGCTGTAGCTGCGGTTGCTGAATTGGGACTAGAGATTATCTGGAAGAGTTGCATTAGTATTGTGTAATGATCAGATTAGTACTGCTTATGTTAGCGTCGTTTGGGATTCTATAATCGGTGGATTGCGTATGTAAACGTGTTAAATTAGCAGTGTTTGGGATATCCTTTGACATGTATTATATAGATGTTATGTGTTATTGCCACTTGTGTATTGTAAATGACGTGGCATTTGTGTGATCGGGAGGGGTGTTACACTTTTAATATCGAATGTGCATGCAGTGTTGCATATATGATATATTGTATTACTTCGACGTTGAATATGTGATATAAACTGTAATTCGACATTGAATGATCTCGATATAATATATTGAATGGTCGTCTGGGTAAAAAAAATTTTTACGAAAAATAAACACATAAAATTTTTTAAAAAAATATATAGTATGATCGTTCTCGTTAAATCCACCAACTTTGACTACTAATTTTGACCATTATTTTGGCTTTGTTAATATTGAATGTACATGCAGTGTTGCATATATTATATATAGTATTATTTCGATGTTGAATATACGATATCAAGTGTTCATTCGACATTGAATGATCTCGTCATGATATATTGCATTGTGGTATGGGTAAATATTTTTTTTACGAAAAATAAACACGTAAAATTTTTTTGAAAAAAATATATCATGACCGGTCTCGTTTTAAAGAGTACAAAATACTCGTTTTTATGGTATAATTTTTTTGATATAAAAATTAATCATATTGATGTTATTTTAATTTAAAGGAAAATGATATTTATTTTGCGAATGTCAATCTTTTTGTTATTTACAATCTTTCCATTTTAAATTATCACTAATACCAATATTTTTTTTCACTAATTCCAAACTTGATTGTTTTAATCAAGACCATTGGATTAATCTAATCTATGGACGATATTGTATCTACAGTTCTACACTAAATTTATGTTTTGCAATGATCTCATCTCTTTGTGTGTGTGTGTATACACACACACACAGAGATGAGATCATTGCAGAACCTAAATAGATATATATAGATTTAGGTTCAAGTGAGTACTACCTATTACACAGCGCACCCGAAGGTACCATTCTTAAAATTATTTTTTTTAAAATTTTTTTCATAAACATGTTTAATTAACATTACACATATATAAATTTCACGCAAATTCGAATACTCTGAGTGCATGAAATCACACATCACATATATGCATATTCACATATATTCAAATTTATGTAAGTGTGCGTTCACATCATTTTTTAGGAGCTAGGAGATGTGAATGTATGTGAAATTTACGTATGATCTTTATAACGTTAATTAAAACATGTATGGAAAAAAATTTAAATTTTTTTTAAAAGTTTTACCTTCTGGTGCGCTGCATAAGGGGTGGTACTCTCTCGAACCATATTATATATATATTCATGTATTTTACCAACCACTTTGCTGTAGGTTTTGGGTGTTAGTCCTAAAGAATTAGGACGGATATTTCATTCATCTCATTCAAAACAATATAATTTTATTGTAACAATTTAATGGGTGTAATATTGTGATGGCAAAAAACGATTTTGATTTTGATTTCGCAAGTGATACGATCTCTAATGATCAAGATGGTTAATTTATGTTTCATTGTTAACTTGATATGAAGCCAAGGAATTATATCATCAAATATTATTATACCTCCTAGACAATTGTAGATAAAATTTGCATACTTTAAATAAAACGAAAGAGAGAATATTTAAATGACAATATCTTTTTAAATTCATATTTATGTAAACTTTACCTATAATTGGTGGGGGAGTGGAGGATAAGAAATAAAACCCAAATAAATTAAATCTTTTCATCATGGGAGATCATCTCATCTATCAAATTGAATCCAGAAGCGTTTTCTGCAATCAAACGATGTGTAGAACTTGGGACTGAGTCAAAATTGACAAATGAAACCAGAATTGGTACTATCACGTCCGGTTATTCGATTGTTCAATATAGTTTTACCTTTATTCTTTGTAAAAATGGTTTATTATGAAAAAAACCAACATATTTATATATTTTTTGAGTTTTCGTCCTTTCATGTTATTTTTTTTTCCATAAAAGTCCTCAAGTTAATTTTTTTTTGGTTTAATGAAATGTTGACATTAGAACCCGGTTTTTCAGTTTTTAAAAACCTGGTTCACAAATTATAACCGGGGTCTATTGTCCAGATTTCACTACACCAAAAAGAAAAAAATAACTTTAGGTTTTTATGGAAAAAAATAACATGGAGGGACGAAAACGCAAAAAACGTGAAAACACGTTGGCTTTTTTCATAATAAACCCTTGTAAAAATAGGAAAACATCGTGACTAGATTAGAACCACTACTGAACCAAATCGGTACTGGTATTTTCCGGTCTGATTCTAGTTTTTCCTTAGAGTTCGGTTTTCGATTCTAGTTTTTCCTATTAAATAGTTATGAAACATTTATATTGTTTTATATAAGACAAAAGCAATAACAGAGCAAATCATAAAGAAATAATTAAATGACAATCAATAAACTAATATAATTATATATTAAAAAATATAGTAAAGTCTTAGGTGGTATTTGTTTTTTAAGAGGTTAAATATCTGAAGTCTGAAAACCACGTCTGAAATTAAGAGGAGGCCTTAAGATCTGAAATTAAGAGGCTCTAATTTTAATTCAGACAACTCTCATCCTCTTAAAATTCAGAGAAAAATTAAGAGGTTTCAACCTCTTAAGTCTGAATTTAAACAAACGATCTTAATGTATTATAGATCTGAACTTTAGACTTCAGACTTTTTTAAGAGGGTATGAATGAAAAACAAATGAGGCCTTAATCAACAAAGACATAAAATTAATGAGTTAATCACTAAAAGGAAAATTTGGAGGTCTTAAACAATAAATTGATGAAAGTGTGATATGTTTTTCTAGGGATGGGCATCAGTTCGGTTTACGGTTTCGTTGGTTTCTTCGAACTGAATTTTTTTCGGTAAATTCAAAAACCGGATTGAAAAACACCTAGACCAATTCGAAAACCAAGTTACAATTTGGTTCAGTTTGGTTTGGTGTTCCACCAAATTCAAAAAGTATATGTTGTACCTGTTATTTCATGTTGTGCCTGTTGACATGTTGTTACCATACTATTATTAAAAAAAAAGCCTTCTACATGAAAAACAATCATAGATTTGATTAATAAAGGTTTAACTATTTCTTTGCACATTTAACCATTAGACTTTAGTTTAGGGTCTATCTTGGAAGATGCTTAAAAATGTAATGGCTAAATGTGTACAAATATGATAATTTAATGGCAAATATGTACAAAATATGATAGCTTAATGGTCAAATTTGTATAAAATATGATATATTAGTGGACAAATGTGTACAATTTTCAGTGGTTAAACATGGACAAAAAAATAGTTTAGTGGTAAAACCAACATGTTTTTATGTTTTTTGTTTTTTTTCCATAAAAGTCTTTAAGTTAATTTTTTTCTTTTTGGTTTAGTGAAATTTGAATAATAGAACCCGGTTTTTGAGTTTTTATAAACCCGGTTTACTAATTATAACCGGGTTCTAATAGTCAAATTTCACAAAAAAAAACATTGAGGGACGAAAACGTGAAAACGTGAATACATGTTGGTTTTTTTCATAACAAACCTTACATAAAAAAGTTTACGTTGCCTAAATGTATAAAAATAGTTAAGTGATTAAATGAAACAAATCTGAAAGTCGGATAGTTAAAAATGACATTAACCCATTAATAAATTAAGAGGATAAGAAAATAAGGTTTAACCTTCATTAAAATTTTAATAACCTTTTAACATCAATAATTGTTGATTAATTCACAAATTCTAAATGACTTGGTTTATTTATTCAGCCTACTTATTTTAAATGACTAAAATCCGAATATATATTCTTAACTTGGTCTACACTCGGTCAAACCATAAACCTAATTTAAAATTCAATTTGATTAAAAACCAAACTTTATATTTGGTTTGATCTACGATAAATCCGCTGTCATTTGAATTTCAATTTCTTCAATATCAAACCAAACCCAACCTACCCATATGTTTTCCTATATTTTACCTTCTTTAACTTACAGGGGGCGTTCGGTTCGCGAAATCTAACGGAATCTGATGGAAAATGAATGGATTTTTCCATACTAATGTGTTGTTTGGTAGTTAAAAGGAATGAAATGATAATTCCATATTTCAAAATAATTCTCCTTTTTCAAAGATTGTTAATATTGATGGAATTTATTTTCCAATTATAAACATTTTCTCAAATCTACCATATCGACCCGACCCGACCCAACCCCACCTACCCTACGTATTCCTTATCCCCAGTGACGGATCTAGAAAATTATGGCATTGGGGGCAAAAAAAGTTTAATCTTAAACTAGGAGACGGTTGATAGGATGAGCACAAAAATCATCAACAGACATCAATTTCATATTAACAAAATCAGTAGCTGGTAATAATCAATTTAGCAATCCTACAATGAATTTATCAAACTTCAAGTAAAACATATGATTTTCCCAAATTCACATAAAAAATCATTAAATCATGACAAATGTTTTTATAGCCAAAAATGTTTTTGGAGTTCTGACTACTCTTCACATGTATACGAGACAAGTGGATAGAAATAAACCTTTATAATCAACAAGGTTTTCTTTGCATATTTCTCTTCCTGCCCAACGGGGACAGAAGTTTTGTTGATTTTGAAGTTCTATTGCTTCTATGCACTTGTCCCATATGGGAAAAGGAATATAAAGCATCTTTGGCTATGAAATGTTTTGTCATGCATCAATGACTCTAATAGTATGGATTGGAATGTCTTATGAATAATTAATAGCTTCAAATTGTTCAATTAGATTAATTTAGAAACAAAACTCGAATAGTTAATATATATTAGGTACTCTTTTACAAATCTTCCAATACTGGCATCCAATTTGGCATTCAAATGGCCTTTGTAACTACAAAGATAGACTTCATATAACATTTAACAAACATTACATTCAGAGTCAAGTCCCTTAAATATAGGCATCAGGCGAGTTCATTTTCATCACATAAAAAATGGTCTCTACATGCTATAGCACATAACAAAAATGATTGAATATAATAAAAAAAACTATTCAATTCAACAACTAGTAATATTAATTTAGGCCAGTTAACAATCCTACAAAGAATTTATAAAACTCAATTCAATAAGTTAATAACAAATAACAATCATAAATCAACAAAACAACTTAATAAATAGAGAGTTAGGGTTCTTATGATTTTATCATAACACATTCACTGATTCACATAATCACACTAGATGATAAAAGTTTAAAAAACATCAAATTTCTATGGAGATGACTATTTTAATAGAGAGTTAGGGTTTTTACCAAGTCAATACTACCGAGAGATGAGAGATTGAGGGACAAACCGATGAAGCAGCAGTAGGAGATTGAGGGAGGAACCGTATGAAGCAGCACTGCAGCAGTAGGCGATTGAGGGAGGAACCGAGAACCGATCGAGAGAAGCTAAAGAAGGAGAACCGCAACAATAGGCGTCTAGGAGTATTTGCGTGACAGCATGAAGTCCGTGAGGCGTGATTGAGGGCGTCTAGTGGATAAGTGGGTTGGGTATTTGGGTTGTTATTGGACTTTTGGACTACCATTGGGGGCTTACTGAATTTTTTATGGAGGGCCTAAAATATTTCCTATGAACTTTATAACAGCAACTTGACAATCCATAGAGCCCCCCCCATGTATGCCTTCCCCCCTGCTTATCCCCCCACCCTACCTCACCATCCCATCCCACCCCACCCCACCCTACCCATCTCACCCAACTTAACCACATCTACCCTACATATACCTTATCCACCCCACCTTACCTCACACATCCCACCCTCACCTCACCCCACCCTAACCTACCCATCTCAACTAACTTATCACATCTCTTTCCACCCTTATAACCTACCACACCCCACCCAACCTACCCCACCCTGCCCATACCCTAACTACATTACACCAATCTACCCACACATCAAATTTATCCTATCCTATCCTACCGTACCCTATCCCACCTCAACTTATCATACCATCAATCTACTTATCCATCAAACTTACGACATCATTTTTCACTATTATATACCCACCGTAGTATACATTATCTCTAACTCAACCTCATTTTCTACCCTACCTTACCATCTACATACTCACCTATCAAACATATTACATATCTTCCTATCCCTACATTATACACACTCACCTTACTTATTTAATGAAAAAATAAATAAAATAACATGCATTTAAAATATTTTTATTAATAATTTTTTAAAAAAGTTATTAATAATAAATTTTGATCATTTATCACAATTATACTTCAGTTCCTTTGACAAATTTATAAACCAACCAGAAAACAACAAATAAATTAAATCTGAATTTCATTCCTTTACTGCCAACCAAACATGCTACATTATTTGGATTCAGACAGATTACATTCATTCGACAGATTCCATTCCATTTCAAGAATAAACATTCTGCGAACCAAAAGCCGCCTTATTTTTTTCAAAAACAAACAATTTTATTTAAATAAAAACGACTTACAAGATATAAACAAACCCAACCATTACAATACTTTAAAATTTTAAATGGACTCAATTTCAGGTTAATTTCACATTGATCCATTTTACCCGTTTTTCATGTTGTGTTGTGAGATTGTATCTTAATAGACCGAACCCATCAGGTTCGTGTACTAGTTTTGTGGAGTACAATATATTTTGGGTTTATTATGAAAAAACGAACATATTTTCACAGTTTTTACGTTTTCGTCCATCCATGTAATTTTTTTTTCAGAAAAATCCTTAAGTTAACTTTTTTCCTGATTTTATGAAGTTTTGACTATTCGAATCTGGTTGGTAAAACGGATTTTTAAAAACTAAAAAACTGGATTCTAATAGCCAATTTCACTAAAGCAAAAAAAATAACTTAAAGATTTTTCTGGAATAAAATAACATGGAGGCACGAAAGCGAAAAAAGCGTGAAAACATGTTGATTTTTTCATAATCAACTCATATATGTAAAACACAAATGTGCATCATAAACCACACCCAAAAAAAACAAATGTTAAATTACACACATTTTTCACTATAGCCCAAGTAAGATCCATGGGAAGAACAAACCCTAAAATCATGGTACCAAAGAGGAAGAAATCTATACAGACATAGCAGGCATATGATATGATACAGCTTATTGTAACTTCCTACCGATTGAATTGAAGACCGTGAAATAACAATGTAAATAACTACAATGGTGTTTGAATTCCGAAGACGAGGATGATCTTCGTGGTTTGCATTGATTTCATGTTTTCATGAATCACTCCAACTATCATCGTCGTCTTCATCGTCATCGCTTCCAGCAAATGCATGTCGAATTGCGTTTGCTTTCTCTAAAATCGCGGCTACCCTCAAATTAGTTGATGGACCTTGAATGATTGGCCTAGTTTGGACCGCCGGTTTCAAGTTGAAGGACTAGTAGGATAAAATATATAAACAGAACCAATATTGTTAAGAAATGTGAGGGAAAAGGAGCATGAAAATGAAAAACTGTGTATAGAACAATACGATATTAGGGCTGTAATTTGTAAACTAGTTGAACCAAGCTCAAGATAGACTAACAGGTGTTTTAGGCCGAAATAGAACTAGATTCAATAGCTTGACTAGTCAAGGAAGATTCAAGTTAAAATTGATTGCTTTGAAAATATCTATCAAAATTATGTTTGATAGAGCAAGATGGACTCATAAACTCGAATGGCTAAAATATCTATAAGAACTAAGTTTGATGATACGAATTGTTTCAAGTTCAATCCAATATATTAATATGTACATAGGGTTCGCAAAACTTGATAAGAAAAGATATTGGGTGAAGTTCTTATAAGCTCGAGATTGACTCGAATGTTTTGAGGTCATTTTGTATACTCATACTCGATAAATATTACTGAAACGAGCCTTAAACTGGATAAAAACTTGACTTGTTTGCAGTACTAACTTATATGCATGTCGTAAATCACATTATTTCATATGGTGCAAGTATATATATGCAATGTAGATGAAAATTTTGTGAAGTGACGATCATTGGCTGCCATTGCCAAATTAAGAAAAATAAATGTCCAAAAGCCGCATTTTGAAGTGAAAAAAGGAAACAAGAATGGGAAATTTGTACCTTCGCCCGTATCTGTTCCAGTAAAGTGTCTCTTTCCTCTTCCTTTGGGGTTGGAGGCATTGGTCTTTCTGAAACCTTCCTCAACTGCAAAAACAGCAGAAACTCTTTCATTTTACATCATTTTCATGCATTGGTGATTCTTGACGAGATTCATAATCACATCCTAATCCCCCCCCCCCCCCCCCCCCCCCCCATATAAAACATAAGTAAACCTGCTTTATATGAGGGCTTATTTTACTAAACCTTCTTGATATCACTAGGAGAAAAATCAACGCTACCTTGCTTTTGTCATGAGCAGCAACTGCATCAATGAGTGGGGTACGAGGACGCTGAATTTTCATAGGCCGGATGCCATTTGGTCTCTCATCATCAACTATAGGAAGTGAAGATGTGCTTGATGGCCGAATAATTTCAGGTCCAGAAGTTGAAACTTTTTTAGATTGCTCCTGATAGAATGGTGGTTGTGGGACAGTTTGTTCTGTAAATTTCTCGACGTTTATTTCTGATGATGTAATTAAGTTACCATCTTCTTCTGTGTGTAAACTTGACTCTTTTGGTAACGCTTGACTGCTACCCTCAGTGTCTTGATAATCATCTTCAGATTTCTCATTCGCTGCATTTTCCTTCTGAACTAGTGACGGGTGACTTGTGATTTGAGGAAAAGCTGGTGGGAAGTGGTTAGCGACATTTTGACCATCATCTGGTCTTGAATCCGTAGAAGTATCCTGCAACTTTCCCATCCTCCATTGCATAGGTGGAAGAGGTGGCAATGGTGGCATCTCCTCGAGGTTAATCGGAGCTGCATGAGGAAGCATGTTGAAACCAGAAAATGCTGGAGCTGACGGGTATTCAACATCCGTAAGGTTTTTATGGCTGCTCAATTGTGGTAATTCCGGCATAGATACAAGAGGATCTTGAAACTCTTCTGCCTGTTCTAAACAATAGCTTTCATGGTTCACCGTGTAAGGCTCAGAATGAGTATCAGCATGGTTTCGAGAATCTACAGTTCCCAGAAGTGATTGCATACGAGGTTGGTCAACCTTTTCTTCTAGAGGAACAGAGTGGTTTAAGATAGACGACGCATCTTCAAGTGTATCGACATGATTGACTTGGTTCAGAGATGCAGATTCCACAGCTTGGTCGGATGCATTGTTGGGAGCACTGCCCAGAAATTGGCCATTTGATTGATCATTAGGTACCTTGATGCCAGGTTGCAGGTCCGCATCTGGTGAAACATCTGTTTGCAGCCCATTTTGATCTGTTTTTTGGATAACAAGACTTTCATCCTGTATCGTTTTTAAATTTACAGACAAGTTCTCGATACCATTTTCATTCTCATTGACACAGGTACCAGGGAATGTAGGAATGCTATTAAGATCTTGTATGTTTGAATGATCATAAACCGCAGAAGGAACGCAGTCATCTATCTCTGGAGAAATAACCGATTGTTCACTCAATTCCTTCTTTACAGAGGGGTCATCTACATTATTTTCGCTCACGTCGCCACGAGTATCCGGGTAAGAGTTTTGAATGCTATCAAGAAACTGTACATTTGAGGGATTGTAACAAGTAGAAGGAAACGTGTCCAATTCTGGAGAAATAACCGATTGTTCACTTGATTCCTTATTTTCAACAGACTCGTTGGAACTCTGAACGACTTCCGACTCATGGTTAACCAACCCATTCTCACCTGGTTCCTCCTGAGTGGAAAGACTGTTATCTTCAGTCTTTTCAACAGCACTAGGAGGAATGGGAAAAGTCGCAGCTTCAGTTTCCAAATCCACAGATACTACTTCTCTCCCTTCGAATTTTGTGTCTTTATAAGTAGAAAGACTCTCATATTCCTTACTATCAACATGATCAGATGCGGAAACAGAAGCAGTCACGGTTTCAGTTTCATAAGTAACTAATTCAGGTTCTTTTTCCTCCTCTAGAGTAGGAAGATTATCGTCTCTATTTCTATCAGCAGTCTCAACATTATGTTCCGAGCCAAATGATACCGTTTCTCTATCGTGTAATTCTTTTTCATCTTCACTTGAATATAAAACTGAAGCTTCGACTGGATCAGATTTACTCTCGAAAAGTTCATCAGTTAATTGTGGCTCGGGTAAAGAACAAGTATCAGGCTTCACATCGGGATCACAAATGTCAAGTTTTCCCACACGTGAAGTCATAAGGGTAGAATTGGAACTGTGATCCTCATTATCTATCTCACACTGAGGATTTTCAATAAATGATGATGAAGATGGATCATCAATTGTCGAGGAAGCAAGTTCAGATGTAGAATCTATAATTTCTTCCGGAACAATTTCAATTTCTTTCTCTCTCTCAACATCTACGCAACGGTTAGGCCGGTTAGACGACACATCACTCGAATCCGATTCTTCAGAAGTATTTTCTTTGAAAATTGCTCCTTGATCGACAGGTAAAGCTGGATCGGTTGCTGACCTATGACTTGAGATATCACTTGCCTCATTGGAATTAACCGGGCCTGGGTTCGGTGAAACTCTCGGACGAAAAGGAATCTCGGTATATCCAAAGACTTGAGGAGAGTCGATACCACGGGGTGACACGTTGTCAGCTGAAATGCTTGCAGTATCAGAATATGAAAAACTCGTTAATTTCTTTCTAAGCTCGCTACTCTCGTCATCTGATGCAGATTGAGAATCTGAAACACGTGATTGAAGTTGTTCAATATTGGCATCAGAATCTGTTTCCTGCTTTCTGCATTGATCGGAGTCAGCTCTAAGTTCCACATCGGTTTCGATTTCGGACTCCATGGTAGCAAGTGCATCCACATAATTCTCTGCTTCACTTGCAACATCATCGGATTGATATCCATCCGCTTTGCAATCATTGTCAACAGATATGTGCTTCTCTTCTACATCCTCCTCCATTGAATAGACCCCACCTGCTTCCAATTCGATATCCAAAGTTGGCAGCTCTGAAACTGACCTTACAGGTATGTTTTCCGGCACGGTATCCATGTGCTCCTTCATGACCATCTTATCCACACTTGGGGAGTCATATGCATTTCCATTTTCCCTGGGCAAGGGCGAGTCGATTATACCGACCTCACTTCTTTCAAGCGCTGGTCCACCAAAGCTTACGGTAGGTGAATGTAGTGGTGAGGAACCCACAGGTACCTCATGAACAAGTTTATCCTCTGGTGGTGAACTTAACAACTTCTCCATGTATCCCTGTCCACTTTCTGTGTCAAATGGAAGTTTAATTTGCCTTTTCTTCAATTTCACACGACGCGCAGGTTCACTAGTACCATTTTGAACGCGTTCTTCAAGGAGTAATTGATGAAGTCTGTATTATTGCAAATGCAAATGAGTTAGCATCGAAAATTTATACTTAATTTATGCAGCAAAATGAAAAAACAACAAATATAAGAACATTATCATGAAGTAACTGCTTGATTAGGGACCTACTTGACATGTGACGGCTGAAAAGCGTCAGGAGTCCCTCCATTTTTCAATTGTGATCCTTTCTTCTGTTGAAGTAAGAATGATGGTAGTCAGTTCTGTAAAAGGGAATTGCAACATTTCTATTTTTCGCAAACTTCAATATGAAATTACTTGATCATATATTATTAATATTACACGATACTAGTAGCATTGACTTTTATCTACTTTGTCAGTATCCAAATGTATGAGATATTTGCTAAAAAAATGAACACTGATAAAAAAAAAGGGTCGAGGACAATTTGGTTGGCTTAAAATCGAAACCAAACCATACAATTTCAGGATTTAACCTCCAGAAGCTGTTTGGTTTTGGTTTCTCTGAATTTAAAACTTTTCAGGTTTCAATAGCTTTTTTTGGTGGTGGGGGGTTAGGAGTTGTTAGTTTTTCATGGTTGTATATGATAAATGTCAAATGTGATGGTGAAATCAAGCCCAAGTCATAAGTTAGCAAATCTATATAAGATCTGTAAGTAACAACTTGAACATTAAACAGTAATAAAGAAAGGAGAAACGAGAAAGGAAAAGGAATGACGAAAGAGTTGAGATGAAAGAACACACTTTTTTTGTTATTTCTTTAATTGATATAGGTATCTAAAATGGCATTTATAGAGTAATCGGAATGTTTTGGTTATAAGCATTGAAACTGAAACCGAACAGGAAATTTCAAAAAGTTTCAAACCTGTCGGTTTTGCTAATTGGTTTGGTTTTTTGTTTATTTCTGATTTTTGGTTTAGTTTCATTATTATGCACACCCCTACAATAAAAAAAACTATGTGCACAGTCAAGCATAGGATACTTGGATTGTATTTTGGCACGAGGAGAGTATTTATGTAATTTTCGTACAAAGGTACTATAGAAGTCAATTTCAACTAGTTGAGTTTAGTTATATGGTCTCTTTAATGGAACTGTATAATTACTTTCAAGATTTCAAGAGTTCAAGTAATCAATCATACAATAGACTAAAATTACAATGGAAGAGCAAAGCCTCTGACAATAATCCATTAACCCAAAATAAGTGCACTCGTAATGAAGTGCAGTATTTTATAAGTTATCAACTTTTTGAAACATCATAGTTTGCTTTTCATTGAAAACTAACCACCATTCCAGCGTAAATGCCTAAAAGGGCTATAGCTTGCAAGAATGAGCAATTTTTGACAAATTTCTATAAATGTGAAAAGAAAACGTTGTTCTTACCATTACTTGTCCATTTTTTTGCCCATTCTTGCAATTTTTAGTGTTTTTTTCCTTTTCTTATTTTGCAAGGAAAAGCCAAACATGATTATGTGAGAGGTCAATCACTTTGTGGTCAAGTAAAATACCAAAATAAAAAAAAAGATGAATAATAATTGAGTTGTAATCATGCATGCCCATGGCATGGAAAATGATTTGGTGCCTGTGAGCATTGAAGTGTAATGTGAAAGATGAAACAACACAGCCTGAGCAATTACCCATGGATAATAATGAAAAAAACAACCAAGCATCTGCATATTTTAACATAAGATGTAATTTAACAGAAGTACCATAGATTAGCATTTATTATAGGGTTTATTATGAAAAAACCAACATGTTTTCATGTTTTTTTGCGTTTTAGTCCCTCCATGATATTTTTTCCCATAAAAAGCCTCAAGTTATTCTTTTATTATTGGTTCAGTGAAATTTTGGACATTAGACCCCGGTTATAATTTGTGAACCGGGTTTTAAAAACCTGAAAAACCGGGTTTCAATGTCCAAATTTCACTAAACCAAAAAGAAAAGAATAACTTGAGGACTTTTATGGAAAAAAATAACATGAAGGGACGAAAACGCAAAAAAACATGAAAACATGTTGGTTTTTTTTCATAATAAACCCTTTATTATAAATATAAACTAGTTGCTAGGCATAGTAACTTGATTTTATAAATAACATTAGCTTAATGCATTTCATCAAACTCACCTTTGTCTTACGGGTTTTTTTGTTCCTTTGAGCTTCTACAGTAGTCATTTCATATGATGATGCTTCCACTTTATAAAATGATGGGTCAGTGTAACGTTTTAGGCATGCACCGGCACCAGCAACATCAAACCTTTTGACAGACATAAGTTAGTAATGTTTGAAGTTATTTAAAGGAACAATAGGTACTACTAGTTCAGTACTTCTAACTGAAAATTTACGGTCAACTATTGACCTTAGGTGTAAAAGGAGGTAACTTAATTATTCTAGCATAGAGAAAAAAGGCCCACAACATTTCATATATCTTAGTTGAGTATGTAAAACATCAAAGCAAACTTTGCATTTCGGAAGGTCCTAGGCATGACATATCAACTCCAGTTATGGGATGGAGGGAGTATATTTAAGAGAATATAAAATTCCGTACTTGTCTAGAAGAAATAGCCGAGGAGGGCCACGACATTCTTCATAAGAATCCATGACAAACCGAGGTAAATCTCCCTTCGTGATAAGATTCTGCTCTGTTTTTAGATTAGGATGCCAGCCAATACCTACGAAAATCAACAATGATCCACAGTAATTAGTCATGTGGATAACAATTTTACTTGGAGAGAAATGCAATATGGAGTCAATTCAATGATCACATGGTTAGATGTCTTGTCTGATAACATGAAATTTAGGTTAGTTTAGCCTATTATATATTTTATTTGTTTGATATGGTCGATTAGCCTTTTATCTTTCTTGTCATAGATCTTATTAGGGTTTTCACCATTTATATCAAACAACAGTATCCAGAAGATCTAATTATTAATATAAAGATAATTCGAGTGAATGTCAACTTTCTACCATTGTTAGGAGCAGAACACTAACCTGAATTGGAGAAAAATGGTGAATGGGACGTCTGGGATAAGAATGCCCTTTCGATTGAAGGCAAATCTGACTCGAGCTGCTGAACACGTCCCAGTAGACCATGGCCCCTAGCGGCAGTTACCATCACTTCTTCATGCAAACCATGGAAAATTTCTGCTGCAAACCTTTTGATGTAGATGTAAACTTTTGTTAGAACAATATCATGTGAAGTACAGTGATAATGAGAAACTATCCTAGAAAGACCCAGCACTAGGATCATTAAGACACCAACAATCTTAGTTTTTTTAATATCAAACTTGAGAAAAACTCTGTTCTTACATCATACATCCACATACTAATACACATAATGAACCCATGCCAGTTTTTGGAAAAAATATTAGGGGGCGTTTGGTTCGTAGGAATTCAAACTTAATTGCTGTCAGATTCTAATTTCTTTAGAAATTCCAATTCCTTCAAAAACATCCCAACGAACCAAACACTACATTATTACTACCTAATTCAGGATGTATAACTTTTCTTTTCAACAATGGTATTGTTCTAACAATCCTAGATCACTCAAAAAAAAAGTGAGAGTCTACAAATTAAGAATGAGGTTGTGAATCATAAAAAATATGTGTTCACGAAATAATCAAGGGCCTGTTTGGTTCACGGGACACTCAACACAGTTTTTTAATCCATAGAGGATCGTTACAGACTTACAGCTCCTCACATAGGATTCCACATCATCCTCTATAAGACTGATGGTAACATATTCCAACCTTAGACCTTTGTCACTATACCCAAAATCCTGAGGTAAATCTTGTGATATTAAAAATCAAACCTCTAGGATTAGTCAAACACCAAACAAACCTTCCGAAATCATACAGAAGCCCAACAAGACAATAATCAGGGATCCTAAGGAATAACAGCATAGATGCTTGTTTCATAGGGATACTCCATCATAGTGATTTCAATGCTATGTGCTGCCTCTTCCCAACTGAGACAAGTTATGTGTCGTGATAGGAATTAGGGCTAATGAAGTATGTTATCCCTTAAGAATTATAGTCAATTAAGCCACACACCAGTAGCATGGAGGTTAAAATTTTAAGCTAAAAATTTTTTATGTAGTTAATTTGATGAATGAGATAGAAACTGCAACTCCAATTTGGTAGATCTGCTTCTCAAATTCTCAATCAAACTGCATGTGAATATCATATCATCGTGTTCTAAAGTATAGATGAGTTTTGGAACCTCCATGCAAAGAGCTAAATTTATGAGCACACAAACAACTTTAAACTCAAAAGAATATGGCCAGCCTACTTTAGCTGGCATACCTTCTATAATTTCACACTTATTGGCTAGGTAGGCATGCACTAATTTCCACATCAAGTAAAAAATGTGAAAAAAATTAAAGGAAAAAAGGTCATGATAATCTTGCCATCAGTGTTTGAATTACACATGCTTCCCTAGTCATGTCTAATGCTTGAAAGATTACACAATTTAGTTTTAAATATATGAAGCAGGGAACATAAAGCTACCCAATATCATCCTCAGTTGGATACAAAGATTTGGTTAACTTGATTAATATGATGAATTTTATCTACCTAACGACCATGTACTTTCCAATTAATCAAAAGCATGAAAACCTATAATTTAATATTGCATTGTAAGTTAAAAACAATGTATTCTGATAGCATTACCATGATCAACCAAAAAATCAACCATAACAATTACATAAATTCCCTCATGATTTCAACTGTGAAAGATCTAGAAACCTAAAATACACACACTTTCTCTTTTTCATTCACCAAATACATCATCATTCCCCAGAACAAATCCATGATATCATCAACCAGATTTATACAAAACAGAATCAGTAATCTATGTGTTTGTATAAACCAAGGCAGTAATTCACAGTTTGTAAGCAAGAAATCCAGTTTTAGTAAATTAATTCAGAGTTAATTTACTTCTGCAAATTCGCTCAAATTCAATTTCCAAGGCATGGACAATGGACAATATTCTCCTAAAATACAGCACTATTTTAGAAAGATGCAATTCAAGATTTAAATCGGTACAGAAGCTGAGTTAATTCAGGTTTTGAACTCATTCGACTCCAAATCCAATTGCACCATGACAGAAACTAAGAAAATTCCTAACATATCCGTCGCTTAAAATCTGAATAAAAACTTATTCAAATATGAAACGAAAATCTTCACTTCTAATTCCAGACCTCCGATTTAATTCTCCCAATCAGAAACTAAAATAAGATATTATAATGAAAGGAATTACGATACAAAAAACAGAAGTACTGACTCGGCTAGGTCACCGAGCTGACGGAGAACTCCAACGAGACCGGCCATTGCAACACCTTCAAGCAAAGCTTCAGGATCATCTTTATCAGCTGATTTATACAGCTCTGGATCAGCCAAACTGAACTCATTTCGTATCTGATATCTACTGAATGGCATTTCCTCTGATTTTTTTCAAATTCAGCTCAACAAAATCTCATCAACAATCATAACTAATTTTGCATCTACACTACCTTCCACAAATTTCACACATCAAAATTCAAATGAAAGATCTTCAAAAACTCTTGCACATCGAAAGAATTTCTAGAGAGAGAAAGTGATGAGAGAGAGAGAGATTAGTGGGGGTGTTGAAATGAATGTGAAGAAGAATACAGAGGAAATGGAGGCGACTCGGTGGTGAGTTGTAAGTTTCACTTAAGCCCTTGTACTTTTGACATATTGCATATAAAACCCCTACAAGTTTGATTTAAGTATATGTTAATTATTGTTAAGAGTAAATTACGGAAATGGTCCCAGTAGTTTGCATAAAACTTTGGATACGGTTCCTGTGGTTTCAATTTTGCATAAACGGTCCTTATTATCACTGTTTACTTGCAAAAATGGTACATCTGCCGTTAACTTTAACAATCAAATGGTTAAATCTTTTATAATGACCATTTTACCCTTTTCTTTGATAACATTTTGGTCCCTCAAGTTTGTAGTTTATTTTAGTTTTGGTCCCTCAAGTAAATTTTTTTATTTAACTCTTTTATTATTATTATTATTAGAGTTAATTGCATAGATGGTCCTTTAACTATCCCCAAATTGCAGTTATCGTCCTTTTTTCGAAAACGTTGCAAATTGGGTGGTTTATGTATCGAAAAGTTGCATTTATGGTCCTTTCTAACGATTTCCGTTAACTTTTGAGGTTAAGTCAAGGGCATTTTAGTCTTTTTAAAAATAAAGGACCTTTTGTACAATTTCTTCTTATTATTATTATTGTTATTAACCCTCCGACTAAATCACCGGTTTCTTTTACTCTCTCCGACGAACTCCCCCTCCATTGAACAAATCAAATACAACCCATTTGAGAAGAAAAAAGAAAGGAAGGGAGCCATGGCGGTTGTTAGGGGGCGTAGAAGGGGGAAACAAAGATATGGTGGAGGATGGTGGTTGAACAAGGCAACTGAGGCAGAGGGTAAGCAAATCCCCAAATAGAAGATCTTGTGAGAAGCAACACGCGTCGTCCTTCCCTGGCAGTCGGTTTATTTTCTCGTGGTTCTACTTTGAAGCCACCCATCAACAACAATTTTCAATCCCAACCACCGCCATGTCCGCCACCAAGCCAGTCCGGAAATTTCTGCCGCCCTGCTGGACGTGTGACGAGGCCCTCGTTCTAATCGAGGCCTATGGTGAACGGTGGTACGCCTTCCATCGTGCCTTTTTACGAAACCCTGATTGGGACGTCACCCGCCCAAGACCTCCGCCCAGTGCCGCCACAAGATGAAGAAGTTGCACCAGCGCCACCGTGCTGAGAAGCAACGCGCCTCGTCCTACTCTGGCGGTCGGTTCTTCTCCTCGTGGTTCTACTTTGAAGCCATGGAGGCCATGGAAAACGGTCGCTGTGTTCTTTAATCTTGCAATCCAAAATTTGAATCTGTTTAATAATAATAATAATAATAAGAAAAATTGCAAAAAAGTCTTTTATCTTTAAAAAGACGAAAATGCCCTTAACTTAACCTCAAAAGTTAGCGAAAATCGTTAGAAAGGACCATAAATGCAACTTTTCGATACATAAATCACCCAATTTGCAACGTTTTCGAAAAAAGGACGATAACTGCAATTTGGGGATAGTTAAAGGACCATCTATGCAATTAACTCTTATTATTATTTACTATTGATTTAACTTTTTACATATTAATTTGTTGTTTATTAAGTTTCCTATATTTTAATATATTTTCAGTTTAAATTACAAACTTATTAAATTTTTTTAGACTAAATTACATAAATGGTCCCTGTGGTTTATATGAAATTACGGTTTTGGTCCCTGAAAAAATTTTATTACACCACTAGTCCCTAAAATCGAAAAGCTGTAACATTTTGGTCCCTGAAACTAACGGCGGTTAACTTGAGCCGTTAGTTTCAGGGGCATTTTCGTCCGTTTGTATTTCAGGGACCATTTATGTACATATCATACTTTCAGGGACCAAAATGTTACTTTCTTTTTATAATTTAATTTAATTTTTATAGTTTTCATATATATATATATATATATTTAGTATTTCTTTTTTTTTTATATATATAAATTAATTATCCAAATATAACATTTTATTTTTTATTCCTTTTATTTTAATTATTAATTTTTATTTGTATGTTTATTGTTATTATTAAGGTTAGCTTTTTTTTATGTATTACTATAATTATTTATTTAAGATTATATATGATATACATGGTTCATTTTTTCAATTATTTATTGAGAATCCAAATCTTTCTCTATTCTCTTTTGCATTTAAGAAAATAAAAACCAGTTGTAGTTTTTTCGTTCGGAAAATCTAAAATCGAAATAATTTATTTCTTTTATCCATTCAAAAAAGTTCAAAATAAGGACGGTTGAAGCTTTTTTTCGTTTGGAAAAAAATATAATCAAAATGGTTCGTAGTTTCTTCATTGCAAATACTTGATAAAAAATTTAATTTTAAATGGTTTGAAAAAATCAAGAATTGGAATGGTTAATCGCCTTTTAGTAAAAAAAAATTTAATTTCGAATGGTTTGTTGTTTTTTATTGAAAAATTTGAAGTTTTATTGATTTTTTTATCTACGTTTAATTAAAAATCCGAATGGTTTTTTGTTTGAAAAAATCAAATATCATAATGATTCATCGTTTTTTGATCAAATAATTAAAATAAAAAATAACAATTCTTAATTTATTTATTTTTTACTAAACGATAAACCAATCCAATTTAAAAATCAATCTTATTTTTAATTAAACGTAGATAAAAATCAATAAAACTTCGATATTTTTAATAAAAAACAACAAATCATTCGGAATTTAATTTTTTTTAATTACTAAAAAGCGATTAACTATTCCAATTCTTGATTTTTTCAGACCATTTAGAAATAAAAATTTTATTAACTATTTGCAATGAAGAAACTACGAACCATTTTGATTTTATTCTTTTTCCAAATGAAAAAAAACTTCAACACGTCCTTAATTTGGACTTTTTTGAATGAAGAAAAGAAATAAATCATTACGATTTTAGACTTTCCGGACGAAAAAAAAAAACTACAACTAGTTTTTATTTTTCTTAAATGAAAAAAAGAACAAATAAATATTTGGATTCTCAATAAATAATTGAAAAAAAAATGAACCATGTATATCATATATAATCTTAAATAAATAATTATAGTAATACATAAAAAAGCTAACCAACAATAAATATACAAATAAAAATTAATAATTAATACAAAAGGAATAAAAAATAAAATGTTATATTTGAATAATTAATTTATAAAAAAATACTAAATATATATATGAAAACTATGAAAGTTAAATTAAATTATAAAAAGAAAGTAACATTTTAGTCCCTGAAAGTATGATATGTACATAAATGGCTCTGAAATTCAAAAGGACGAAAATGCCCCTGAAACTAACGGCTCAAGTTAACCGCCGTTAGTTTCAGGAACCAAAATGTTACAACTTTTCGATTTTAGGGACTAGTGGTGTAATAAAATTCTTTCAGGGACCAAAACCGTAATTTCATATAAACCACAGGGACCATTTATGTAATTTAGTCTTTTTTTTATTATAAACAATAGTATCAAATTGGAATCCATTTCGTTTTTTTAGTTTATTCGAATGAAAAAATACAAATATTTTATATTGTAGTTTTTCAAACCAAAATAATTTGAATCTTAAGTTTTTATTTCTTTTTTACAAACGAAAAAAAGTTACTAACCATTCATGTTTAATTTTTTTCATTTTCAAAATGTAAAAAGCTACGAAAACCTATCTGTTTTTTAATTTTTTCTGCACCAAAAGATTCAACCTATTCTGATTTTATGTTTTGGAAAACGAAAGTAAATACAAACAATTCTGTTATTAGTTTTTGCAAATGAAAAAATTATGAATAATTCTGATTTTCAGTTTTTCCACACAAAAAAATCAATTTATTTTTCTAGTTTTTCGAACCAAACCATTATCTTTTTTTTTGTCCGAACGAAAAACTAGGAACCATTACGTTTTAAAGTTTTTAAAAAAAATAAAATAGTGTGTACCCTTTTTGTTCCGAAAAACAAAAAAAAAATGAAATGGTTTGTAGTTTTTAAGATTGAAAAAAGTTAAAAATGTAATTATTAGAATAACATAAAAACGTAACAAAAAATATAGACTATTTCATTTTTTGAAAAATCGTATTTTGTACGTTTGGAAAAGACTAAAAAATCAAAATGAGTCTATTTTTTTGTTCGCTTTTTATGTTATTTAAATCATTACGTTTTAAACCTTTTTCAATAGTAAAAAACTAAAAACCATTCCATTTTCTTAGTTTTTCAAAACAAAAAGTCTACACACTATTTCATTTTTTTAAACAACTTTAAAGCGTAATGGTTCGTAGTTTTTCGTTCGGAGAAAAAAATAAAAGGTAATGGTTTGGTTGAAAAACTAGAAAAATAAATTAATTTTTGTTTGGAAAAACTGAAAATCAGAATTATTCATGGTTTTTTCGTTTGCAAAAACTAATAACAGAATTGTTTGTATTTATTTTCGTTTTCCAAAACAAAAAATCGGTATGGGTTGAATTTTTTGGTGCAGAAAAAAAATAAAAAACGGATTGGTCTTCTTAGTTTTTTACGTTTTAAGATGAAAAAACTTAAAACATGTATGATTAGTAACTTCTTTTCGTTTGAAAAAACAAATAAAAGCTTAAGGTTCAAAATTTTTTCGTTTGTAAACTAGAATATAAAATGATTGTATTTTTCATTTGAAAAAGCTAAAAAAGGAAATAGATTCTAATTTGATACAATTGTTTATAATAAAAAGAAATGATTAAGTTTGTAATTTAAATTATAAAATATATTAAAATATAGGAAACTCAATAAACAAAAAAAATTAATAATAAAAAGTTAAAATAATAATAATAATACTAATAATAATAAATAATAGTTATAATAATAATAATAATATAATAAAAATAAAAGAGTTAAATAAAAAAAATTTACTTGAAGGACCAAAACTAAAATGAACTACAAACTTGAGGGACCAAAATGTTATAAAAGAAAAGGGTAAAATGGTCATTATAAAAGATTTAACCACTTGTTTGTTAAAGTTAACGGCATATGGACTATTTTTGCAAGTAAACAGTGATAATAATAAGGACTATTTATGCAAAATTGAAACTACAGGGACCGTATCCAAAGTTTTATGCAAACCACAGGGACCATTTATGTAATTTACTCTGTTGTTAATTTGTTACGTAATGACGTTATTTTAATCAACAAAAATTTAGAAATAACTAAATAAGTCAACACCCTTTTGATATGACATCATATATTTATTAAAAAA
This sequence comes from Centrapalus pauciflorus, assembly GCA_020465985.1. NCBI lineage: Eukaryota > Viridiplantae > Streptophyta > Magnoliopsida > Asterales > Asteraceae > Centrapalus > Centrapalus pauciflorus. The sequence goes on from JAANYP010000268.1 coordinate 253,133, forward strand.
AATAATTAGATTATCTCTATACTTTTGTGTTAATTTTATTTAGTTTAGGCTTATATTTCAAAGAATATTTAATTCGTTAAAATGCGAGGTAAGTAAAGTAATTGATAACATTTTATAAATTTTTTGATGAGTTTAATTACTTTAGAAACGTTTTAAATGACCAAACGCTAGTACGCTACCATGGTTGTCATCATTTATCATTTGCATATACTGATTAAGTGTTTAGATATGCATTAAAACTCGATTATTGTAATTTGAAATTATGGTAATCAAATTTGTAGTGTTTAGAATTATCGAAAATGATTTGAAATAATACTAAATCCTTGAATAAATTGAACAACACCAAAGAAACGCAGTTAACGATCAAAGTTGTTTTGATGGACATCATCATGTCACTGGTTATGTTGAATAAATACAATCGGGAGTTGGCTAGTAGCATTCAATGCATTTTATGATCATGTCACTTAAACGAACACAATTGTGTTGATTATAGTCACAAAATGAATTTTTAATTAGGGTTTTACAGTAGTTTTGAACTTATACTTTTCTTATGGCATCTAGGGTTTTTATCTGGAATCGGATGTGGTATTATATATTCATGTCACGGTTGATTATTCATATACTCGAATTACAAGCTCACAGATGATAAGATTACTTTTTTTCGCCCATGAATAATAGTCACGTTAAAAATACATAAGTACTTGTGTTCTTGTTCTTCAACCTAATAATAAGATGATAGTGCGAGTCAAAGTTAAAAATGAGATGTGAGTAAAAAGAAAATGTACATCATGATAATATACATTATAATCAGATGTGACAATTTGGCCCAATGGGTCAAATGGACGGGATGGTCAAAATGACCCATAGTAAAAAGTTATGTTTGAACGTAATTTTTTTAAAATGAAAATTCTAGAAAATGCGATGTTAAACACACTGTTTTTTGAAGGAAAAAAAATTAATAATATGTAAATTTTTATTTTTTGATCGTCAACCAATTCGATCTGTTTGTTTGAATGGATCATAATTGTCACCTCTAATTATAATCATCTTACTATCTAAAATATTACACGCTTAGACACCAAAATGTTTTTGTCAATTTTGGTCATTGATTAAATAATTTACGGTTAATAAACATATATTAAACAACAATTAGTTATTGACATTGACGTATAATAAACAAAAATTATTGAAATTTTTTGTAACAACAATTGGGGGAACAGATTTGCAACCAAAACAATGGTGCAACATGATGCCTTTCGAGGCAAACGATAATAAGAAGTGTGATGACAAGAGATACAACTGCGATGACATTGGCTTGTAATTATATTATAACAAATTGACAATAACGACAAAAGTTGTGTCGGGTTGAAGAGAAATCAACAAAAATATCCTAAACATGTGTATAATACATCATAATGGTAACATGAGACGATAGAAAAAGAGAATTAGAAAAAAAAAGAGAAAATAAAGAAACGTCAAGGAAGATGGTGATTGCAAGTCTACGATGACAAACTTAGAAGGCATGAAAGGGAAGTGAAAGGGAAAAGACAATAACATAAGGGGCGTTTGGTTCGTGTATTTCCTGAGATTTACTTTAAAATCATGTGTTTGATTCGCAGATTTCAGTAAGGATTTAAAATCCTAAGATTTTTAAACCCTTTCTTTCTTTATTATTTAAAAACTTAGCCTCCCTACTAGGATTTTAAATTTCAGTTACTTTGCATTCTTCAGATTAACAAATTTTTTCTAAAAGATAATGCAGAATCTTTGACAAAATTTTACAAATTAAAATTTTGCATAATGGAAATTTTTTGACAGAATGCAAATCCTAAAAGAAAAATCTGTGAACCAAACGCCCTTAGGCTTTCAGATTATCTAAAGTAATAAATAACTCATACGTACTACACTAATCAATATTTAATCTGGTTAGATTAACTATATTAAACTTAAACTAATATATTTTATCAAATATACTTAATAAAAATGTTTGTTAACTTTTTAATGAAACAAATAAAATATTTACTTAAATATAAAAAATCCTGTCTTTCCGTTAGTTGTTAAATGAATTAAAAAGGTTTTTGTCACTTTTTAAGTGTAAAAGGTGCTTTTTCAACTTTCAATTGTTCCCATCAACAACCTTTTATTGCTATTCAATAGATAACATATAATTTTTTATGAGTTTATTATAAGAAAACGAGTAAATTACAGAAACGGTCCCTGTGGTTTGGTCGAAATTATGAATATGGTCCCTGGTCTTTAAAAATTACATAAATGGCCCCTCAAAACACTATTTACTTGCAAAAAATGGTCGCTCTTTCTCTTAACTTTTTTTAAATGACAGTTTTGCCCTTTTCTTAATAACAATTTGGTCCCTTAACTATGGAATTTAATTTCAACTTTAGTCCTTTGCATAAAATTTCACTTTATGTTTAAATTTAAAAATGTTAATTTAGAAAACTAATTATTATTATTATTACTTCTTAAAATATATTTGTTTTATTATTAGAATTATTCTAATTTGAATATTTAAATTTATTTAATTGGCACTCGTGCTACTGTTTTCTTCTAATTATTTTTTGATTTAATTCATTTTATTTTAAATATTTTTGTAATAATAAATTTTAGTTTACACTACAACTTTATTCATTTTATTCTGATTATTTTGTTAGATTAATATGTTTTGATTTAATTACAAAGTATAAACCAAAATGCATCCATCAAAGTATACAATCCAAAACGTATATGTTTCGTTAAATCAAAACATATAAATGTTTATATATTTTTTACTTCAAATTTATAATTAATTTGAAATGTATTAACGTTACAAATATTTAAGTTAAAAATGAGTAAAATAATTTGTATATATATTTTTCTTCAAAATTAAGTCAAAACTTAAAAACGTAAAAAAATATATAAATGAAAATGAATAAAATTTTAAGTCTACATATTTTTATTAGAAATACAATTAAATCGAGATGTAGTAAGTAACGAAATAATTAAAACAAAACGAATAAAATACGAAGTTTAAATTGAAACGTATTAATGTTACAAAATATTTAATAATAAATAAAATACTAAATTTGAATCCAAACATATTAACACAAAAATATTTAAATCAAAATGTTAAATCCTTAGTTTATATATATATTATTAAAAAGTATAATTAAATCAAAATATATTAACGTAATGAAATAGTTAGATAATAATATAAAAAGATAAAAATGTATAGATATTTTATCAAATGAAACATAAGAACAAATAAATTTTTAATAATTAAATTGAATATATAAGAGAAACGTAAATTAAGTAAATTAAATATTATAGTTGAAATAATTTTTAATAAATAAAAAATCAATATATTTTATAACATAATATATTTAAAAAATAAAACTGTATAGATAATAATATTAATAATAATAATAAATTTAAAGAAAAGGTGAAATCTTTTAAAAGGGACTAAAATTGAAAATATGACATTGTTGAGGGACCATATTGTTATTGACAAAAGGGCAAAACCGTCATTTAAAAAAAGTTAAGAGAAAGAGGGACCATTTTTGCAAGTAAATAGTGTTTTGAGGGACCATTTATGTCATTTTTAAAAACCAGGGACCATATCCATAATTTCAACCAAACCACAGGGACCATTTTTGTAATTTACTCTAAAAAAACCAATAAGTTTTTACGTTTTTGTTTTTCCTTTTTATTTTTTTTTTCAGAAAAGTCATCAAAATATATATATATATATATATATATATATATATATATATATATATATATATATATATAGGGTCGGGATCAATGGAGTACCATGTTAGACTGGGGAACCGGAGTCCACCCATGTTTGGTTATAAGTTTAAAAGGGTAATATAGTCAATTAGATTTGTATTAAATTATAGATGACAACTAATAATATAATAGTTTCCTTAATCATAGGGATTTACTTCCATAACATATATATAATAAATTTCAAAATGGGTTTTAATGAACATGTTTAATCGGATTCGACAATGGGTTTTAGTGAACATGTTCAATCGGATTCGACAATGGGTTTTAGTGCACATGTTCAATTGGATTCGACAATGAGTTTTAATAAACAACTGAACATTTTCAACTGGACGTGTCAAATGAAGGTATTTATTATTTTCTTGAAACCGTTCGTGAAGGTTCATTTTTATTTACACGTTATTGAACATGTGCACTCGGAGTTTATTGCATTTTTTGTCGTTGTTATCCGTTTTGATGATAAACCAATATTGACGGTATTGAACATGTTCAATCGTGGTTTATGTAGTGTTATCATTGCACATGTTCAGTATGAGTGTAATAATGATATTAACTAAAATAGAGATCTTCATGGGATACACGGAATCTTTGATTATAATTTAAATTATTTAATACCATTTTTACCCCCAACATTAATTAATGTGGGAAAGAATTTTAAACAAAATTATATTATATTTTAATGATTTTAATGATAAATGATTGACTACAAATGGTTCCCCGGTACCCCAGTCTAATATGGTACCCCATTGATCTTGAATATATATATATATATATATATATATATATATATATATATATATATATATATATATATATATTGTTTCTTGAAATTTGACTATTAGAGTCCGGTTATAGTTGGTAAACCAGGTTTTTAAAAGCTTAAAACCGGATTATAATAGTCAGATTTCATTATACCGAATAAAAAAGGTTAACTTGGTGACTTTTCTGAAAAAAAATAATATGGAGGAACAAAAACTCAAAAACAAATATAAAAACATGCTGGTACTATAATAAAAACCCAAGTTTTAGTTACAAAATGTAATTAAAGAAAAGTTGGGGGTGGGGTCAAATAAAATATTTACTTAAATATAAAAAATCCTGTCTTTCCCTTAGTTGTTAAATGAATTAAAAAGGTTTTTGTCACTTTTTAAGTGTAAAAGGTGCTTTTTCAACTTTCAATTGTTCCCATCAACAACCTTTTATTGCTATTCAATAGATAACATATAATTTTTTATGAGTTTATTATAAGAAAACGAGTAAATTACAGAAACGGTCCCTGTGGTTTGGTCGAAATTATGAATATGGTCCCTGGTCTTTAAAAATTACATAAATGGCCCCTCAAAACACTATTTACTTGCAAAAATGGTCGCTCTTTCTCTTAACTTTTTTTAAATGACAGTTTTGCCCTTTTCTTAATAACAATTTGGTCCCTTAACTATGGAATTTAATTTCAACTTTAGTCCTTTGCATAAAATTTCACTTTATGTTTAAATTTAAAAATGTTAATTTAGAAAACTAATTATTATTATTATTACTTCTTAAAATATATTTGTTTTATTATTAGAATTATTCTAATTTGAATATTTAAATTTATTTAATTGGCACTCGTGCTACTGTTTTCTTCTAATTATTTTTTGATTTAATTCATTTTATTTTAAATATTTTTGTAATAATAAATTTTAGTTTACACTACAACTTTATTCATTTTATTCTGATTATTTTGTTAGATTAATATGTTTTGATTTAATTACAAAGTATAAACCAAAATGCATCCATCAAAGTATACAATCCAAAACGTATATGTTTCGTTAAATCAAAACATATAAATGTTTATATATTTTTTACTTCAAATTTATAATTAATTTGAAATGTATTAACGTTACAAATATTTAAGTTAAAAATGAGTAAAATAATTTGTATATATATTTTTCTTCAAAATTAAGTCAAAACTTAAAAACGTAAAAAAATATATAAATGAAAATGAATAAAATTTTAAGTCTACATATTTTTATTAGAAATACAATTAAATCGAGATGTAGTAAGTAACGAAATAATTAAAACAAAACGAATAAAATACGAAGTTTAAATTGAAACGTATTAATGTTACAAAATATTTAATAATAAATAAAATACTAAATTTGAATCCAAACATATTAACACAAAAATATTTAAATCAAAATGTTAAATCCTTAGTTTATATATATATTATTAAAAAGTATAATTAAATCAAAATATATTAACGTAATGAAATAGTTAGATAATAATATAAAAAGATAAAAATGTATAGATATTTTATCAAATGAAACATAAGAACAAATAAATTTTTAATAATTAAATTGAATATATAAGAGAAACGTAAATTAAGTAAATTAAATATTATAGTTGAAATAATTTTTAATAAATAAAAAATCAATATATTTTATAACATAATATATTTAAAAAATAAAACTGTATAGATAATAATATTAATAATAATAATAAATTTAAAGAAAAGGTGAAATCTTTTAAAAGGGACTAAAATTGAAAATATGACATTGTTGAGGGACCATATTGTTATTGACAAAAGGGCAAAACCGTCATTTAAAAAAAGTTAAGAGAAAGAGGGACCATTTTTGCAAGTAAATAGTGTTTTGAGGGACCATTTATGTCATTTTTAAAAACCAGGGACCATATCCATAATTTCAACCAAACCACAGGGACCATTTTTGTAATTTACTCTAAAAAAACCAATAAGTTTTTACGTTTTTGTTTTTCCTTTTTATTTTTTTTTTCAGAAAAGTCATCAAAATATATATATATATATATATATATATATATATATATATATATATATATATATAGGGTCGGGATCAATGGAGTACCATGTTAGACTGGGGAACCGGAGTCCACCCATGTTTGGTTATAAGTTTAAAAGGGTAATATAGTCAATTAGATTTGTATTAAATTATAGATGACAACTAATAATATAATAGTTTCCTTAATCATAGGGATTTACTTCCATAACATATATATAATAAATTTCAAAATGGGTTTTAATGAACATGTTTAATCGGATTCGACAATGGGTTTTAGTGAACATGTTCAATCGGATTCGACAATGGGTTTTAGTGCACATGTTCAATTGGATTCGACAATGAGTTTTAATAAACAACTGAACATTTTCAACTGGACGTGTCAAATGAAGGTATTTATTATTTTCTTGAAACCGTTCGTGAAGGTTCAATTTTATTTACACGTTATTGAACATGTGCACTCGGAGTTTATTGCATTTTTTGTCGTTGTTATCCGTTTTGATGATAAACCAATATTGACGGTATTGAACATGTTCAATCGTGGTTTATGAAGTGTTATCATTGCACATGTTCAGTATGAGTGTAATAATGATATTAACTAAAATAGAGATCTTCATGGGATACACGGAATCTTTGATTATAATTTAAATTATTTAATACCATTTTTACCCCCAACATTAATTAATGTGGGAAAGAATTTTAAACAAAATTATATTATATTTTAATGATTTTAATGATAAATGATTGACTACAAATGGTTCCCCGGTACCCCAGTCTAATATGGTACCCCATTGATCTTGAATATATATATATATATATATATATATATATATATATATATATATATATATATATATATATATATTGTTTCTTGAAATTTGACTATTAGAGTCCGGTTATAGTTGGTAAACCAGGTTTTTAAAAGCTGAAAACCGGATTATAATAGTCAGATTTCATTATACCGAATAAAAAAGGTTAACTTGGTGACTTTTCTGAAAAAAAATAATATGGAGGAACAAAAACTCAAAAACAAATATAAAAACATGCTGGTACTATAATAAAAACCCAAGTTTTAGTTACAAAATGTAATTAAAGAAAAGTTGGGGGTGGGGTCAAATATATTAAGTAAATGTTAATATAAAAAATAGTTTGTAACTAATCATGGTGCTTAAAATACGGAGAGAACATAATGAAAGAGGCAATCGAGGGGAATAAAATGCTCGGGTTGCGTATCAAAGAATGTAACAGATGTACTTTTCATACATTTATTAAAGGGTTTATCAAAAAAAAAAAAAAAAAAAATTACTAAAATAGCCACGTACTACATTCCTTTATCATTTTTTAGCCATTAAAATTTTATTTTACCTAAATAGCCACACTCGTTATCATATTTACGTGATATCCACCATTTACGTGATATGTACTTTTTATTCATATTTTAATGCATTACTTTACAAAAGGTGTTTGGTAACGTAAATGCTTGTACTTTAAGTGACCACTTTATTAAAAGTGGTCACTTAAAGTACGAGCATTTACGTTACCAAACACCTTTTGTAACGTAATGCATTAAAATATGAATAAAAGATACATATCACGTAAATGTGGTAACGTAAAGTGTGGCTATTTTGGTAAAATGAAAATTTAATGGCTAAAAAGTGATAAAGGGGTGTGATATGTGACTATTTTAGTAATTATCACAAAAAATCACTCAAAATAACAAACACCTTTTCTAAATTTTTTATTATAGCAATCTCGTAAATTTTGTCCCAAATAATGGAATCAAGTCTTGGTGTACTCCCGATTATAGCATTTAACTGGTAAATAACAAGTAGGTTGTTTTTTTTCAAACCACATTTTAAATGATAAAAACTAAAACTGATTGCCACAATTAGGAAAAATAAAAATAAAAAGTAGGTTGCTATTTCAAACAATAAACCATATGTATAACCCTTTTTTACTGGTTAACTTTTTTTGTTTATCGGTTAAATGCTATAATCGAGAATGAACAAAGAGTTGTGGTCCTTTATTTGGGACAAAATTTGCGAGATTGCTACAATAACAAATTACTAGTTTATAACCCACGTATTACGTTGATATTTTTAATTAAATTTAAATATATAAAATGTATATGAGTAAAAATAAAAACATACAAAAATAATAATTGTGTTTATTTTTTATTATTTACAGATTAAAAAATAAAGTATATTTATCTTATTTAAAAATATTAATTGTATTTATCTTTTATTTTTATAAGTTGTAATTATCTTTTTGGTGAAGGTAGAGGTGACACGTGACATTTGATGTTTTTAGTTATTATACATAATAATAATAATTTCCACACATAATTCAAATTTTTACATTTGGATCTAATTATGATTATTATGGATAATAATGATAGATATTTATTTTAGGTAAACATTAATTTTAAATGTTATAAAATCTAATTTATTACTAATTAATTAATGAAAAAAATAAAATCAAAATTTAATGCAATTAAGTTAAGGTGTTAAATTTGGAAAAAGGGGTGACATATGACATGAATTGTTTTGTTTTATTATAATATATAGATTAATCAACCCATGTATTACATGAGTTGATTTAGAAAATACATATTTTTTTATATTTTAATAAATTATTATAAAATTTATACTAAAATAAAAAAAATTAAAAGCTAGTTAAATTAAAGATAAAAAATACTTAGTTGTTTGACATTAAATAAAAAACTATTATTAACTTGTATTATTAAAAACAGATAATATGTGTTTGCAAAAAATGTTTCTTTTAATTTTTATTAACTTCAAATATGAAATATCAATGTAAGAAACAAAAATCTTCAATTATGTGAATGTGTATATATTTTGAAAATGATAAAATATAAAAATGGAATATCTGAAAATCAACAATCAAAATTTATCTTATTCACAATTGAAGTTTTATCAATTAAATTTTAAATCTTGTTAGCAAAATAATTAACAAAAAATTTTAACTTTATATACTACACTTCTACATTTAAATCCAAATTTGTACATTTGGATTTAACTATGATCATTAAGGATAATAATGACACATATTTATTTTAGGTAAATATTAATTTAATATTAATTCTTAATGAAAAAATTAAAATCAAAATTTAATGTAATTAAGTTAATGTAATAAATTTGGAAAATGAATTAAAAAAATGACATAGGTATAATTATTGATTTTAATTAAGGGTATAAGAGACATTTCATAAATAATTATGAGTTGTCATTAATCTGGAGTCTGGACCATTGATTTCTTTCCATCCAATGGTCCAGAAACTCTAAGTGGTTTTCTTATTATATATAGTATAGATAGATAACCAGACTTTAATAGTCAAATTTCCCAAAACTAAAAGAAATTAAATTTGAGGACTTTTGGGAAAAAAATAATATTAAGAGAGGATAACACAAAAATCGTAAAAATATATATGTTATTTTTTTCAAAATAAATCATTTATTAAATTCAATTTATTAGTTAATATTGGAAAAAAAAATTAATAACTTTATATATTTTTAAGATGAAGTCTTTAAGCGTGTGTTTGGTACTTTGGTTTAAGAGTATAAAATATTAGGTATAAGGAAATAAATAATATGTTCTAAGAGAAACAAATACATTTGGTTTAACTGTATGAGTTTGTGGTTTGTTTTATCCCTTTAATTAATTAGATAAATTACTAATATGAGTCAATTGTCAAAAACAACAATAACTTTTGTTTTTTTAACCTTTTATAGCAACATTATTTATTTTTTATCATTAATATCATCAACTTTTGTATTTTTTTAACCGTTTATATCAACATTTTACTTGTGAACCTGTTTAGCAGGTTACCACAACTTTTCTATTATAAAAAAATATTAACAAAGTTTTATCTTTTTATCATTAACAGAAAAAATTAAAAACTCAACCAAAATATCTAAAATATTTAAAGAACCTTGAACTAAATTTCAAGTTGTTATAAGTTTTAGAAAATACTACAAAATGTGGTTTGACCTTTTCTTTATCTTTCTAGATGTTCATCTTGAGTCTTTGACTACGAATCTTATTTGTTGAGCAATAAGAGCCCAATGTTTGATGAGTATCATGCTGATACGAACCAAAACGTACACAATCTGCTCAATGAAGAACTCTTTATTGTCGACATTTCGGACAATAATACACAAAGTGAATGGGTATTTAATTCGTCCCTATTTTTGTAATAAATTATGGTTACGAAACTGGAGGAGAAAACATGAGAGAGAAGATGAAGATATTGATTGTACATAGAGAGGAAGATAGGGTGGTGGTGGTTCGCGTTTACAGGACAACTGACGACTATTCTGTCTGGACGACTGACGCCAATTTGGTTAAGGTGTGTCTTCGTCATCCATTATAAAGTTTGTGTTCATCTAGGGTTTTCAGTTTAAGGTTCAACGATGTCTCGTGTTGCATCTTCTTTTTAGACAACACACAACCGATTGAAATTGGTGCAATCTAGATTCTTTGTCACTATTCCATATGCAGAGAAAACATACCATAACTAATATATGTGTATGTAACTTTAACATTTATGGATGATGACACCCGATAATCAACTATTCTAATGGCTTAAAAAGAGATTGATTTGAAGGTATAGTAGGAGTTGGAAAATTTTGTACTTTTTTGTTGAATTTAAAGTTTGTTTTTGTTGTTGGTAAATATATATAAACTATGTTAGGGGGAAGATCTTTGATCAAACCTATCATGATAGCTTTAGGGAGAGTTTGTTAAGTTGTTTTATGCCTCAAACAACCATTTAAGTGATTTGTAATATTTGTCTAAGTCCTAAAAACATTGTTACATATGTTGTAACCTAACAGATTGTCTAAGTTGTCAATGCCTGTTGGACATGTTTGATAAGTTTAAGTGGTATATTCTTTGTGAATAGAGCATATTTTTTTATGAATAAGTTAAACACTTATTGGAATGTGTTTCTAGGTCTTCAACAACAGTTTGAACGTGGATCAAGTTTAAAATTCAGACAAAGTGGAAATCAGAACTGCTCTAGCCTGCCAAAAGTTGTTCTGCTGTTTGAAAACAGTGAAGATATTTGAAAAGAATGACAGGTCATTTCTTATATTAAAATGACCTTATAAGAAGTTCAAAGTTGATAAGTTGATGTAACACCCCAAAAATTGTAAAACAATTAAATAATGATTAATTATGACATGAGAAGTAATTAATGTGGTGTTGAATATATTTGATATATTATGTCAAAACTACTCATTTGTGTGATGAGTTACAAATAAATTCAAGTTGTAGCAATGTGGTATGTATTTTAAATAAAGATGATTAGGGGAGGGGTTTGTGTGGGTGTGTTAAGTAAGTGGGAGGGGCAAAGATGACAAAAGCCAAATCCCCCTCCCCTTTTCTCCCTAAAACCGTCCAACACAAACACACACACACGCACACACACACATTTCTTGCATTGAAAGAGAGGAGAGGAGAAAAGAAGGGGAAAAGGCTAGGGTTTGCTTTAATGATCAAGAAATTGGAGAGTGAAGCTCTAATTCTTGCATATTTTAGCTACATTTGAGGTATATGTTCTTCTAAACTATCATTTTCTTCTTCCTCTTCCTTAGATCTCCATTCAAGATGTGGAACCCAAATGAGTTTTATACCAAGTGGTTTCTTATTGATCCCAATGATAGTAAATGTCGTTAGATATTGTTATTTGATCAAAATGAAGCCATAATACGTATCTATATCCGTTGATTTGGTTAGATTGAGTTAGAAACTCAATTAGAGCTCAAATTGAGACATAGATCAAACGGTTGCATTTGGGATGTTTCGTAAGCTCAAAATGAGCTCAAAAGTGTTAAAATATGTTGTATGTTCGATTCCAAGTGTTTGTTTTGAGTTTGGTTGAGTTTTTGAAATTTTGGGTGTTAAACCTGTATGGGGAGGAAGTGCATGTCTGTGAGCGACTCGACGAGTCGCCCTAGACGACTCGACGAGTTGAAACCTGCTGTCCAAAAATTTGATTTTTATCTACGAGGTCCTATGCTAACATTTAATGCTTGTAAAATACATCTAAATTAAGTGTTTAAAGGGTTCTAAAGTTTAATTCCATATTCGGGTCTCACAGAGTCCCGGAATGGATTTAAGGCTTTCGGTTTAGAACTTGAAATGTATTTGGAAAGATTTTAAGAGTTGTTGAGGGCATTGAGTCTCTATGTTGGTATCCAAAACTTGTTTTCAACTTCTATTATAAGATTTTAGTTGTTCCCATAGTTGGAACATGAATCCGAGTTTGTTGGGTACCAGAATGACCCGAACTCTCACGTTGTTATCTGAACTCACACTTCGAGAAATTTATGGACTTAACAAGCTTAGTAGGCTTATATAGTTGTTATGTAAACATCATGTAGGTAAATTGGATCTTTGAAGCCTATTCGAAGAAGCTTTTGCCTTATTTGGGCATTTATGGGGCGAATTGAGACGGCGAGGCTATAATTAGTCAATCACTGCGAGTTCTAGGACTAATGTAGAAGAATGATTACATATTAATTGTTGTTTATGCATTTGTTGATAACATGATATGTGACCATGCACAATAACATGGTAACTTAATGTCATGCAATTGATATGGTGTGCCTATATGTTTATATGCATGAATAATGTGAATTGGAATGTGATGATACATGATTGATGACCTCATCGGCCAAACAAGTCATTTATGTGGAAATGGTTGATCAATGAGATGAATGCATGATAATACTGAGTTGTAAATTGGATCACCCATCGTGACAATATAGTTGGGTATAAATTATGGTTAAGAACAACATAGGTCAGAAAGAACATTGAGATGAATGCATGACAATTCTGAGTTATAAATTACTGTTAATTACACTTAAATATGTATTATGATTGTATGGGTGTTTCAGTTGACTTGCTTATTTGAGACAATGTCAGAACAACAGAGGTCAGGAAAGAACCAGACGTCTTGACTTCGGCAGTGTTGAGTGTGGGATAGGTATGAAGTTAGACACTCAGGCTTGTAATAACTTGCTCTATGACTGCCTTCATAAAACTTAAATCCTTGATCCATCCTATACAAAACACACCAAACAAAATACGACGAAACAATAGACACTAAAAGTAAAGTTCAACTATGATAAACAAATAAGAAAAAAGATAACTAAAAACTAAATAGTAAACAAATAAGAAAAATGTATACGAATTCTATGTACATTCAAATGATTCTCACACTAGTTCTTTTTTTTTTTTTCGTTATTAATTTAGAAAAAGATTAGCTAAACTAAATACGTCCGATTATTCAAAAAATCACACCGTTCGTGTTCGGTAACGATGCCAACTACTCCATTAAATGGAGAAACACAAAGTTTTCATCGAGAAAAAAAGGAAGACACAAATATAACCAAATGATTAAGAAATGTTAGAACTCCTCTAATGATGAACCTTGATGTTCTTTCCCTTCAATGTTGGCTTCATAAATGGCATCCCCCAAGCTTTCTTCTTTCCCAAGTTGTTTTTGCATGGGTTTTGAGTGTGGTTCGTTCTCTCTTCAACAATAGTTGAAAATGTGTATTTCATGGACTAAGAGGAATGTGCGTGTTCATGTTCATGTTCGTGTGTTGTCGAGTTGTGGTCTGGTTGATGCATTTTTTATGAAAAAATTGTATCTAATGAAATGAGTTTCATTCATGGTAATGTGTCACACTCTAGGAGCAAAATGTCAAAAGATTCAAAAACATGAAAGTTCTAGCTCTAGGTGTCCTTTTTGTCCGGATTTTTGAATTACCTGAATCCGAGTTCGTATGTAAACGTTGTGACCAAAATACGTAACTCGTATGCGGCAACCAAATTCTTTATATTTATTTCTTGATTTTCATCATCAATCTTGCACACTGAAAGAAATCAATAAATGTAACATTTTAGGCTTGGATTTCAAAAATTCAACGAAACAAAGCACGTTAGAAACCAATGATAACACCCATAAAATATGTGTATTTTGGCGATATCAACAAACCAATCAACCACAGTTTGGACTGTGCAAAGCCCGATTATAATGAATCACATTGATCGTTAACAATTATTTGTTATTCATAGAAGTAAATACCAAGTCATATTGGACATTAACAAATACTTATTGTTCCCGTAAGGTGATAAAATGTTATGATGAATCATATTAGACCTTACCAAGTATTGTTTGATACTATAATGTGATAACATGTTACATAAGACCATATTACATAAAAGGTTATAATAAGTCTCAACAAGTATTGTCAGTTCTTATAAGGTCAACAAGTATTAGATGTTTGTATAATATGATAACATGTCATAAAAGGAAATATTAACCTTTAATAAGTATTAGTTGTTTTTGTAACGTGATAACAAGCTATAATGGGCTTAGTGGGACTTAACATGGATTGTCTATTAATATAATATTATAGCATTTTATGATGAGTCATATTAAGCCTTAACATTTATTTGTCACTCGCGTGAGTAAATAACAAGTTCTAATGAGTCATATTGGGCTAAACAAATATTTGTTATTTTGTATAAGCAAAAACAGGTTTTAACGGGTCATATTGAATCCAAGTATTATTATTTGTACAAAGTAATCAACATGTCATGACTCATGATAGGTCATATTGGCCGAAATAACTCATTGTTGCTTATGTATTAATAGGTCAAATTGGGAATCAGTAGGTAGTAGCGGTTCAAATAAGTGAACATAGGTGATAGTAGATCATATTGAACCTCATCGCTTATGGTTTTTTGGTAAATGAATAACATGTGATATCGAGTCAACATATACGTGACTAAAATGTTGTTGTTACTCAAATAAGCGTTACACACGTGATAAACATTATAACGGACCCCATTATTTGGCCTCCATAGTTCATTAATGTTCTAGTATCAATTAATCAATTCAAATGGGCCATGTTGAGCAGTGTAATAGTAGTGTTCACGTAATTTCCGGTAAACCCTTAATTCCGTTAAGAACGTGATAACCACTATAAATACATAAATTTGTACATCAAATGCACAAATTTAAGAATTAAAATTTTAATTTAAAACCATTATTGGTATTCAATGTTAATAAATATCATAATATAACATCAAAATTACCTTTAGAATTTAAATTCATTAAATTATACACTAAATGCACAAATATGAACATTAAATGCACAAATTTTTTCTACGTGCACAAATTCGTACATAAAGTTAACAAATTTATCATCATATGCGTAAATATTTATATGAAATGCATAAATTTATCAAATGTATAAACTTTATCATCAAATGCATATATTTATGCATTAATTTCACGAATTTTGAAATGGATCTCACATTCTCACGGAATTAAGGTGTTCTTACCGGAACCCAACCATATATATATATATATATATATATATATATATATATATATATATATATATATATATATATATATATATATATATATGGAGGTTCCGTTGAGAACTTCTATGCATCGAGGCACAAAGGCACTCGTACCGTCCGTTGGATGAATATAATTTGTGGTTTAGATCAGGTGGCATAATGGTAAATAAAATGAATTTGCTATTTTCAGGCTGCACCTCATGAAAAAGGCGGAGGGGCAAAAGAGTAATTGTGCACCCCTCTTTTATTTTGAAAGAGCAACTGTCTCCTTGAATACAACTTCCGCATACTTCTCCCAACTAATTGAGCGAAGCGACATTCAAGGGATTCATACGAATCTTCCAAAAAATTGTGAAAATTCGCGGTTAATCCTCTTATTAAATCTATAAGAGCAAATGAAGGCTACTAAATCATCGATTCTGAAGTCGAAGCTCCAGGTATGCATCTTATTGTTCGAGTTTGCAGGTATGCATCTGTTAATGGTGATATCCGAAACCCATTCGGATGCATCTTATGAACACCATGTGCGTAGTCGATTTAACAATAAGAAGTTAAAAGTAGTTTGATATATGACCTAATTTTTGTTTTTTCTGAAGCCCTAATTGCGTTCATAGGGTGTGTTGTTCACTCGAACATACCCAGTACCCAGGTCTATGTACAATGCAAGTTTTTTAAAGTCTAGAGTTATATGTTTTACCAATTTTAGTTTGAAGTTAGAATGCAACATTTTTAATCCAACGCGCGTGTAACCCAGGGTTTGGCTCTGTTTATGCATTTTATAGAATGCACCATATTGATAGCTGTTGTAGTGTTTTGTTCATTTGAACTTTGATATACACCTTATTGTGTATAATACGCATTCTTGGAGCCCTAGATTTCAGTTTT
>JAANYP010000268.1:275000-327500 GCA_020465985.1 Centrapalus pauciflorus
TCCGGATCCTTCACTTCTTCTGTGTCCGTAAGACTAGAATGATTGTTCGTCATGGATGATGTATTGGTAATGGAAATGTAGAGTTCGTGGATTATTCTCTGCTGGATAATGATGATAATACCAAAGCTTTCTGCTGGAATGAAGGAATACCGAGACTTCTTAGGAGGATGATGGTCGTGAGGGTTGGAAGAAGATGCCAAATCAAAAATGTAACAACTTCCATAATGTTAGCACATTATCCATATTTAAAATAGTTTTCATTCCAGAAAAATAATTACAGATTTAATTTAATTCTGGAAGTATTTAAATGTATGTAATAATACATAATTCCTAATATACCCTCGATGCACCCTTGTTGTGGATTAACGTGCATGAAAGTTCTCAGTGGTGCCCCGGTGCACAAAAGTTCTCAATCGAACCCCAATCTATACATATATATATATACATATATATATATATATATATGTATATATATATATATATATATATATATATATATATATATATATATATATATAGAGAGAGAGAGAGAGAGAGAGAGAGAGAGAGAGAGAGAGAGGTGGGTTCAATGGAAAACCACCATACACATGAAAACTTGTGAAAACCGCACTGCACCACCACAAATGCATCAAAATCCTGCGTGATGCATCAAATTTCTCGCGTGATGCATCAAAATTCCCGCGTGATGCATCAAAATCCCGCGTGATGCATCACCTTATTTACGATCATGCCACCGTGTTTTTCATGAAATGCACCAAATCGGATGGTATGCGTAGGTTTCCATAGTTTTCAGGTGCATAGTGGTTTTCCATTGAACCCACCCCTACACACACACACACACACACACACACACACACACACATATATATATATATATATATATATATATATATATATATATATATATATATATATGCATCCGTTGCAAATCTCATTATAGCCGTCAGAAATTCGTTATTGAATATTAGTAAAAAATTCGTCGTTGATCCGTTGCTAAACATATGTTGCATATTCATCTCAGAAGTCCATGGCAAATCTGTAGCTAATTAAACACATATCCCAAATTTGTCATGTAGTTTCATCGCTAATCCATCATTGATCCATCACTAAACCGAAAAGGGTTGTAATATTCTTTCATCTCTGTCTGCCAAAGCAAAAGTCACATATACATATACATATATGTATGTATGTATTTAATGATATAACAAACTCTAATATATTGATATACAAAATATATGGAAATCAATTCCTAATATATTGCTAATATACCCCTGCAGTTTGAGAAGGGTGCGAAAACGTGTGAACAAGTTTCGAGGAAGACCTTATGAAAATATCTGCATATTAATACTCGGCCGGTGTGTGAAGAACACAACGAGATCCAACATGTACTTTTTCACCAACAAAATGAATATCGATCACAATGTGTTTTGTGTCTTGATGTTGTACCGGGCTACCAGCCTACCAGAAAGATAAAGGGCAGACACATTGTCACAATATACAACTGTGTCACGAAGAATTGGGATATGTAGCTCAAAAAGAAATTGAAATGGCAACTGGATTCAGCAACAACATGTGCTACACCACTATATTATGCTTCAATGCTATTGCACGAGATATTCTTTTGCCGTTTAGATGACCTTGACACCAAATTGCCCCCTAAAATACACAACAACCAGATGTGGATCGGCGACTGTTGTCCACGTATTGGGTTAGGTTATTGGACCAAAGGAAAATGAGCCCACGGTCGAGTCATATAAGGTCACGGAGGAGGAGACCAATAAGGCCATGAATTTGTCCGTGGGTAAGGGTAATCGATGTGTATCCGAGAGGATTTTGGCGAGAATTGTGTTTGGATTTGGACGTCCACGACCAGTAACACGAGTTCGGGAATGACGGTTTTGTCGGCGGTCATCATTCATGTTCGAGGACAGCAGCTCGTGAGCCTTTGTTGTTGGGAAACATATTCTTAAGTAGGGTCCAGGGTTCAAATGCGGTAGGTGCGGGTTCAAGAACGTGAACCAAAAGATCATCCGAGATGGTACCGTAGATCTATTGGAGAACATGGGCATCGCTTTCATTCCATTGTTAAAACTCAGGGCTGTTGGCATCAGGTGGTGGATCACGAGAAAAGTGTCATTTAACGACACACGCTTTTAGTGACAAAAAAAGTGTCACTATATCATAGTTTTAGTGTCACTTGTGAAAAAGAGTAGGTATAAAGCAACATTTTACCCACATTTTTTTTTTCAGTAGTGACAATACAATTATGTCACACAAATACTTGAGTCCTATACCTACATACATTTTCGATCACTATATATCTATACCCACTACATTTTTACCCACTCTTTTTGTTGTGTAGGTAAAAAAAAATTGACACCTATAGTGACACTTTTTTTACTTTTAATGACATTTTTCTTGTATCACTGAATGACATTTTGTTTGTTTCTTTTAACGGAAAATGACATTTTGTTTGTGTACTATCGATGTGGTGCAACACTTTGTAGCCTCAATCATGAAGTTTCAAAAGCTTGAGCCATGAAAAGTAAGAAACTTTCGTGCCATCAACAGGGCCGGTCCTGAGCATTTTGATGCCCAGGACGAAAAAGAAAAATAATGTCCTTCAACACACCTTGAAGACCTGGGCTAGAACATACCCACCTGTTGCTGGGCTGAAGAATAAGAAGAAGAAAGCCCAAAAAAAATGAAAAGAAGAAAGAACCCAAACAATTAACTTGCAAAGACATTCTTTTAACAGCTCCCCTCAATTTCAGTTCCACCGTTGGGACTTGGTCATTTGAAGTCTCTTCATATTTTGGATTCTGCCCACCGTTTTAGGAGAATCGGAAAACTACAAATGTGGACTGGACTTATGTATAACTTAAAGTGGGCTAAAAATTTGTTGCCCTTCGGGTTTTTGCTGCCCTGGGCCGTGGCCCAGTTCGCCCCCCCCTTTGGGCCGGCCCTGGCCATCAAGAACACAAACTTTGGTATGAACTTTGCTATCATAAAATTGTCATTAAATTTTGTCATTAATCCGTTGATGATCCGTAGCCATACATCTGTCACTGAACCGTCACTAAATCCTGTTTTTCTTGTAGTGAGCCCTCATGAAACTTATCAATGAAACAATGTGTTATATTGTTCTTCGTTGTGCATTGCATTACGTTTTCCTGTCAAATAGCACATGTTTATTTTATGTTGCAATCTCATACGATAATTTTAAATATGTTATTTTACATTGTGATATATCATCATTTGAATGAGACCTTTTTACACATTCTCCAATTAATCAAGAAAATTCATATAAAATATATATTTTTTTTGTTCGTTTCAATTGGCAACCACACTAATGCATTCCTTCGTTGTGTTAAGTCAATTTTAGTTTTAACTATGTTTTGAAAATATGTGTGAAGTTGTATATTTTAATATACAGTATAATGAAACTAGTTTATTTATTCATATATTTTATAGGTTGACACAAAAAATATTGCTAAAATGTTTCAATTTATTTATAATAAATAATAATTTTTTTATTTATTATAGGGTTAAGTACCATTTTGACAATCCAACTTTAGATTTGTGCAATTTAGCCACTAAACTATTTTTTTGTCCCGATTTAGCTACTAAAGTTTAGTTTATTGTTCTACGTTGGAAAAAATGAATTAAAAAAATGGTTAAATTGATGCAAAATATGATAGTTTTATGGCCAAATCAGGATAATTTTTAGTGGTTAAATCAGTAAAAAATGTTTAATGGCTAAATGTGTATATAAAAAATAGTTTAGTAGCTAAATCGAGACAAAAAATAGTTTAGTGACTAAATAAAAAGTTTGAAAGTTGGATGGTCAGAATAATAGTTAACCATTTATTATATTACATTTACTAATAAATTATTCATAAATTGTATGTGTATCTGTATATATATAATAAAGAAGAACATTATAGTGTCACGTGTCACTTTCACAATTCACACTTTATCACAAAAAATAAATACAAATTACGTTTTTTTTTAAATTTATCAATTTAATAGTTTCTGAAACTACATATTACGTGAATAAATTTTAATAAATAATTGGTTAGATAAAATGTATGTAAACTTAAAAATTAAACAATATAAATATTAATTCTTATAAAATATATCAAATGTACAGTTATTTTTCATAAAATATTATTTATCCATCTTTTAAATATTCATAAATTGTTGCTACTTTTTTAACCTTTTTTAAATTTTTTATTTCTAAATCTATATATATTTAACCGGTATAATTTGAAATTTTAATTTTACATAAAAATAATATATATATGATATATAAAATGTTATGAAATATTATTTTATATTATGTTATGTTTACTTTTTAAATATTTAATATTGTTTATATGTTTGTATTTATTATTAATATATATTAATAAGTTTATAAAGAAATGATATATATAATAAAGAAGAACACATAATAAAAGTTGTTAAAAAAGTAATTATTGTTAAATAATAACTATAACAAATA
This sequence comes from Centrapalus pauciflorus, assembly GCA_020465985.1. NCBI lineage: Eukaryota > Viridiplantae > Streptophyta > Magnoliopsida > Asterales > Asteraceae > Centrapalus > Centrapalus pauciflorus. The sequence continues at coordinate 279,505 of JAANYP010000268.1, forward strand.
AAAATAGTATTCTTGTTGTTATAACGTATTTTGTAAATATTTTTCCGTCTTATTTTGCCTCGGATTTGGATTATTTTTGCCTCGAATTGTTTAAACACGACACTTATATGATTACTTTTGTATTTTGCAGTTTGAAGGTTGCCAGTTTGACAAAAGAACGGACGTTGGAGCAAAAGCGTCAAATTTACGGTTTGAGGCGGACTTCCTTGGATTTCTGTTGACTTTGACTAGTTGCCCAGATCGCGGTCGCGACCACATGATCGCGATTGTGCTTACCAGCGATCCAGGGATCGCCACCACGTTCATCATCGCAACCGCAATGGCCCAAGCGCGGCCGTGATCTCGAGAAAATATAAAAGTCCAGCAGCCGTTACATATTTTTATAAGCTTAATTTTAGACGAACTTTTTCACATAGTTAAGGTGTGTAACATCCGGCATTAAACCAGGTTAGCAACTATGATCTAATCAATATTTACTAGCCAATTATAACCTAATCAGTGGTCATTAGCAATTAATCAAAGTGATTAACAACGTTCATGAAGAAAATAAACTCAATTAGAATCAAATTCATCGGTGAAATGAATATGGAAATCAGTTAATCCGATCGATTTATGATATGATGGATTAATTCAACTAAGTACATAATTAATCTATGATTAGCGACACTAATCATATACTAATACACTTACTTAACATTAATTATGCACGACAAAAACAATTTATTAAAACAATGCATCCAAAAGTATTTATGAAATTATAAGAAAAGGAAAATACAATAATAAATTTCTAAATACATTTATACAAAAAAAATGAAAATACATCAAAAATACCCCTCATTAGGCCGGCCTTAGGAGAGTACACAAGGACTTGAAATATAATTTTTTTACTCAACATATCAAGATCAAATCCTCTTCTTTCAACTCACCAAAGATCTCACACTATTTTCATCATTTCACCATCTTTTCAAGATCCAATTTTCTCTATAAATAGAGAGCTTTTCTTTCATTTTTATCACACCAAAACCTCTCTTTTCTCTCTTCAAAAACCGGCCAAAGGCCTTGTGCAAAGCCAAAAACTACAATTTTTGGTGTTCTTGAAATAATTCAAGTGTTCTTCATATTTTGAAGTGTTCTTGGTGCAACATTTGCAAGAGTTATAACTTCTTCTCATTTGCATTCTTATAAAACATCAAAGTAAGTAAATACTAACCTATCATATCTTATATTTTTATTTATATAAGTCTTGCATAATATATATATATATATATATATATATATATATATATATATATATATATATATATATATATATATATATATATATATATATATAATCACCAACAACAACAAGTTTCATAAAAACTCATGTTTATAAATCTCTAGTTTTTGTTTTTAAGTTGTCTTCTTCAAATATGTTTATAAATATATAATTACATCATGAAAGTATGAATATTATGAAAACAAGTTATATAAATGTGTCTTATAACTTTTATACAAGTAGTCTTTGAATAAACAACAAGAATCACAAGTTATTTCAAGTTTATGAAATACGGAATTTCAGCAGAAATGTTGCATCAACTTTGAAAAATCATAACTAATTCATAACTTAACAAAATGAGTTGATTCTTGTCTTAAAAGTTAGATCTATGTTTTAACTAAAAATCTGGAAGTTTTCATAATTTATTATGGAGTTTAGAACCCCCAAATATTATTTGGGAACCCGAAAGTTTGACAGCTCAAAAATGGCCAACATAGGGTTTTTAACGAGCTTGTTCCCTAACCTAAACACCTCAAAAAATAGCTGTTCTTGACATTAAAAATTCTTTGTATATAGTAGTTTAATGTCCAAGAAAACCAAAGCCTAAATCGTTTTGGAGCTTGGTAAAAAACAGCCTCAAAGTACGCCAAAAAACCTTCGAAAAGCTGGAAAATTATATATATATATATATATATATATATATATATATATATATATATATATATATATATATATATATATATATATATATATATATATATATATATATATAAACTTGACGTTTTAAGTGGGTTTTTTTATAAACTTGTAATGGTAGGTGATTTAAAACATAAAAACCTTTATATATACATATTATCATATATGGGAGATTATTAAGTTTTAGGGCTTGGTTAATCACATCCGGATCATCACCCATCAATCTACGCTAACTTGCATTTTACGCAAATATTTTGCCATCACACGCTCGGTGAGTCTTCATAGCCCCTATTTTCACACTGTTATGTTTTGGGGTTTTTATATATGTTACGCTTTTCATATGGACACGGAAACTACTTCAATTCTATTATGTATTACACATGTGGTTCCATCAGCCCTCAAATCATGAACCGTTAGTTACATTTGTTTGTAAGCGCGAATATATTGTGGATAGATATATCGGGAGTCACGTCCCCCATTCGGGTTACCGGCTAACGACAGAATGTATATATATTTAATATTATGGTATTACGTATGGGAATACTGCACAGGGCAAACTCATAATTAAGTTTCGGTTGCATGATGGTTTATATGTAATACATAGCATGAAATTTATGATTTTATAAATTCAAACTCAACTGTTGATGTCCATACAAGTCATATTTACGTGTAAATCTATGAGCTCACCAACAATTTTGTTAACGTATTTTAGCGTGTATTTTCAGGAAATTAAGGCAAGTGCACCGCATCGGAAGTATTTTCAAGCTTCCGTACTTTTGGAGTCGCATTCATTTTCAAACTCTGGAAGATTTATTTGCATTATTTTGGTTAATTTAATTATGTATTTAAATCTTTGTAATTTGCGAACTACACTATATCATTTCGGGCTATGTAAAACATTTCTATATTTTTAAGTTATATCAATGTATTTTGAACACGTCCATATAGTGGTCGTTCGTTATGATTATGGTAACGCTTCCCCGACGTCACGCTTCGTTGCCAACCGGGGTACGGGGTGTGACAGATTGGTATCAGAGCCATAGTTATAGTGAACTAGGTTGCATTAGTACCCTAGACTATAACTGCACTTAAGTTTTACTGATTTTTGAAAATATTTTGTAACTAACTAAAAGACTATAAATGGACATTAATAGCAGAAAACATGTCGAACAACACCATCATCATCTTGTCCAATTCTGAGGATGAGTACACCCTCATGAGCCTGAAGTCACTGAGGTTTTCACCGAAGGAGAACCGTCTAAAGAAGAGGACCCCTCCGAAGAGCCGATGGAGGAGTCAGAAGAGGAGCCCATCGAAGAAGACGACGCCGGAGAGGATCCACCACCTCCGGTGATCCCCTCCTACATCCCATATCACCCGGAGGTTCCTTCATTCAAATCGTACCGCCCCCACCCCAACGGCCCAAAGATGCTATATACACCCCGCAAAAGAGTTTTCATGCCGAGACGGGAGACTATACCCATCCCGGCTCCCCAACCAAGTCCACCACCATAGCAATGACGGGCAAACGCCCGAAGATGGGGCTGGATGTCCGAGACCCTCAAGAGTGGAGGCGGGAGGAGGGAATCCCCTCCCACTTTGAGATCAGAGGACCATCCTCCGCACCTACCCCCCCCCCCCCCCCCCCCCCCCCGCGCTCACCCAAGAACCCGCCGATCAGACCATACCTCTCTTGGTAGCACGGTCTTCAAGGCACGACCTCCAAGTGCGGTTGCTTAACCAATACATTGGAGAGATGACTGCTCGTTTAGAGTGGGAGGAGTTGCAAAACTCCAACCTATACTGGACCAACCAACACGCCCTCGCCATCCAACAGGCCGGACTAGATGAGCTTCGGCAACGATTAGCCGAGAGCGATGCCCGTAATGAGGAGCTGACACAACGCCTCAATGCATTGGAAAAAGGGAGAGACCCCCGATCACTCCCACACCTAGTACCCCCTCCTCTATCTTTGTAATGTTAGGAAATTATTATGTTATAGTGTAGGACTTAAAATTTTCGGGTAATAACCCGCCCCAATGTAAGAAATTTATGAATGATTAATGAAAATTGCAAGTTATTAATGAATCTGTGTTTGATCATTATAGAACTGTGCCTTAAGAAAAATTTAAATATTTAAGACTCAACTTCTTACACTATGCTCTTTTCTTTAAACTTTAAGATAATGCCGCCAAAGAGAGCTATGAACGCCGCCGAGATAGAACAATTGGTCGCACAACGAGTAGCAGCAGCTATAGCCACCTATGAAACCAACAGAAATTGCACCGCAAACGGCGACGGAGGTGCTAGTCTGACCACGGGAGGGTCTGATTCAACCCAGAAAGGGTGTGGAATCAAAGGATTCTTAAGTTGTAAGCCTCGATACTTCAACGGAACTAAAGGTGCTGTCGGACTAGTTCACTGGTTCTAGAAACTGGAGTCGGTGTTTCGTGTTAGTGGTTGCATCGAGGATGAGAAGGTCAAGTTTGCCACCCACACTCTTTATGATGGTGCCTTGACATGGTGGAACTCTTATGCTCAATCTGTGGGAATCGATACAGCTTACCAACTCTCCTGGACCGAGTTAAAGCAAATGATGACAGATGAATATTGCCCGAGAAATGAACTACAAAAGATGGAGTTAGAGTTCTGGAATCTGGCTATGAAAGGATCGGATGTAGCGGGGTACACCAACCGTTTTCATGAGTTGAGTCTGCTGTGCACACAGATGGTCACTCCGGAATACAAGCGTATCGAGCGCTACATTTAGGGACTCCCCCCCCCCCCCCCCAAAAATCCAAGGGAACGTCACCGCATCCAACCAAACTACTATCCAGAGCGCCATTCGAATGGAGAATAATTTGATGGACCAAGTGGCCCGAAGGAACGAGGCCAAAGCCGGGAAAAACAAGAGGAGTGGGAAGATAAATCGGGGAAAGGTTCGGGTTCACAGTCCAAGAAGCCCGAAACCATCAAAGCTTTTGTCGCTGGAACTGAGTCAAGGAAGGGCTATACCGACACTACACCATGGTGTAACCGATGCACTTACCATCACGTAGGTCATTGTCCAACCCCTTGCGGGAAGTGTAAGAAGCTCGGTCATCTGACCCAAGCCTGCAAGTTTAACGCCAACGGAGGCAGCAGCGGCACGCAAAGAAGCTGCTTTGAATGTGGGAACGCTGGGCATTTCAAGAAGGATTGCCCTAAGTTAAGGAACAATGGTGGAGCTCAAGGGAGAGCTTTTGTATTGGGAGCAGGCGACGCTCGTCAGGATCCCAACGTAGTGACGGGTACATTCCTTCTTAATGATATGTATGCTTATGTGCTATTTGATACTGGGGCTGATAGAAGTTTTATATCTGCTAAGTTTAGTGAACAACTGAATGCCACTCTTTCCCCATTAGAAAATGCTTATGCCATAGAATTAGCGGATGGAAATTTGATTGAAGCAAATAGTATAACTAAAGAGTGCACACTAAAATTTGCAGATCATCCCTTTAAGATAAATTTGATGCCTATTGAACTCGGATGCTTCGATGTAGTTATTGGTATGGATTGATTGTCAAACAACCATGCTGAAATCTTATGTGGTAAGAAGGTCGTAAGAATACCACTTAAGAAAAAGAAAGTCCTCATAGTCCAAGGAGAAAGAAAGAATCGTCAGTTGAACGTCATCTCTGGTTTAAGAACGCTGAAATGCCTTCGAAGAGGTTGTCAAGCAATGTTAGTTCAGCTAGTGGAAAAGGAATCGAAGGAGAAGCGACTCGAAGAAATCCCAGTAGTTCGTGACTACCCAATAGTCTTTCCTGAAGACTTGCCTGGACTTCCACCAACTAGGCAAGTAGAATTTCAGATTGACTTGGTGCCTGGAGCTGCACCTGTCGCACGAGCACCCTACCGATTGGCACCATCAGAGATGCACGAATTATCCAATCAGTTGCAAGAACTGTTGGAGAAAGGATTCATCCGACCAAGTTCCTCACCTTGGGGAGCTCCGGTCTTATTTGTCAAGAAGAAGGACGGATCCTTTAGGATGTGCATCGATTACCGAGAGCTGAACAAGTTAACGATCAAAAACCGATACCCTCTGACGATTTATTCGATCAACTCCAAGGATCTAGTTTTTTCTCTAAGATTGATCTGCGATCCGGTTATCACCAAGTAAAAGTTCGGAAAGAAGATATACCCAAGACATCGTTCAGAACTCGTTATGGACATTACGAATTTCAGGTGATGCCATTCGGTTTGACCAACGCACCAGCCGTATTCATGGATCTTATGAATCGAGTGTGTAAACCGTATTTGGACAAATTCGTAGTAGTGTTCATAGACGATATCCTTATCTATTCTAGAAATAAGGAGGAGCATGAGCAGCATCTAAAGTTGATTTTTGAGCTTCTTGAGAAAGAACAGTTGTACGCCAAATTCTCTAATTGTGAATTTTGGTTACGAGAGTTCAAAATCCTAGGCAATGTGATCAATAGTCAAGGAATTCAAGTAGACCCATAAAAAGTTGAGGCCATTAAGAACTGGGCAACTCCTAGGACTCCCAATGAAATCCGCCAATTCTTAAGTCTTGCTAATTATTATACGCGATTCATTGAAAACTTCTCGAAGATAGCTAGTTCCTTAACGGAATTGACTCGAAAGGACATAAAGTACAACTGGGGTGAAGAACAGGAAACGACATTTCGAATGTTAAAGCAAAGGTTGTGTAGTGCACCTATTCTGTACCTACCGGAAGGAACAGAAGATTTTGTTGTTTACTGCGACGCCTCACACAATGGATTGGGTTGTGTGTTAATGCAAAGAGACAAGGTTATCGCTTATGCATTGCGGCAACTTAAAGTGCATGAGGTAAACTAAACGACTCACGACCTGGAGCTTGGAGCTGTGGTATTTGCTCTCAAGATATGGAGGCACTACCTTTACGGTACGAAGTGCACGGTGTTTACAGATCACAAGAGCCTTCAGCATATTCTGAACCAGAAAGAGTTAAACATGAGGCAACGTCGCTGGGTTGAGCTGCTTAGCGATTATGACTGTGAGTTCTGTTATCATCCGGGTAAGGCAAATGTAGTAGCTTATGCTTTAAGTCGGAAGGAACGGGTTAAACCTTTGAGAGTCCAGGCTTTGGTCATGACTATATAGTCAAACTTGAACTCTCAAATCCGCGAAGCACAAGAGGAAGCAGTCAAGGAGGGGAATCTGAAGATGAAGCCCTGCGAGGAATGGATAAACAGTTTGAAATCAAGACTGATGGATGTCGATACTTCATGAGCAAAATTTGGCTACCAAAATTCGGAGGGTTAAGAAAGCTGGTCATGGATGAAGGGCATAAAACAAGATATGCTATTCACCCAGGGTCAGATAAGATGTATCACGACCTGAAGGAAATGTACTGGTGGCCAAACATGAAGGCTGACATTGCTACGTATGTCAGCAAATGCTTAACGTGTTTGGAAGTTAAGGCTGAGCACCAGAAGCCATCAGGATTGTTGGTTCAACCGGAAATACCCTAGTGGAAGTGGGAGAGAATAACCATGGACTTCATCACAATGTTGCCAAAGACTTCTGGAGGTTATGATGCCATTTGGGTGATTGTGGATCGACTCACAAAGACTGCACACTTCTTGCCAATCAAGGAGACTGATAAGATGGATAAGTTAACACGAATCTATCTTAAAGAAGTCGTCTCAAGGCATGGAGTTCCTGTGTCAATTATATCAGATAGGGACAGCCGGTTCACATCAAGATTTTGGCAATAGTTACAAGAGGCATTGGGTGCACGCCTGGACATGAGCACGGTCTATCACTTGCAGACGGACGGTCAGAGTGAAAGAACGATTCAGACATTGGAAGACATGCTAAGGGCATGCGTTATCGACTTTGGCAAAAGTTGGGACAGGCACCTGCCATTAGTTGAGTTTTCCTATAATAACAGCTATCACTCGAGTATTAAGACTGCTCCATTCGAGGCACTTTAGGGCGAAAGTGTCGGTCACCGCTTTGTTGGGCTGAGGTAGGAGATAGCCAGATCACTGGACTCGAGATCATCCAGGAGACTACAGAAAAAATAGTCCAGATTCGGAACCGATTAAAGATCGCACGGGATCGACAGAAAATCTATGCAAATATTCGACGGAAGGATTGGGAATTCCAGAAGGGAGATCAAGTAATGCTGGAAGTCTCGCCTTGGAAAGGCGTAATCCGTTTTGGGAAACGAGGAAAACTCAATCCCCGTTATATCGGACCATTTAAAATTTCCAAAAGAATTGGCCCGGTAGCCTACCGACTCGATCTGCCCCCAGAGCTTAGTAATGTTCATAATAGCTTACACGTATCCAACCTTAAGAAATGTCTGGCTGATGAAACACTCGTCATACCCATGGACGAGCTGGAGTTAGACGATAAGTTGAACTTCGTTGAAAAACCTGTGGAAATAATGGACCGAGAAGTCAAGAAACTAAAGCACAGCCTTATCCCGATAATAAAAGTCAGATGGAACTCTAAACGAGGTCCTGAGTTTACATGCGAATGCGAAGATCAGTTCCGGGAAAAATACCCTCATCTGTTCTCGAATACTCAAGCAGTGGAGAACACGAGCTAATTTCGGGACGAAATTCCCTTAACAGGGGGATACTGTAACATCCGGCATTAAACCAGGTTAGCAAATATGACCTAATCAGTATTTACTAGACAATTATAACCTAATCAGTGGTTATTAGCAATTAATCAAAGTGATTAACAATGTTCATTAAGAAAATCAACTCAACTAGAATCAAATTCATCGGTGCGATGAATCGGGAAATCAATTAATCCGATCGATTTACGATGTGATGGATCAATTAAACTAAGTACATAATTAATCTATGATTAGTGACACTAATCATATACTAATACACTTACTTAACATTAATTATGCAAGACTAAAACAATTCATTAAAACAATGCATCCAAAAGTATTTAGAAAAGGGAAATACAAGAATACATTTCTAAATACATTTATACAAAAAATGAAAATACATCAAAAATACCCCTCATTAGGCCGGCCCTAGGAGAGTACACAAGGACTTGAAATATAATTTTTTTTACTCAACATATCAAGATCAAATCCTCCTCTTTCAACTCACCAAAGATCTCACACTATTTTCATCATTTCACCATCTTTTCAAGATCCAATTTTCTCTATAAATAGAGAGCTTTTCTTTCATTTTTATCACACCAAAACCTCTCTTTTCTCTCTTCAAAAACCGGCCAAAGGCCTTGTGCAAAGCCAAAAACTTCAATTTTTAGTGTTCTTGAAATAATTCAAGTGTTCTTCATATTTTGAAGTGTTCTTGGTGCAACTTTTGCAAGAGTTTCAAATTCTTCTAATTTGCATTCTTATAAAATATCAAAGTAAGTAATACTAAACTATCACATCTTATATTTATGTTTATATAAGTCTTGCATAATATATATATAATCACCAACAATAACAAGTTTCATAAAAACTCAAGTTTATAAATATCTAGTTTTTATTTTTAAGTTGTCTTCTTCAATTGTGTTTATAAATATATAAGCACATCATGAAAGTATGAATATTATGAAAACAAGTTATATAAATATGTTTTATAACTTTTATACAAGTAGTCTTTGAATAACCAACAAGAATCACAAGTTATTTCAAGTTTATAAAATACGGAATTTCGGCAGAAACGTTGCATCAACTTTGAAAAATCATAACTAATTCATAACTTAACAAAATGAGTTGATTCCTGTCTCAAAAGTTAGATCTATGTTATAACTAAAAATATGGAAGTTTTCATAATTTATTATGGAGTTTAGAACCCCCAGATATTATTTGGGAACCCGGAAGTTTGACAGCTCAAAAATGGCCAACATAGGGTTTTTAACGAGCTTGTTCCCTAACCTAAACATCTCAAAAAATGGTCATTCTTGACTTAAATAATTTTTTGTATATAGTAGTTTAATGTCCAAGAAAACCAAAGCCTAAATCGTTTTGGAGCTTGGTCAAAAACAGCCTCAAAGTAGGTCGAAAAACCTTCGAAAAGCTGGATATATATATATATATATATATATATATATATATATATATATATATATATATATATATATATATATATATATATATATATAAACTTGACGTTTTAAGTGAGATTTATTTATAAACTTGTAATGTTGGGTGATTTAAGACATGAAAAAAACCTTTATATATACATATTATCTTATATGGGAGATTATTAAGTCCCTTATATCATTCAGGGCATGGTTAATCACATCCGGATCATCACTCATCAATCTACGCTAACTTGCATTTTACGCAAATATTTTGCTATCACACGCTCGGTGAGTCTTCATAGCCCCTATTTTCACACTGTTATCTTTTGGGGTTGAAATACATGCTACGCTTTTCATACGGACACGGAAACTACTTCATTTCTATTATGTATTACGCATGTGGTTCCATCAGCCCTCAAATCATGAGCCGTTAGTTACATTTATTTGTAAGCGCGAATATATTGTAGATAAATCTATCAGGAGTCATGTCCCCCATTCGGGTTAGTCTTACTGGCTAACGACGGAATGCATATATATTTAACATTACGGTATTACGTATGAGAATACTGCACAGGGCAAACTCATAATTAAGTTTCGGTTGCATGATGATTTATATGTCATACATAACATGGAATTTATGATTTTATTAATTCAAACTCAACTGTTGATGTCCATACAAGTCATATTTACGTGTAAACCTATGAGCTCACCAACAATTTTGTTGACGTATTTTAACGTGTATTTTTAGGAAATAAGGCAAGTGCACCACATCGGAAGTATTTTCATGCTTCCGTACTTTTGGAGTCGCATTCATTTCAAACTCTCGAGGATTTATTTGCATTATTATGGTTAATTTAATTATGTATTTAAATCTCTGTAATTTGCGAACTACACTTTATCATTTCGGGCTATGTAAAACATTTCTATTTTTTTAAGTTATATCGATGTATTTTGAAAAGGTCCATATAGTGGTAGTTCGTTATGATTATGGTTACGCTTCCGCGACGTCACGCTTCGTTGCCAACCGGGGTAACGGGGTGTTTAGCTTAGATTTCCTTTATTTTACTGTTATTATCATGATTAGTGAGTAGTTTAGTTAAACACTTGCTTGGTTACGTTTTTACATGGATTAGTGGAGTATTTGATGGTTTTAGTTAAAAAGTGTTTGATTCATTGATGTATTTTTAATGCATACGATTAATATTGGTAAAATCAGTGTTATAGTTGATTTTCTAGCATTATTGTGATAACGATTGTTGATTATAAATTCTGATTTTTATAAGCTTAATCAAATTTATGTGATTTATTAGTTGGTTGTTATTTCTAGCATTATTATGATTATGAGATGGTGACTAATTAATAAATTGTGAAATCATTGTATGCAAATTAATCATTAGCAATATTGTGATTATAGGATTAGTTTAATCTTTGATTTCCTTAGACTTGATTATGTATATGCGGCTAAATTGAATTTTAGAGTTATTTCCGAGCGCTTGACGTGTAGACAGTTTTAATCTCTAAAAGCTAGATTTAATTGACTTAATTAATCGTAAAAGACATTTTCTGTTGATTTTAAGAAACTGGGGAATACTGGAAAACTCCATACTTGATTTTCTGAAATGAATTGAACATGTCCATGAATCGATTTTACATCAAATTTTAAACTCTTGAACTTAAAAGATTAAAACTGTTGGATTTAATTCTAACTTACTTTTCTTTGACCAAAAACATCCTAAGTGTTTATACACATTTTTACTCTATTAACCCTAAAAGACTATTCAAGTTAGTGTTGCTATTAATATATCTGATATTTCCATGTTTTAGTTTTATAGTTTATAATCTTTAGTAATCGGCTAGATAATTTAAATATTTAGGATTAGAATCATCTTAATCCTTTTCCAATGGCTAGATATTAGTGGACAATCCTAGTATCGGTATCTCGAATTTTTATTGCCGTTCCCTGTGATCGATAAATGTAACATCCTCAAATTTAATTACTGTAATTCAGATTTATTTAGATGGATAATTTATAATTAAGTTGAATTATGAGCAATGATTATGTATTTGGGATATTTGAAAGTTTGTTGTTATTTTAAGAAAATTGAGAACTTTGAATTATTATTATGGAGTATTATGAATTATAAAAGTAAGTGATGATAAAACTAAGAATAAATCAGTATTATATGGAACCGGATAAGTTGATGGGTGAAATGTGCAAAAAGATGAAAGATGAGAATAAAAAGGCTAAAAGCCTTTCATTTCACCATTTACTTTCTCTCTCTCTAGAACTCTCTCTACTTTCTCTCTACCTTCTCTCTAGATTTCCTCTCAAACCGACCGGCCGATTATCGAGTTTTATACGTCATCGGACAGATCTCGAGGAGTACTACAACAATCTACGGTTGCATTTGTGATTTCGTTCGAATTTGAGGTAAGAATCGACCTTTTTAAGCTTTTATATTTTCGGTTTTGAAGTTAGGAATACGAAATTTAGTATTTTCATGAGATTAAAGCTAGTTTAACTTGATTTTAACTAGAATATGTATAATATAATTGAACCTAGGCTTAATACTTAGTATATTCGTGATTTATGACTTAGAAATTCAGGTTTGAAAGCTGTAAATGATGAACAAATTCGAAAAACCAAGAACAAACTCGAAATGCATGAACAAACCCGATTTTTAAACTAAAATCGAATTGTGGTTCGAATTTGACATTAAATTCGAAAATAGGTTCGAATTTAATCACTAAAGTCGAATGAGTCTTTGAAATTGGTCATTAAATTTGAATATGACTTCAATATTGGTCTATGTTCGATTTTGTGGATTAGAATTTATCTATGGTGTTCGAATTTAATTATAGGTTCGAGACATGATTCGAATTTAAGCTCATATATTCGAATTTATTATATAAAGTTGAAGCCCACTCTCTAAACTCGAAAATATTGAATGAAACACATAAACAACGCATAAAATAACAAAAGTTATTCAATGGATTAGCAAAATAAATTCTAAGTATTGGAATCCGAATAGGTCCGGATTCGGATATGGTCCGAAATTGGATTAGGTTCAAAACCTGAGTTGGGTTCGAACTTAGTTGTGGTTCGAATTTAGCTATGGACCGAAATAGGATTCGAATTTATATTTAATCCAAATTTGGGATCAAATGTTGCAAAACTTATAAAAAATTTGGTTTTATAGAATTAAACAATTATTGACACGATGTGTTGTTACAACTGACTTACAGGTCCCTTGTGGTGTTGTTTAAGTTTAACCCACAGTGGGGTACTTTGTGGATCCGGTTGAAATTCCGAAGAGAAATAATATTGGTTAAAGTTTAATTACGCACCCACTGTGAGTACAGTAGATTTCGCATGTTTATATCTGTTTTATGATAGCTTTTGCCTGCTGAGACGTGTTGCTTCAATTGTTATTTTGAACTCTACTAACTTGCGTAGATTTAGATGCACATTCATATTTGTTGCATGTCCGTTCGTTTGTTGTGCATCTAGTGATGGACTGGTGGGTCGCATCAATTACTCCGATGTTACTGCGCTATATGACCCGGAGCTGATCCCTCCGAGGTTCTGGTAGGCAGTATGTCATCCCCGATCGTACGTTTGTCTCAGATGGTATGTTTTATGCCGAGCTTTGGGCTCGAAGGAGCTGCGACTCTGGTTCCGTACTTGGTGTACGAAGAGGGTATACGATGTTTGTCATCGGTGTTACTCTTGGGGCTTCACAAAGATTTATAAAATGCGTAATCTGTGTATTCACTAAGCATTCGCTTATCCCTCAGTTGTCTATTTTTACAGGAAAAGGGAAGTCTGCTGCCGGACCTTCTAGCTAGGTTGTTGTGAAGTTCTTGGAAGATATCTACTACTCAATCGGTAATTGTGCTTTGGGACAATGTTGTGATATATTCTGAATGTTGAAATATTGAATTGAGTATGTAGACTTAGATTTGGTACCTCGTAGCACCGTAGGGTGTTTGACACTGTTGTATTACTTTATTTACGTATTTTAATGCTTCCGCACTTTAACTAAGTTATCAGATCATTATGTATTTGTATGTTGGTGATTAAATCCTGGTGTTTTGTAAATGGTGGTTGATGTGGCATGGGTGTCACAATAAATCCCGAGGTCAGCTTCAAGTTGTACTATTTACGACTGATAGACTGCCAGTGGTATTTGGTATAACTTAGGATTTCTTCAATCTTTTGATTTTCATATCCAAATCCGCTAAGATCAAAATGGCGCCGTTGCCAGGGAACGACTAGAGATATTGTGAAAGGATTTTAGCTGGTAGATTAGCCGATCCTTCTTTTGGGATTTCATCCCTGGGAAGTTTCTTTTCTTGTTTTCACTTCTCTATCTTATTCCATTCACCCTCTCAGTGTTTATGTATGGTTTATGACTCGGGATTCCAATCCGCATGCTGTAAGTCCATATAACGAACCTGAAAGATTCTTTCACAACCGTATTCGCCATCCTTCTCATCCCATCATTGAGATTATTTCTATCTCATCTGAGTCTACTGACCATTCTGTCCCTCCACTGGCTGATAGAGGCTATATAGATTTAGTGGCTGAGTTACCTTTACTATCACGATATTCTCCGTCTTCTGATTCATCTTCTCCCTCATCCTTTTTCGATAATTCTTCTGAGCCAATCATGGGCGACCGTCGCACCATGCTTGAGCTGAACCGACCGGTCACCAACGACTCGGAAGGTGCCATTGTCATTCATGGGTTTGATCCTGTCCCTCCACTGGTTGATAGACGTCTTATGCACACCTGAAGAAATTCAGGAAAGCGTGCAGTTCATATAAGGTGAATCATGTTCCTAAAGAGATCATTCGACTGATGTTATTCCCGTACTCACTCACTGGACATACTCTCACATGGTATGATACTCTTTCGTCCAACTCCATTCATACCTGGGAAGACATGGGGACACAATTCCTATCGAAGTTTTGTCCGCCCTCATGCACCATTCAGCTTACGAAAGAGATTCTGATTTTCAGGAAGAAGCCTGAAGAGTCCTTACGTGATGCGTGGGAGCGGTACAAAGAATCCATAATGAAGTGTCCAAATCACAATCTGACGCTCAATCATCATGTCAAAGTCTTCTATGAAGGTGTACATCCGATGTATCATTCTTTGATCGATTCCGCTTGTAGTGGATTTGTCTACAAGAAGACACCTGAGGAGGCTGTTGAGATCTTGGATGACTTGGTGATGAGCCAAAATCAGACACCTAGTGAGTACTTCAGATGGGGAGCTTCAGATTCCATGCAAGCCGCTGCCATAGCCGCACTCACAACAAAGATTGAGCAGCTCATGCAGAATAGCCAACCACAAGCCATACTAGCTCCCGTTCAAGCTGTGTATCCATCATGTGATGCTTGTGGTGGCCCACATTCGAGCTATGAGTGTCAGGCGGCTTACTTTTACCCCAATCAGGAGGAGGTCTATTATTCATCTGGGGATTCTGGAGGTGGCATGTATAAGTATGCTCACCCGAACCCGAATTATCCGAATTATTCCTAGAATCAGCCACCTCGTGGTTTCATGAATTTGAGACCACATATGCTTCAGAGACCCCAATTTACCTCTCACCAAGGGTATAATCAGGGGCAATCTTCTTCCTCTTCTCATGGTCATTTCCAGCAGCACACTCGTACTCAACAGTTCTATGGCCAGTCTGGTAGCCCTTATCAGAATCCTCTACGTCCTCAGGCTACACATCAGCCACAAGAGAGGTCGAATTTAGAGGAAATGATGATAAAGTTCATGGCTAACCAGGAAACTATCACGAGAAACCAACAGGCTGCTATAAAGAATTTAGAAGTCCAAATTGGACAGATAGCTAAAACGCAAAATGAGCGACAGCCTGGTGGTCTTCCGAGTGTATTGTGCCGAATCCAAAGGCTAAGGCTAAGATGATCATCACGCGTAGTGGTAAGGAAACTGTAGGTCCATCACTTCCTCCCCACCTGCTTCTCCACCTCTTGATTCTGTTGTTCATGATGATGATCAGAAGACTATCACGGACCAGGTGCATATTCCTAGTACACCAAGCACCGCACAAGTCCCACCTCCGGCGATTCCTACAATTAGTCCTTACAAGCCACCTATTCCATATCCGAGCAGACTGCAAAAGGAGATCAAGGATAAGCAATACGACAAGTTCCTTGGATTGTTCAAGTAGTTGCACATCAATATCCCATTCATTGATGCGATTGCTCAGATGCCGAACTACGCGAAGTTTTTAAAGGATCTGTTATCCAAGCGTAAGAAGCTTGCTGATTTGGACATAGTAGAGGTGAATGCCAAGTGTTCAGCTGTGCTCCAAAACAAGCTTCCAGTCAAGCAAGGTGATCCTGGCAGTTTTACTATACAATGCCATATTGGTAATCTTCATGTAGCGAACCCCCTTGCTGATCTAGAAGCTAGCATCAATCTTATGCCCACATCTTTATATGCTAGACTCGGTCTCAGAGAGCCAAAGCCCACTCGTATGAGTATATAGTTGGCAGATTGATCAGTGAAGTTTCCTAGGGGTATCGCTGAGAACATGTTGGTGAAGGTTGATAAGTTCGTATTTCCTGTAGACTTTGTCATCATGGATATGCATGAAGACAGCTCTGTTCCTCTCATTCTAGGGCGTCCATTTTTAGTGACATCTCGCGTGATGATCGATGTTCTTGATAGGAAGTTGACCCTTAGAGTGGGAGATGAGCATGTCAGTTTTGATGTTGACAAAGCTATGCAGAGAGCTGATGATACTGTAGAGTCGACTTGTTTTGTTCGGTCCTATAGTTCATCTGACAGAGAGATGCATTTCGAAATTGATGAGACACTCATCAAGTCTTTATTGGTTGGCTATGAGAGATCCACTTCCTTCGAAGATGGAGAGTCTATTGATGATGATATCTCATTCTATTTGTCAATCTGATCCCCCTGATATCTTTCCTTTGTGCACGATTGAGTGATCTCCTACTAATAAGGAGATTGTTACGTTAGATCCATAGGAAAGTATCAAATTAAAATCCTCGATTGAAGATCCTCCTACTCATGAGCTGAAAGAGTTACCCGCACATTTAGAGTATGCTTTTCTCGAGGGGTCGTCTCAGCTTCCGGTTATTATAGCCAAAGACCTCTCACCTATAGAGAAAGCTAGGTTGATTCAGGTCTTAAAATCAAATAAACAGACCATCGCATGGAAAATTTATGATATCAAGGGTATCAGTCCTGCTTATTGTACTCACAAGATACTCATGGAAGAGGATTTCAAGCCTGTGATTCAACCTCAAAGAAGGGACAATCCAAAAATTCACGAGGTCATCAAGAAGGAAGTGTTGAAGCTTCTTGATGCTGGGATGACATATCCTATCTCTGATTCGTCCTGGGTTAGTCCGATTGATGTGGTCCCGAAGAAAGGGGGATGATCGTCATTCTTAATGAAAAGAACGAATTGATTCCATCTATGATGGTCACGGGTTGGCGAGTTTGTATCGACTATCGCACACTCAATGATGCCTGTAACATCCCCGTAATTAAGGTAATAATTAATTAGTTAAATTCCCAAAATAAATTATGTTAATTGTTTAATTATAGCTATTATAATAAGTATTGACCACAAGCTTCATCTACTTATACCATGTCTTTCAACTTTTGTAAAAAAAATTCATGCAAGTATACACAAGCTCTAAAGCTATAGGTACAAGTATTTCAAGCATGTATATATAAGCTAGTAGTTAAAATGTGAAAATGAAAAGGGATGGGTTGAAGCCTTGTGGCTGGATTTAGGCATTTAAAACTTAGGAGGGGGGGGGGGGGTGAGTTGCAGGTTTTTTAGCCAATTAGGGAATTACTTCACTCCCCAATCGATGGGTCCCCTAATTCTCTCATATCTCTCTTAAAAATCCCTCTGCACTTTGACAAACCCAAAAGCTAGGGCTGCGAAAGAAAAAAAAAACTCTTGCGAAAATTATTAGAAAAGTGCAGGATTTTTGGAGCAATTAATTCAACAACTTTGAGGTAATCTTATAGTTATGTTTTAAGTTATGTGTTCATCATTCTTTCTTCTCTAATTTAACAACCATTGGTCAAATGAAAGTGGACTTTAAGGTGATGGTTCATGTATAATTTAATTGCAAATACCCAATTTGTTAAATGATTTCTGAAGCTATAAACATATGAAATCACAGTAAACATGAAAAATTGAATTAGTCTTGAGTTGAGCAAATTCAAGAATTTAATTAGGAAAGTGGTTGTTTATATAATTGGATGGTCAAGAAAGAAATAATTAAAAGGTTTCTAAAGCTATAAGCATAAGAAGCCAAAGAACGTTATGAACTTGAACTTGGATTTTAAATTTAGAAAATTTAATAGGTGAAGTGGTTGAATTGATTAAAGTTTGTGTTATAGATGTTAGAATAGGTTTATATATGTTTATATTAATTAAAGGAGGCATGAAAATGAGTTATCTTGGTGTTTTAAGATGCTGGAAACGAGTTGGAATGATGAGGTTATGAGCAAGGGAATAGAAATTTGAAAAAACAGAGTGCGCAGGTCTGTAGGCGACTCGGCGAGTCGAGCCCCTGTTTTCTTAAAAAAAATTCATGTTTTAAGCCTTATTAGGGTAATATAAGGTTATATAACTATTTGTAATTGTATAATACATAAATTATAAGCTTATAAATTCTTTGAATATCATTATTTGATAGGTTTGGAACTAAAAGGAGTATCGATTATCGGTTCGGGGCGTTGAGACTTGAGAGGCTTATTGGCTTGCATACACATTTAAGGCTGTTTTTAGCCTATTTCAGTGAGTTCTAGTATTGATATGTGTGTCACACACATATTTACATGTTCTTTTAATTATGACATTGTGCATATCTACTAAACATCATTTTATGGCATACTGCCCTCTTGGCGGTTCACTACTTGATCATGGCTTATGGCCACCATACTTACTTGATACCGTTCATTACATATATTCACCTTCATGTTATACTTGGAGGTCGTTCATTTCATGCTTTACATGATTACATTTGATTACCTATTGTGAGCCATGCTCATCATTATTGGTCTCACTGGCTGCCAGATTATTATTTTATACACGCGCCTTACTACGTGTTTGTGCATATAAATTCCTACTTCTGGAAGCTTACGGAGTAGGTGGCCAGACATGGAAGCTGGTTAGAGTTGCACAACTAGACATGGAAGTCAGTTGGTTGGCAACGGTGGGTTAGAGGTCATGCTCGCGACCTATGCACCTTGTGGGCTATGCCCACATCATTTTTATTAAAAGATATTGCACTTGTCATTTCTTAATCATTTTAATATTATAACATGTTGTATGTTTTGCACTCCATATCGATCTAGTTACTCACTTAGCAAATTTTATTTGCTAACCCTCACTTTTATATATCACAGGTGGTGTTAACAAAGGCAAACAGATTGCCGGTTCGGGTCTTAGAGTTTGAGCGGACCTTTTTTGAGGCCTATATTTTGGTAAAGCAAGTAGTTTATACAATGGGGAATTTTGGGTAGTTGTCTACCATTTTATCTTGATATGTAATATACGTACCCCGAATGTCTTTTGGGGTTGATGATGGTCATTGTAAAGTACTTGAAAGTATCTTGTAAATTACTGTATGTTTCAAATTATAACTTATAAGAAAATAGGGATATGGACTCCGTGCGAACGGGTCATGCCCAATTTTCTTCAAATCCAGATTAATTAAGGTTAATTTAATATAATCCCATTAACTATTATATTATGTTGAGATGAGTGTTTCAATTTGGTATCAGAGCCGATGTTCATTGCATGAGTATAGTCGACGATACTCGACTATGAGCTCTTTTTCAGATGCTTGTATTGACCGCCTAGGCAACAATATTATAACATAGGTTAAGTTATGATTTGCCTAGGATGGGTACGGGTATAGGTTAATAAGCATATTTCTATTTAACTAATATCTATGTATACGCTTGATATCATGCAGTTTAATGGTTAGTCGTGCTGAGGCTAATCCTAACGTGGAGCTTAAACTCAATGTGGAGCTCAATCGTGAGTCTGAAGAAGAGGAAGATGAACATTCCTCTGGTAATGAATTCAATGAACGAGAGCTCTGTGTACTTGATAAAGTCTCTGAGCTAATAGGAAGCCAATCTAAGCACTTTGAAGAGTTATTGGCTAACCACTTCCAGGCCGTTCAGACTGCTCTGAGTCAATCTTTGGCTGAAAAGAAGAAGGATAAATCTGAATCCTCCAAATCTCGAAGGAAAGACCGAAGTCTTAGTTATAAAGACTTCACTGGCTGTGGTCCTCCTGTGTTTGGGGGGAAAATTGATCCAACCGCTGCCACTGATTGGATCAAAGAGATGGAACGGCTATTCTGGGTAGCCAAAGTGGATGACAAGGACAAGGTCAAGTATGCTTCCAGTATACTGAAGGAAGCTGCTACACAATGGTGGGATGAGGTCGTGACCACCATTGGCGCTGATATGGTAGACACCATGACCGGGGAACAGTTTAAGACTCGTTTCAATTGACGCTTCTGTCCCACTGTGTCACTTCAAAAGTTGAGAATGGAATTTGTTAAGTTCCAACAAGGATCACTTAGTGTTAGCGATTATGTGTGGGAGTTCAACACGAAGTCCCAGTTTGCCCAAAGTCTTATCACTGATGAAAAGCATAAGATTAAATACTTTGTTCAGGGCCTTCGCTAGGAGATCCGGGAGTTCGTTAAGAACCAATAAATTGATACTTATGATGAGGCTGTCGAATTTGCGCTTTCTCGTGAATTTGAGGTGTCTCGTGCTGAGCCTCAAGCGCCACCTCCCAAGAAATTCAAGCATGATAAATCTTACACCTCCAACCGTCAGTATTCTTCCTTCTACACGAAGAAGACTGATACAGGCATTGCTACAGAGCCTCAGTCGCAGGCTTCTTTAAATTTTAAAATCCCTGCATCTTTAGTTTCTCAATCACAGTCACGGTATCAGCCTTCCCGCTCTGAAGGGAAGAAACAATGTGATGTTTGTGGGCTGATGCATCAGGGGCCATGTGATACGGCCAATATTATCTGTCATTGCTATGGCGAAACAGGGCATATTGGCCCCAGGTGTCCGCGAAGGTATGATAATTGTCTTAAATGTGGCCGCACTCGACATGTAAGCAAAGTATGCCCGACTCAAGCTCCAGAGGAAAGCAAGGCTTCTGTTAATAAGCCTTCACGTTCGGGCGCTCCCTCCCAATCAAAGAGGGAAGAATCCTCGCGAGCTAGAGGCCGTGCTTTTCAGATGATGGCAGAGGAAGCTAGGGAAGTTCTGATGTGGTTATGGGTACATTTCTCTTAAACTCTATGCCTGCTAAAGTACTATTTGACTCTGGTGCAAGCTTGTCTTTTATTTCTAAATCATTTGTGCATAAGCTATCTGTTGCACCTGCCTTACTACCATTTTCTGTTGATGTGGAGATTGCTGATGGCCAGTTTATGACTGTGGAAATTGTTTATAATAATTGTCAGCTTACTCTAGATTATAATGACTTTTCTATTGATCTAATCCCTATGGAAATGAAAGAATTCGATGCTATAGTAGGGATGGATTGGTTGGCAGCTCATGATGCCGTGATCCAATGTAATAAACGGGTCGTTCAACTAACCTAGCCGAGTGGTGTTAAAGTGTTCATTTATGGGGAAAGGCGTAAGGGTCAAATGGCAGTGATGTCGATTGCTAAAGCTCGCCGACGTCTCAATAAGGGATGTACGAGCTACCTAACCTATGTGGTTGATGTGCAACCTAAAAAGCCGTAGGTGACGATGTTCCAGTAGTGCGAGAGTTCGCCGATATATTTCCTGATGACTTGCCGGGATTGCCTCCTGATCGGCAAGTTGAATTCGGGATTGATCTGATACCGGGAGCAGCACCTGTAGCTCGAGCTTCATATCGTCTCGCGCCTTCTGAATTGAATGAGATGATGACTCAGCAGCAAAAGCTATTGGATAAGGGGTTTATTAGACCGAGTTCCTCGCCTTGGGGTGCCCCAGTCTTGTTTGTTAAGAAAAAGGACGGAACGTTATGAATGTGTATTGACTATCGTGAATGGAACAAAGTAACGGTCTGAAATAAATATTCTTTGACTCGTATAGATGATCTGTTTGATCAGCTACAAGGCGCTTCGTACTTCTCAAAGATTGATCTACGATCTGGATATCATCAGCTGAAGGTTCGTGAGGAGGATGTACCTATTGGGAGCTTTTTAGTCATAGTGGGAGCTTTCGGAAATCACTTCGCTGGTCAAGATCATAGGAAGAGGGAAGAACAAAGGAGAAGATCTTTTTTAAAAGAAGACGATTCCAAAAGAAACTAAAAATGGAGAATAGGACCAAGACTGCATTCCGCACTTGATACGATCATTATGAGTTCTTGGTGATGCCTTTTGGACTCACGAATGCTCCAGCCGCTTTTATGGATCTTATGAACCGAGTTTGCCGACCTATGTTGGACAAATCGGTTATTGTATTCATTGATGATATCCTAATATTCCAAGGCGGAATCCGAGCATGCTACGAACCCCCGTCAGATGCTGAAAATTCTTCGCAAAGAGAAGCTTTATGATAAATTCTCTAAATGCGAGTTTTGGCTACGGAAGGTATATATATAAAGCTAAACTCTATGAACTTATGTGTGTGTGTGTGTGTGTGTGTGTGTGTATATATATATATATATATATATATATATATATATATATATATATATATCCCAATATATAATCCTATACAAGTATTATGATAAGTATCCATTAACCCAATAATAAGTGTATTAAACATTGAATATGAATCTTAATATGTTCAATTCTTGGGGCATGTGATCTCCGAGGAGGGTGTATCTGTTGATCCTTCTAAAGTGGAGGTTGTTCGCTCATGGCAACCACCTTCTAATGCAGTTGAAGTAAGGAGTTTTCTGGGATTGGCCGGATATTATCAGCGCTTTATTCATGATTTTTCTAAGATCGAAGTCCCCTTTACTTCTCTTACTCGAAAGAATGTGGTGTTTGCTTGGAAAGAGCCACAGGAGAATGCCTTTCAAGAATTGATGGCTCGATTGACCAGTGCCCCGGTGTTAGCCTTACCTGAAGACACTGATGACTTTATAGTCTATAGTGATGCTTCGGGTTTAGGCCTTGGGTGTGTTTTAATGTGACGGGGTAAGGTGATCGCTTATGCCTTTAGACAGCTTAGGGACTATGAAAAGAAATATCTTGCTCACGATCTTGAAATGGCTGTCGTTGTATTTGCACTGGAACTATGGAGGCACTATATATACGGCACCAAGTGTAAGCTGTTCACATATTACAAAAGCTTAAAATATATCTTTGATCAGCAAAATCTGAATATGAGACAGAGACGTGCTCTGGAGCTGGTTAAATATTATGATTGTGAGATCGTTTATCATCCCGACAAGGCTAATGTCGTGGCCGATGCGCTTAGCCGAAAGGTCTATCAAGACCGTAAGCTGAACTTGAACTTCATTCTTGCTTATGTTATGATGCATCCATCTATTCTCCGAGATATACGTTGCTGGCAACATAAAATTCTCCGAGAGTCTGCACTCAAATCTGAGCGTCTTGTCGGTCAAGTTTATTTGCTTTCTGATAATTCTCAGGGGTTGAAGACGTTTAAGGGCCGTATATGGGTTCCTAAGCTTGGTGGCTTCCGTGATGTTATATTAAAGGAGGCTCATAACACCAAGTACTCTTATCGCCTTGGGAGTACTAAGATGTATCGTGATCTAAAGGCTATGAATTGGTAGCCCGGGATGAAGCACGATGTGGGTTCGTATGTTGAAAAGTGCTTGGTGTGCTTGCAAGTTAAAGCCGAACATCAGAAACCATATGGTAGTATGCAACCACTACCGATTCCGGAATGGAAGTGGTATCATATTACTATGGATATCGTGACTAAGTTGCTGCTTACTTCTCGACAACACGATAGTATCTGGGTGGTTGTTGACCGGCTCACCAAATCGGCTCATTTCATACCAATTCGTGAGACCTATTCCATGGAGCGACTAGCCCAGATCTACATTAACACGATAGTTTCTCTACATGGTGTTCCTAAATCTATCATATCCGATCGTGATTTTCGTTTTACTTCTCACTTTTGGGCTAACTTTCAAGATGCCTTGGGTACCAAAGTGAAGCTCAGCACAACCTATCATCCTCAGACTGATGGCCAGAGTGAGTGCACTATACAGACTCTAGAGGATCTTCTTCGCACCTTCGTCATTGACTTCGGTGGCAGTTGGGATACCCATCTGCCGTTGGTGGAATTTACTTATAATAACAACTATCATTTCTCTATAGGAATGCCACCATTTGAAGCGTTATATGGTCGGAAATGTCTAACTCCTACCTGTTGGCAAGAGGCTGGTGAAAAGCCTTTAATCGGACCTGAGATCTTGCAAGCTACGCACGATAAGATTCAGATGGTTCGGGACTATCTAAAGGCAGCCCAAGACCGACAAAAGGAATATGGCGATAAAAAGCATAGGCCGATTGATTTCAAGGTGGGCGATCTTGTTATGTTAAAAGTCTCGCCTTAGAAAGGGGTATTATGGTTTGGTAAGCGCGGTTAGCTTAAACCGCAATTTATTGGACCCTTTAAGATCATCGAGAAGGTTGGTGAACAAGCCTACCGGCTTGACCTTCCCGAGGATCTAGCGGGCATTCACAATGTCTTTCACGTGGGCTATCTTAGACGATGTCTCGTAGAGCCTGATTCAGCTGTGCCAATGAACGAAGTCAAGATTGATGAAAAGCTTAGATATGTTGAAGAGCCCGAGGCTATTGTAAATACCAAAGAGATCCATTTAGTCTTGGTCAAATTGAAGCATCATCGCCATGCTCACCTTACATGGGAGACAAAAACCGTGATGATGGCCAAAGACCCTAGCTTGTTCGCCCAGACGTGATTCCGTGGATGGAGTCTTTTCACGGGTAGGAGTTGTAACATCCCCGTAATTAAGGTAATAATTAATTAGTTAAATTCCCAAAATAAATTATGTTAATTGTTTAATTATAGCTATTATAATAAGTATTGCCCACAAGCTTAATCTACTTGTACCATGTCTTTCAACTTTTGTAAACAATAATTCATGCAAGTATACACAAGCTCTAAAGCTATTGGTACAAGTATTTCAAGCATGTATATATAAGCTAGTAGTTAAAATGTGAAAATGAAAATGGATGGGTTGAAGCCTTGTGGCTGGATTTGGGCAATGAAAACTTAAGGGGGGTGAGTTGCAAGTTTTTTAGCCAATTAGGGAATTACTTCACTCCCCAATCGATGGCTCCCCTAATTCTCTCGTCTCTCTCTAAAGTATTCCTATGCACTTTAACAAACCCAAAAGCTAGGGCTGCGAAAGAAAAAAAAAAACTCTTGCGAAAATAATTAGAAAAGTGCAGGATTTTTGGAGCAATTAATTCAACAACTTTGAGGTAATCTTATAGTTATGTTTTAAGTTATGTGTTCATCATTCTTTCTTCTCTAATTTAACAACCCTTGGTCAAATGAAAGTGGACTTTTAGTTGACGTTTCATGTATTTAATTGCAAATAGCCAATTTTTTAAATGATTTTCGAAGCTATAAACATATGAAATCACAGTAAACATGAAAAATTGAATTAGTCTTGAGTTGAGCAATATCAAGAATATAATTAGGAAAGTGGGGGTTTATATAATTGGATGGTCAACAGCGAAATAATTAAAAAGTTTGTAAAGCTATAAGCATAAGAAACCAAAGAATGTTATGAACTTGAACTTGGATTTTTTATTCAGAAAATTTAATAGGTGAAGTGGTTGAATTGATTAAAGTTTGTGTTATAGAAGTTATAATAGGTTTATATATGTTTATATTAATTAAAGGAGGCATGAAAATGAGTTATCTTGGTGTTTTAAGATGCTGGAAACGAGTTGGAATGATGAGATTATGAGCAAGGGAATAGAAATTTGAAAACAGAGTGTGCAGGTCTGTAGGCGACTCGGCGAGTCGACCCGTATGACTCGGCGAGTCGAGCCCCTGTTTTCCTAAAACAAAATTCATGTTTTAAGCCTTATTAGGGTAATATACGGTTATATAACTATCTGTAATTATATAATACATAAATTAACATTGAATACTACCTGAAGGTCTATAAAAGCTATCGAAATACACGACGTGTTACTAGAATTCGATAACTTAAACTGAAAACACTTAAACACTCCTAATGACTTTCGAGCCTTATGATATACTACTATAAGCTTATAAATGCTTTGAATATCATTATTTGATAGGCTTGGAGCTAAAAGGAGTACCGGTTATCGGTTCGGGGAGTTGAGAGGCTTATTGGCTTGCATGCACATTTAAGGCTTTTTTAGCCTATTTCAGTGAGTTCTAGTATTGATATGCGTGTCACACACATATTTATATGTTCTTTTAATTACGAAATTTTGCATATCTACTACACATCATTTTATGGCATACTGCCCTGTTGGCGGTTCACTACTTGATCATGGCCTATGGCCAGCATACTTACTAGATACCGTTCATTACATATATTCACCTTCATGTTATACTTGGAGATCGTTCATTTCATGCTTTACATGATTAAATTTGATTACCCTATTGTGAGCCATGCTCTTTATTATTGGCCTCACTGGACGTCCAGATTATTATTATATACACGCGCCTTACTACGTGTTTGTGCATATAAATTCCTACTTCCGGAAGCTTACGGAGTAGGTGGCCAGACATGGAAGCTGGTTAAAGTTGCACAACTAGACATGGAAGTCAGTTGGTTGGCAACGGTGGGTTAGAGGTCATGCTCGCGACCTATGCACCTTGTGGGCTATGCCCACATCATTTTTATTAAAAGATATTGCACTTGTCATTTCTTAATCATTTTAATATTATAACATGTTTTATGTTTTGCACTCCATATCGATCTAGTAACTCACTTAGCAAATTTTATTTTCTAACCCTCACTTTTATATATCACAGGTGATGTTAACAAAGGCAAAGAGATTGTCGGTTCGGGTCCTAGAGTTTGAGCGGGCCTTTTTTGAGGCCTATCTTTTGGTAAAGCAAGTAGTTTATACATTGGGGAATTTTGGGTAGTTGTCTACCGTTTTATCTTGATATGTAACTATACGTACCCCCGTTGTCTTTTGGGGTTGATGATGATCATTGTAAAGTACTTGAAAGTATCTTATAAATTACTGTATGTTTCAAATTATAACGTATAACAAAACAGGGATATGGACTCCGTGCGAATGGGTCATGCCCAATTCTCTTCAAATCCAGATTAATTAAGGTTAATTTAATATAATCTCATTAACTATTATATTATGTTGAGATGGGTGTTTCAATGCCACCCGTAAGGATCATTTTCTGTTGCCCTTCGTAGATCAAATTCTCTAGAGACTGTTAGGGAATGAGTTCTATTGTTTCCTTGATGATTTTTTGGGTTACTTTCAGATCCCCATCAGCCCCGAGGACCAGCAAAAGACCACTTTCACATGTCCCTACGAAACGTTCGCATATCGGCGTATGCCTTTTGGCTTATGCAATGCTCTTGCGACGTTCCAGAGATGTGTGGTAGCTATCTTTAATGATATGCTGGAAAAGAGTGTGGAAGTTTTATGGACGACTTTTCTGTGTTCTGTAGTTCCTTTTCATCGTGCCTATCAAATTTGGATAGTATGCTTTGTAACATCCTCGGATTTATTTTATGGTAATTGAGCTGATTAAGTGGAAAATTTACAATTAAGTTGAATTATGAACAATTATTATGTATTTGGGATATTTAGAAAGTTTGTTGTTATTTTAAGAAAGTTTGAACTCGGAATTATTATTATGGAGTATTATAAATTATAAAAGTTAGTAATGATAAAATTAAGAATAAATCAGTATTTTATGGAACCGGTTAAGTTGAGGGGTGAAATGTGCAAAATGGTGAAAATAGGAATAAAAGGCCAAAGCCTCTCATTTTCTATGGTCACTCTCTCTCTCTCTCTACATTTTCTCTCTCTAGAATTCTCTCTACTTCTCTCTACGATATCTCACAAACCGACCGGCTGATTATCGAGATTTATACGTCATCGGAAAGATCTCGAGGAGTACAACAACAATCTACGGTTGGATCTTTGATTTCGTACGAATTGAGGTAAGAATCGACCCTTTTAAGTTTGTTTATTTCGGTTTTGAAGAACTTAGATTCGAATCTGCCATTTTTATGTGATTTGGAGCTAGTTTTGCTTGAAATCTTGCAAGAATATGATAGTATATGTATAATAGAAACGAAATTAGGCTCAATACATGATATATCGGTGATTTTAGGCTTAGAAATGCATGTTTTAAAGTTGTAAGATGAACAAACTCGAAAATACCAAGAACACAGTCGATATGCAAGAAAAAACTCGATTTTGGTACTAGATTCGAGTATATTTTTGAGTTTAATCCTCAAATTCGAATGAGGGGTTCGAATCTAACCCTCAAACTCGAATGGGGTTCGAGTTTAATCCCTCAAATTCGAATGGGATTCGAATTTATCCCCATGGATTCGAATTTAATACCTAAAAATGAAAACCCACTCTCTAGACTCGAATATTTTGAATGAAACCCATAAACGACACATAAAATGACAAGAGTTATTCAAAGGACAAGGTATGAACTTGAGATGGGTTCAAACTTAATTGTGGTTTGAATTTAGACATAGACCCGAAATGGGGGAAATATTGCAAAAATTACGAAACTTGGTTTATGGATTTAAACGGTTTTTGACTCGAGGTATTGTTGCAACTAATTTAACAGGTCCCTTGTGGTGTTGTTTAACCCATAGTGGGGTACTTGGTGGATCCGGTTGAAAGCCCAAGGAGAAATAATATCGGTTAAAGTTTAATTACGCACCCACTGTGAGTACAGTAGATTTCGCATGTTTATATCTGTTTTATGTTAAGCTTTGCCTGCTGAGACCTGTTGCTTCATTTATTTGTTTGGGATTCTACTAATTTGCGTAGATTTAGATGCACATTCATATTTGTTGCATGTCCTTTCGATTGTTGTGCATCTAGTGATGGACCGGTGGGTCGCATCGATTACTCTGATGTTACTGCGCTATATGACTTGGAGCTGATCCCTCCGAGGCCCGGTAGGCAGTATGTCATCCCCGATCGTACGTTTGTCTCAGATGGTATGTTTAAAGCCGAGCTTTGGGCTCGAAGGGGCTGCGGCTCTGGTCCGTACTTGGTGTACGAAGAGGGTATCCGATGTTTGTCATCAGTGTTCCCTTTGGGGCTTCATAAAAATTTATAAAATGCGTAATCTTTGTATTCACTAAGCATCCGCTTATTCCCTAGTTGTTTATTTTTATTTTACAGGAAAAGGGAAGTCTACCGCCGGACCTTCTAGTTAGGTCTTTTGCGAAGATTTGGAGGATCTGAAACTACTTAATCGGTAATCATGTTTTGGGACAATGTTGTAATATATTCTGAATGTTGTAATAATTTAATTGGGTGTGTAGACTTAGATTTGGTACCTTGTAGCACCGTAGGGTGATTGACACTGTTGCACTACTTTAATTATGTGTTTTAATGCTTCCGCACTTAAACTAGGTTATCAGATCTTTATGTAATTGCGTTTGATGATTAAATCCTGGGTGTTATGTAATTGGTGGTTGTTGTGGCAAGGGTGTCACATGCTTGCCCGATGTGAGGAGGCCAATTTGGTCCTCAATTGGGAAAAGTGTCACTTTATGGTGCGACAAGGAATTGTTCTTGGGCATAAAATCTCTGCTAAGGGCATTGAGGTCGATAAGGTTAAGATTGAGACGATATCTAAGCTACCTCACCCTACTTTTGTTAGAGCGATTCGAAGTTTCCTTGGGCATGCCGGTTTTTATCGGCTCTCTATTAATATTTTTCATTGATTGCTCGTCCCATGACAAGGCTTTTGAAAAAGGATGCCACATTTGATTTTGATGATTATTGTGTGCATGCCTTCGATACTTTGAAGGAAAGCTTGTCTCTGCCCCCATCATGGTGGCTCCTAAATGGGAGTTACCATTTGAGTTGATATGTGACGCTAATGATTTTGCTGTGGGGGCAGTGTTGGGACAACGAAAGAAAAACCGTTTCCATGTTATATACTATGCTAGCAAGACTCACACTGAAGCTCAGCGAAATTATACCACTACTGTGAAAGAGCTTCTAGCTATAGTATATGCATTTGAGAAGTTTAGATCGCATTTGATTCTCTCAAAGACAGTGGTTTTCACAGATCGCTCCACTTTGAGATATCTTTTCCAGAAGCAGGATGCCAATCCCCATTTGATTCGATGGATTCTGCTCTTACAGGAGTTTGACATGGAAATCAAAGACAAACGTGGGGCCGAGAATTTAGTTGTCGATCACTTGAGCCGTTTAGAGAATCTTGCACTTCTTCCTCTTGATGATTCTGCGATTAGGGCGTCTTTCCCAGATGAGTCCCTTTGTTTAGCAGATACAGTTGACGAATGCCCATGGTTTGCTGACTACGCAAACTATCTGGTGGGTAATGTGCTAGTCAAAGGTTTAACTCATCAGCAGCGAAAGAAATTCTTTAGAGATGTGATGAATTATTTTTGGGATGAGCCCTATCTCTTCCGAGTTTGTGCTGATCAGATTATTCGGCGTTGTGTTCATGGTGATGAGGCGATGCAGATCCTATACGCATCCCATATCGGTCCCACCGGAGGACACCATGGCGCAAATACCACAGCTCGGAAGGTATTTGATGCAAGATTTTACTGGCCTACAATCTTTCAGGACGCTAGGGATTATGTGAAAGCATGTGATGCTTGTCAGCGATGTGGGAATATATCGAATCGCCAAGATGCCCCTGACTAACTTTCAGATTTGTGAGATATTCGAAGTGTGGGGCATTGATTTCATGGGACCATTCCCTTCCTCTCGTGGGTTGAGGCACAAGCACTCCCCATTAATGACGTACGTGTAGTTGTTTCCTTCTTGCGTAAGCTATTTGCTAGGTTCAAAAGTATCTAACATGTTATTTCATAGTTTTTGCGTCTCTTGGTTTAGATAGCTTTTTTTTTACAATTGTTAGTTTCAAATGCATTCTTTTGCGGATCTTTATTGCTTTAGAGTCTATATGCGCGAAATTATTGAGAGCGGTATTTGGGATGATGCTTATCTTAGGATATTTTTGAGCAGGCTTGCTTGAGGACAAGCAAAGCTCAAATGTGGGGTTATTTGTTATGACGTATATTGTACATATTTTTACGTCTTATTTTGCCTCGGATTTGGGTTATTTTTGCCTCGAATTGTTTAAATACGACACTTATTTGATTACTTTTGTATTTTGCAGTTCGAAGGTTGCCAGTTTGACAAAAGAACGGATATTGGAGCAAAAGCGTCAAATTTACGGTCTGAGCCGGGACTTCCTTGGATTTCTGTTGACTTTGACTAACTGCTCGGATCGCGGTCGCGACCACATGATCGCGATCGCGCTTACCAGCGATCCATGGATCGCCACCACGTTCATCATCGCGACCACGATGTCCCAAGCGCGGCGGCAATCACGAGAAAATATAAAGTCGAGAAGCCGTTTCATATTTTTTAAGCTTATTTTTAGACGAACTTTTTCACATAGTTAAGGTGAGATTAGTAGGTGTTCGATAGATTTTGATTTTTTTAGCTTAGTTTAGGCTAGTTTAGTTAATCATTCGACTATTCGAGTGGATTCAAGCATTCGGTTGCGGTTGTATTTCGTTTTTCATCCGGTTTTTGGTACACTCTTTCCAATTTAACTTTCTGTAATGGTGATGTTTAACTTAGATTTCGTTTATTTTACTGTTATTATCATGATTAGTGAGTAGTTTAGTTAAACACTTGCTTGGTTACGTTTTTACATGGATTAGTGGAGTATTTGATGGTTTTGGTTAAAAAATGTTTGATTCATTGATGTATTTTTGATGCATACGATTAATATTGGTAAAATCAGTGTTATAGTTGATTTTCTAGCATTATTGTGATAACGATTGTGGATTATAAATTCTGATTTTTATAAACTTAATCAAATTTATGTGATTTATTAGTTGGTTGTTATTTCTAACATTATTATGATTATGAGATAGTGACTAATTTATAAATTGTGAAATCATTGTATGCAAATTAATCATTAGCAATATTGTGATTATAGGATTAGTTTAATCTTTGATTTCCTTAGACTTGATTATGTATATGCGGCTAAATTGAATTTTAGAATTATTTCCGAGCGCTTGACGTGTAGACAGTTTTAATCTCTAAAAGCTAGATTTAATTGACTTAATTAATCGTAAAAGACATTTTCTGTTGATTTTAAGAAATTGGGGAATACTGGAGAACTCCATACTTGATTTTCTGAAATGAATTGAACATGTCCATGAATCGGTTTTACATCAAAGTTTTTAAACTCTTGAACTTAAAAGATTAAAACTGTTGGATTTAATTCTAACTTACTTTTCTTTGACCAAAAACATCCTAAGTGTTTATACACATTTTTACTCCATTAACCCTAAAAGAATATCCAAGTTATTGTTGCTTTTAATATATATGATATTTCCATGTTTTAGTTTTATAGTTTATAATCTTTAGTAATAGGCTAGACAGTTTAAATATTTAGGATTAGAATCATCCTCATCCTTTTTCAATGGTTAGATATTAGTGACAATCCTAGTATCGGTATCTCGATTCCTATTGTCGTTCCCTGTGATCAATAAATCCCGAGGTCAACTTCAAGCTGTACTATTTACGACTGGTACACTGTCAGTGGTATTTGGTATAACTTAGGTTTTCTTCAATCTTTTGATTTTCATAGCCAAATCCGCTAAGATTACTTGTATTTTCTTTAAGAATATTTAATATTTATATGTTTTAATTCTTATTTTTGTATTCACTTTTAATATATATTAACAATTTTATAAAAAAATATCACACACACACAGATATATACATACATACATATATATATATATATATATATATATATATATATATATATATATATATATATATATATATTGGATACATAGATAAGTATATATAAAATATAATTATATTTATTAATGTTTATAGATATTAGAAATAATAATTTGTATTTATCTTTTATTTTATTTTATTTAAAAGAATAATATTATATAATTATCTTTTTAGATGAAACATGATGATGTCATGTGACAATTTCTGTTATCTTCTATTATATAGATTAATTAAGGTAAATTTAAATCAAATCTAATTCAAAATATTATCTACAACTATTAGTTATATGTATACATTTAAGATATACTAACTTATGAACCAACGAATTACGTGGATAATATTTATAGATTTTGAAAAAAATCGCTAGTATTTATTTTTATTTTATTTAAAAAGTTATTGTAATTATCTTTTAGACTTTTATGGCGAAATGTGAAGATACATGTGACAATTAGTGTTCTACTTTATGTAATATAAATAGATTATTACGTGTTTATCAGTATTAACATCATTTTAATCAATATATATATATATATATATATATATATATATATATATATATATATATATATATATATATATATATATATATGTTATCTTATCTATGCGTATGCGTATCAATGTATCAAATTAATTTTTTTATGTGTTTATGAATTTATTAAATATATTAATAATTTTGATATTCATAAAATTTTTATTATTAATAAGTATTTAATCAAATCCAAATCTATTCAAATCAAATTTAAATCTAAATCTTATCAACAATAAATTAAATAAATTTTCAAGTCTAATACTAGATATAACAAATTGAATTTGATGATATGAATTAGATTAAATATTTATTTTAAATTAAATATGGAATAAAGATACATTTTAAAATTTAACTAAAAAGATTATCTCCCCTGTGAAAATAGTGAGGTTATGTGGTATACGTAGGCCGCTGAGTCGGCGACTTGCCAAATGGCAAGTTCCTCGACAAGAACACAAGCACTCCCCGTTAATGACGCACGTGTAGTTGTTTCCTTCTTGCGTAAGCTATTTGCTAGGTTCGAAAGTATCTAACATGTTATTTCATAGTTTTTGAGTCTTCTGGTTTAGATAGCTTTTTCTTACAATTGATAGTTTCAAATGCATTCCTTTGCGGATCTTTATTGCTTTAGAGTCTATATGCGCGAAATTATTGAGAGCGGTATTTGGGATGATGCTTATCTTAGGATATTTTTGAGCAGGCTTGCTTGAGGACAAGCAAAGCTCAAATGTGGGGTTATTTGTTATGACGTATCTTGTTCATATTTTTACGTCTTATTTTGCCTCGGATTTGGGTTATTTTTGCCTCGAATTGTTTAAATACGGCACTTATTTGATTACTTTTGTATTTTGCAGTTTGAAGGTTGCGAGTTTGACAAAAGAACGGATATTGGAGCAAAAGCGTCAAATTTACGGTCTGAGCCGGGACTTCCTTGGATTTCTGTTGACTTTGAGTAACCGCTCGGATCGCGGTCGCGACCACATGATCGCGATCGCGCTTACCAGCGAT
Source organism: Centrapalus pauciflorus (assembly GCA_020465985.1). Taxonomy (NCBI): domain Eukaryota; kingdom Viridiplantae; phylum Streptophyta; class Magnoliopsida; order Asterales; family Asteraceae; genus Centrapalus; species Centrapalus pauciflorus. The sequence goes on from JAANYP010000268.1 coordinate 314,129, forward strand.
CCATGGATCGCCACCACGTTCATCAACGCGACCGCGATGGCCCAAGCGCGACCGCGATCACGAGAAAATATAAAGTCGAGAAGCCGTTTCATATTTTTTAAGCTTATTTTTAGACGAACTTTTTCACATAGTTAAGGTGCGATTAGTAGGTATTCGATAGATTTTGATTTTTTTAGCTTAGTTTAGGCTAGTTTAGTTAATCATTCGACTATTCGAGTGGATTCAAGCATTCGGTTGCGTTTGTATTTCGTTTTTCATTCGGTTTTTGGTACACTCTTTCCAATTTAACTTTCTGTAATGGTGATGTTTATCTTAGATTTCGTTTATTTTACTGTTATTATGATGATTAGTGAGTAGTTTAGTTAAACACTTACTTGGTTACGTTTTTACATGGATTAGTGGAGTATTTGATGGTTTTGGTTAAAAAGTGTTTGATTCATTGATGTATTTTTGATGCATACGATTAATATTGTTAAATCAGTGTTATAGTTGATTTTCTAGCATTATTGTGATAACGATTGTTGATTATAAATTCTGATTTTTATAAACTTAATCAAATTTATGTGATTTATTAGTTGGTTGTTATTTCTAGCATTATTATGATTATGAGATAGTGACTAATTAATAAATTGTGAAATCATTGTATGCAAATTAATCATTAGCAATATTGTGATTATAGGATTAGTTTAATCTTTGATTTCCTTAGACTTGATTATGTATATGCGGCTAAATTGAATTTTAGAGTTATTTCCGAGCGCTTGACGTGTAGACAGTTTTAATCTCTAAAAGCTAGATTTAATTGACTTAATTAATCGTAAAAGACATTTTCTGTTGATTTTAAGAAATTGGGGAATACTGGAGAACTCCATACTTGAATTTCTAGAAATGAATTGAACATGTCCATGAATCGGTTTTACATCAAGGTTTTAAACTCTTGAACTTAAAAGATTAAAACTGTTGGATTTAATTCTAACTTACTTTTCTTTGACCAAAAACATCGTAAGTGTTTATACACATTTTTACTCCATTAACCCTAAAAGACTATCCAAGTTAGTGTTGCTTTTAATATATCTGATATTTCCATGTTTTAGTTTTATAGTTTATAATCTTTAGTAATCGGCTAGACAGTTTAAATATTTAGGATTAGAATCATCCTCATCCTTTTTCAATGTTTAGATATTAGTGACAATCCTAGTATCGGTATCTCGATTCCTATTGTCGTTCTATGTGATCAATAAATCCCGCGGTCAACTTCAAGCTGTACTATTTACGACTGGTACACTGCCAGTGGTATTTGGTATAACTTAGGTTTTCTTCAATCTTTTGATTTTCATAGCCAAAAATCCGCTAAGATTACTTGTATTTTGTTTAAGAATATTTAATATTTATATGTTTTAATTCTTATTTTTGTATTTACTTTTAATATATATTAACAATTTTATAAAAAAAATATCACACACACATATATCTATGTATATATGTGTGTGTGTGTATATATATATATGTATATATATATATATATATATATATATATATATATATATATATATATATATATATATATATATATATATATATATATATATATATATATATATATATATATATATATATATAGATTGAGGTTCGATTGAGAACTTTTGTGCATCAGACTATCTACCAAGGGTGCATAATGGGCATTTAGGGGATATTAAATGTATGGAAATTATTTTTGAATTTGAATGTTTTTAAGATTATTAATAGCTAAATTTGGTATGAAAATCATTATTAACTTCTTTCATAAAAGCACTCCCTCTTTCTCTCTATCTCCTCTCTCTTAGCCCCTCTTGATTTTGGAAGAGATGGACGATATGCATGATTTATGTTTGTATGAACGATTCATGTTTGTATTTTGATGTATTTTGATTTTGGAAGAGATGAACGATATCTGATTTATTTTTGGAAAAGATGAACGATATGCATGAAGAAAAGAACGATATACATGTATTTTGATGTATTTTGAATTTGTATTACTTTTGTTAATTTTGGAAGTGAATAATTAAATAAGGATTGCATAATTCCTGTTTTACCCCTCCGCGAATTTCATTATGTGCACTTGATGCATAAAACTTTCTATTTAATTACCCTTTTGCCATTTGATCTAAACCACACATTCTTCTCATCCAAGGGCCGGTGGAGGTTCTTTTGTGCCTCGATGCACTAAAGTTCTCAATGAAACCTTCCTCTCTCTCTCTCTCTCTCTCTCTCTCTATATATATATATATATATATATATATATATATATATATATATATATATATATATATATATATATATATATATATATATGTTAGATTTATTATTTCGATCCTAGGAGTTATTTTGTAATATTTATTTTCATTGTAATTTGTCTTGTATTTATTTCTATGTATTTCATGTCTATGTAAAAGTGTAGGGGCCATTGTTGCCAAGTGTTGTAACTTAATTAAAGGAGCCTATAAAAAGGCTCCTAGGGTTACTTTTGAGAAACACACGGTTGACCTTCAATTTGAATATTCATTACAGCCGCCACTGTTCCATCAAGAGTCTTAAAACATTCATCTTGTCTTCTTCTTTATTAAACACATTTATTGAGCATGGTTTCTTCATGTGTTTGATGAGAAAAACGTTAAGGTGCTGAATACATTCGGGATTTCATATTTACAATATATATATATATATATATATATATATATATATATATATATATATATATATATATATATATATATATTGGATACATAGATAAGTATATATAAAATATAATTATATTTATTAATGTTTATAGATATTAGAAATAATAATTTGTATTTATCTTTTATTTTATTTTATTTAAAAGAATAATATTATGTAATTATCTTTTTAGATGAAACATGATGATGTCATGTGACAATTTCTGTTATCTTCTATTATATAGATTAATTAAGCTAAATTTAAATCAAATCTAATTCAAAATATTATCTACAATTATTAGTTATATGTATACATTTAAGATATACTAATTTATGAACCAACGAATTACGTGGATAATATTTATAGATTTTGAAAAAAATCGCTAGTATTTATTTTTTATTTTATTTAAAAAGTTATTGTATTTATCTTTTTGACTTTTATGGTGAAATGTGAAGATACATGTGACAATCAGTGTTCTACTTTATATAACATAAATAGATTATTACGTGTTTATCGGTATTAACATCATTTTAATATATATATATATATATATATATATATATATATATATATATATATATATATATATATATATATATATATATATATATATATATATATATATATATATGTTATCTTATCTATGCGTATGCGTATCAATGTATCAAATTAATTTTTTTTATGTGTTTATGAATTTATTAAAATATATTAATAATTTTGATATTCATAAAATTATTATCATTAGTAAGTATTTAATCAAATCCAAATCTATTCAAATCAAATTTAAATCTAAATCTTATCAACAATAAATTAAATAAATTTTCAAGTCTAATACTAGATATAACAAATTGAATTTGACGATATGAATTAGATTAAATATTTATATTAAATTAAATATGGAATAAAGATACAATTTAAAATTTAACTAAAAAGTTTATCTCCCCTGTGAAAATAGTGAGGTTAGGTGGTATACGTAGGCCGCTGAGTCGGCGGCTTGCCAAATGGCAAGTTCCTCGGCAGGAACACCACCCAGCCCTCCGGCCCCACCCACGACTCCCTTCCAGTGGTTCCCCCTCTCTCATGCGGTCTCTTTTCCTCAGTTTTCTCTCTTTCTCTCTACAAATTAATTGGATTAATAGGTGTTATGAAACACCCATACAACATAAATAATAATTAATACATAATTGTCAGAGATTTATACTAATGGTGTCAAAAAATTGTTGACTATATTCATAATATTATGGGTAACTTAAAAAGTTGCTATTATAGAAACAGATGTAAGTGAACACCATTATAAATTTCTATTTACAATATGTCATTTGAATAATCATTTTAAATATCTTTTGTAATTAATTCTAACCTCAGAAATAATATATTTATCAAGGGAAGTCAACTACTCATTACCCAAATTATCTTCATGATTGTTGAAACAACAAGTTTCACTTCAAGGGATTCGAACCCACGAGCCATAAAACTTGGCTTAGTAATTTCTTTACATTTGATAATTGTATCTAAAATGTGTGGGAATTGAGGGGTAAGCAAATATGATTTGCTTAGTGAGTTACTAGATTGATATGGTATGCAATGTATATAACAATGTATAATAGCCATTCTTCAGGGTAAGATCTGCCAAATTAAGAGATACCATTGGTCGAAGGCGAGACCTTGGAACTAACCCAAATGTGGGAATAACACCCACTATATATATAAATATGGGAATAAAACACATTCCAACAGGTCAAGAGGGAGACTTAAGAACCTACGCATTGTCAAGCCCGGGATAGAACCGCGACATGAAAACCAACCAACCGGCTGGCCATCTACACTTGGCTACCTACACTGTAAGATTTTCCAGTGTATGGATTTTATACTGACAAATACACAATAGGGTGTTTAAATATAAATAATAATAAGTTGGACGTCCAATGAGGCCAAATGAATAAGTGGCACCACAATTGGGTTTATTGAAATATGAACATGATAGGTATAAAATGAGTAATCAAGGTATGACATGAAAGTCAACACGTATAAATGATAACAATCAAGATCAAGGCACCATGGCCGTATGTCCAAGATTTTGCAACTAAGTGCAAGATGATGAAATGCGTCAAATGATGCCATAAGATATATGCACAATTTCATAATGAAGATATACATGTAAATATGTATGCAAACACACACATCAATGCTAGAACTCACAACATTAGGCTAAATAGTCTTGAAGTATCTGTAACCGCCAATTAGTCCTTTGAGGATTGATTTGTAGCACTTTGCGTCACTAACCGATAACCAACACCAATATTTGATCCCAACCTATAAAACATTCATATTTTAAGTATTTATAATCTTAAAATATCATATAGCTTTGTTTAAAACTCACTTGGTGTGACTAAGCTGTTTTAGTTTGCACTTTTGTATTTACCGACATGTGTTGTATTATATGATGATTATGTGGATTCATGGGTGTGTCTAAGCTTTTAAACTTACATGTTCATAGGATGTATTGGAATTAAATGACACTAACATATATTTAAGTTTGGTGACATAAATCCTAACCTAACATAAGAACAAAGAAAACTAGTATGAAATCAAAAAAGTTGACTATTATGCACTAATTTCGTATTTTGATCATAACTCTCTCATTCGAACTCGGATTTAGGTGATTCAAAAGTCCAGACGAAGTAGACACAACTTTTATGCTTTGAGAAATAGCCCAACTGGTAGTGACTCAACGAGTTTTGAGAAATATACTCTTCCATTAGTCTCTATTTCTGTAACTTTTGATATTTCCATTAGTCACATTAACTAACATTATGTGCATCGCGTATATTAGTATATTTGTAGAATCACAATGTGATATTGTATTATACTTCCTATAATGTGGTATATATTGTTTCCCTTCTAGAATGTCTAGAATTTTGGAGTTGTGATGGGGGATTAAGGAGGCCATCGATTGAGAAGTAATTTGACTCCCAATTGGCCAAAACTTACAACAAGCCCTCCTCCAAATACTACTCTTCATACTTTCAGCCACCATTATTGTATTCTTTACATTTCATTATACTAACCCTCATATGTACATAAACTACTAGTACATAAGGCTTTAAGGTCTTGTACATATTTGTATAGATTGCCAATTTACATGAGTTTATAGCATAGGGTACAAGTTTCTGAAGCATGAGACTAAGTATTTCCATATTAATCGTAATTAAACCTTTAAATATAATTCATTTTGGCAATTTAGTTAATTTAATTATTCCCTTAATTGTGAGGATGAAACAATTCCTCCCTCTTAAAATGATTCCGCCCACGGAATCAATCCTAGCAATTCTAGGAATCCTATAATAAGTCATTCGACATGTTTGTTATGCTATTTCTGTAATCTCTTGTTTATTCATCTACACACATGAATATTACTAAATTTAGACATTAGATACTAATCAAGGCCATTTTCATACTTTATCATATTCCATGTTTTAACATTTGTAGTTAACATCATATACATATCTGTCATTTGAAATTATTAGCAGACCATGTCCAGCTAATACAGTCGGATCATACCGACATAGACATATAAAAAACAACATTGCTATACAGATATCGAAATTAGTAACATATCAATAACACATTAGTGACATAGTCACTTCCACTATTTCGTTAACAGTCTGTTATATTTAAATTTGTTTGGAGTCTCACCTCTTATCTACTAACTTCTTATGACTCTAAATCAAATTCATAACAATATTTAGTTTATTTCACAACTAATGCCCATGTTAAAGATATATTTAGTCGTTAACTATAATATTCCTTCATTTGAGAAACAATCATGTATTGTAATCCTGTCATTTAGTTTAATTTTAATGCTTTTCATGATAAATCATACTCACCATGTTTCTTTCTATCTTCACAACACATTTGGTATATCTTTGAACTTGTATTGACAGATCTCATTCTTATTGAACCTTTATGACAATAGGTTTGTTACCCGATCAAATATATAATACCTCTTCTATGTGGTATAATATTACATAAGTTTAAACACGAAATCAATTTCATTATTTTATAAGAGCTTACGCATGCTTATATATTTATGTAAGACTGCTTATTGATGATCCTAATAATTCTAGAACAATTTATGAACCTTACAAATTATAGATATATTAAGTTCATGTCCAATCGTATTTCACTATTTCTAAAATCTTGAAGGTCCATACTCCATTCTTCATTATATATATATATATATATATATATATATATATATATGTATGTATATATATATATATATATATATATATATATATATATATATATATATATATATATATATATATATATATATATATATATATATATATATATATATATATATATATATATATATATATATATATATATATATATCCATTCATTTATCCATCTTTAAATTTAAAGTTATTATGATAATCTCATAATAAATCATTCAGTATGTTCGCAGCATAGTCACTTTCGTCTTTGCTTAACTTTACATTAATTCTATTCGGTGTATTTCATTTGATTACTAGTTACATGCGAGGTCACATTCTTCTATTAGTGTCTTGAATTCTTTACTACTTAAACATTTACATATACTCATTTTGATATTAACACCTTTAGTGGACGTGTCATATACTATTCTCATGGATTATCAACATAGATATATACATATAATCTTAGGGCATGTCAGCACCATGTCTTAATTGGAAGTAAATATTTAGAAAATATTAAAGATTACATAATTGCTAACACCTATTTTCATTTCGTTATTCATTGTACTCTTTTATTTCTATTTTTGAAGAGTCAATTATGTAATTGCGATCCATCCTGAAGGATAGTTAATAGGTTTCTTATAGTACACAAATATTTATGTACTTTTAAGGTAGTCACATAACTACCAGTCATATTAATAGGTTTATTATAGTACATAAGTATTTATCTACTTTTAAGGTAGCCACATAACTACAAATCATATTTGTGATAGTTTTACACACACCTATAATTTCTATCGTGACCGCTTTTCCTTACCACACGGTCTTTAACCAACTTTACAATACATCAATTTGGAATTCTTTAAATTGTTCCATTAAAAGTAATAAACAAGTAATAAATCCTTACATAAGCCTCTCGTGCACGAAATCAATTTTCGGGGCAAAAGGTGTTGACTCGACGAGTCATCTAGGGCGACTCGACGAGTGGATGCAGCTTGCTGATAAATGTGTTGCTGATAAGGAGGATTGGATGCAGCTTGCTGATAGACTTGTTGCTGATCAAGAGTGACTCGAAGAGTCATCAGGGCGACACGACGAGTGGACATCAAACACGTACATTTAAACTACGGGTTTGACACCCAAAATTCCAAAACTCCTTAAATCTAAACTGTTAGTGAAAATCATTATCAACATATTTTTACCATTATTTGAGTCGTTTTTAATCCTTTAAAACACTTCAAAACTACAAGATCTTACCAAAATTAATAGAATTCTATTTGAGTTCTAACTTGGTTTATTCATAAAATTATCATAGTTCTATTTTAGGATGTGATACATTCCATACTTCTCATATATCCATATAACTTATAACTCAATACAAATACACAATATGTCAACCGGCTAGATTTTGAGACATCTCATTATTGTATAATTATCATATACATTACAACTCCATACTAGAACGATGTTTATTTATACATGTATAACATATATACAAATATACATACATACATACACACATATGTATGTATGTATGTATGTATGTATAGAGATGTTGAAATCAACACTTTGATCGCACTAACTTGTCACTTATTGTTAACACTCAACTTGTTGGTATGAATTTTGAACTTGAACTTTGATTATATTAAGTTAACATAGGATAAATTCTCATTAATAGTAACAATATCACTGACCTTATGGTCCAGTACAGATGTCAGCCATTTAGCCATTTAATTGTGATAATAAGCATGTAGGTAGTTATTAGTTTTGTCGTTATGTAGATCTATAGTTGTTACATATTTTAGTATCCTCATGTCCTTAAACACTTGCGGTTGAACTCATCCATCATCATATAATCTCGTTAGTAAAATTATAAGAATTCATTGCTTATTAATAACGTTCATCGTGGTTTCAAGACATGCCATCATCTTTGGTATTTATAACCTTCAATGCAAGGTGTATTTAAAAATTCTCACTTGAGAATCAATATCACATGGTATTAGTAATACACTTGTTAGATACTTTCAATATACTTTTTCATTAGCCTCTCTTTCTATAACTTTTGATATTTCCATTACACCTATATACATCTACGAAAGTAAAACGCATCGTTTTGATGTTTTATTACTATTCATTCCAGGGTTTTGCTAAGATGCACCCACTGCTACAATTTGTTAATATATATATAAATCTACTAACATGCACCTTGACTTTCAAATTGGAAAATGCATGCGGCTATGTTGGGTGGCAACAGTAGCAACAATCAAACAGAAAAAACAAAAAAAAAATAATAGTAGTAAAAGGAGCGATAGATGAAGGATTGTAGTTATCTCCAAAATTACAAAACATTTTAAAATTCAAAATCAAATAATAATAAATATTTATGCTTACACTTCAAATGAAAACCCAGATTAAAATTAAGTAGTTAACAAATAATTCAACTAAAAAGCGTTATAAATTTACATTCAAACAGAATAAAGATCCATAAATAAATTAACCTTAATTGACATAATAAAAACTAATTAATAAAGACGTAAATAGAAAAGAATGATAAGGTTAGAGGCTGGTGAGCGGTGACGTTGGTGGAGGACGCTTGTGTTGCGGGGTCTCGAACGGTGGATGTGTGCTCGGTGTGTAAGAGGACAAATTCAAGTAGGTAGTTTATTCTTCGAAAAAGAAAAAAAAAAGATAAAAGAAAATGGTAATGGTTTCTTGATAAACGGTGAGCATGAAAAAATAAAGAAGACATTAACTTTAAAATGTTTTAAGAAATGATTTCTAAGGTGGTTTAAATTTTATTAGGAGTAATGATTAGAGTTAAGATGTATCATAAATTTCGTTCAAAAAGAAAAGTATTGTAAATTACGGAGTATTTCGTATAAATCATCGTAAACTTTATAATATTATATATATTCAATTTAAAATTTTGATTATATATATATATATATATATATATATATATATATATATATATATATATATATATATATATATATATATATATATATATATATATATATATATATATATATAGAGAGAGAGAGAGAGATTTAGGTTCAAAAGAGTCCTTTTAAAAATCCAGTGTACCAAGGGTACCCATCCAAAGCCACAAGATTAAATAAATCAATGGTTGTGATCAAAAAATACAATTCCATGCGCGCGCCCCCTTTTTTTTGGCTGGAAGGGTATTTTCGTAATTACAACGACCATTCACATTACTTAATTGATCATTCACATTAATTGATCATTCACATTACTTAGTTATTCATTCACAACACTTATTTGATCATTCACAAGAATTATTTGACTATTTACAATTGTTTTACACTTATTTGATCATTCACAATAATTATTTGACTAATTGATCATTCATATTACTTAATTGATCATTCACATTACTTAATTGACCATTCACATTACTTAAATGATCATTCACATTGCTTAATTAACATTTTACGTTACTTAAATGATCATTCACATTACTTAATTGATCATTCACCTTACTTAAATGATCATTCACATTGCTTATTTGACCATTCACATTGGTAAAATAATATCAGCACAACATGTGAATCTGAGCATTGTCAACTACTAACAAACAGTAACAAGATTAATGACAAACAGTAACAATGGTCATTCATGTAACGCTCAAATTCTCAAATCTATCAAACATTAATAACATCAACCAATGTGAATGATCATTCAGCTAATGTGAATGGCCATTCACATTAGTAAATTTCACCATTCACATTGGTGAAATAATATCAGCACCTTACATTAGTCATGTTAATTGTCAACTACGTTTTGTGAATGATCAATCTTCTAATGTGAATGGTCATTCACATTAGGTAAATGTCCATTCACATTTGATGAATGACGAGAACAGCAATGTTAGACTTCATCTTCGATCTACATACCATCAATGTTAAATATATTTAAGTAATGTGAATGGTCAATTAAGTAATGTGAATGATTAATTAAGTAATGTGAATGATCATTTAAGTAATGTGAATGGTCAATTAAGTAATTTGAATGGTTAATTAAGTAATGTGAATGATCAAATAAGCGTACAAGAAGTATAAATAGTTAAATAAGTGTTGTGAACGATCAATTAAGTAATGTGAATGATCAATTGACTAATGTGAATGATCAACCAATGTGAATGATCATTCCCTTAATGAAGTTGAAATCACGTTTAATGTCCATCATGCCCCTCCCCTATATTTTTGATCCTGTGGTTGATGAATGGTGCGTTGGGTACTCCGGGTTTCACATGGTACGCCGTAGAACCAAACTCTCTCTCTCTCTCTCTCTCTCTCTCTCTCTATATATATATATATATATATATAAAATAAACTTTATAATATCATATATATTCAACTTAAATTTTAATATCATATATATTAGTATTAAACTTCATAATATTATATATATTCAAAATATTTTATTCAGATTCTTCTACAAACTGTGTAGGATTCAATGAATATTAGGTTTCTACAAAATTGTATGGATTTTAAAATGGATAACCTATGACGGAATAAATAATAAGAAGTCATACATATGCATGTGACGAAACCATCAACACTATTAATTTATAGTTCATACAATTACTAACTGGAATTTACATTTGACGTACTTAAACAAGCGGCTAAGACCTTAATAATGAATTATAGTTCATTTTTTTTACATATTGATTCACTAAATTTTAAATATATAAATAATAAATCATAAATTATGGATGAAGTGAATCAACTATTCATTACGTTTATTAATTAGTTTTTGAATGTAACTAATTTATCACAAGTTAAAGATAAACGAATCAATGTATAAAATCAGTAAATTATAGTGTTTCTCACACTTCTCAATATATATTTAGTTTCTCATGTATGTATGTGTTGTATGTATAATGATATTTAAAGTTTAAAACAAATATATATGAAATTATCCCATAACTATATTATAGCTGTTTTTATTGCTTTTAATTTGCATGTATAGAAAAGCTATGTTTCTTATATGCAAAATATGTGGTTTTACTTTTATCCGCTGAGTATTAATTAATCATATTATTTTTATAAAAATATCAAATTCATTTATATTTCGATAAAATATTTCATTTTTATTTGATTTTTGGACTCATGATGAAAAACATATACACGTTGTGAACAAATAAAAAGAATACATATAATCATTCATATATATCAACAAGTGTTTGTAATATGATTCATATGAATAAAAAGGTTCATAGAAGTGTCTATTTAAGATTCAGAACATTCAAAAGGTTCATAGTACGTAGTTTTTATAACAAGATGCACAAGATGCATAGGTTTCTCATGTATGTATGTGTTGTATGTATAATGATATTTAAAGTTTAAAACAAATATATATGAAATTATCCCATAACTATATTATAGCTGTTTTTATTGCTTTTAATTTGCATGTATAGACTAGCTATGTTTCTTATATGCAAGATGCACAAGATGCATAGGATGCAACAAGATTCATAAGATTCGACAAATTCATCGGATTCAATAAGATCCAAAGGATTCAATAGTATTAATAGGTTAATAGAAGAGTCCAGTACTATTTTCAACAAGATTCATAAGATTCAGAAGCTATTTTATGGTTGTTCACAACGTGCACAACGAATAAAGTGTTCACAAAAGATCCTTAGTCTCTCTCTCTCTCTCTCTCTCTCTCTCTATATATATATATATATATATATATATATATATATATATATATATATATATATATATATATATATATATATAATTTTATCAGATTGGTACATAAACCTTATTTTTTAATCATTTTAACTCTTATATTAGTTTTTTCATACTGAAATTGTTGAAATCCTTGCCGACAATTGGTTGATCAAGTTAAAATGATTAGATGACATTTTAATGTAAAGTTTACTTCAAAAATCATGATTTTTTTTTATTATCTTAATGAGGGAAAACATTTTATCATCTTAAACTTGCTGTAAGAGATGTTCATTGGTCTAAACCTACCAGAATAAAACCAAATAATTAGAAGATCAAATTAACAACCGAGTTTGATGGCACCAACATGATCCATTATTTTCAACTTTAACAAAAATACAAATTCAACTGAAAATTGAAATAAATTAATGGAACTGAAAACCAAGCCGTATAATACAAATATGAAATCTCTCGGTTTCATGATCTATCAAATAAGAGTTCCACAGATCCCTAACCGCCGCAACGCTCGGACAAACTCACTCGTTAGTCACATTGACTAACATTATGTGCATCACATATATTAATATATTTGTAGTTACATAATGTGATATTGTATTATACTTTCCATAATGTGGTATTAATTCTCTTCTAAACTGTGCATAATTTTTGAAGTTGTGATGGGGGATCAAGGAGGCGATCGATTGATTCGACTTCTAGTTGGCCAAAACTTATAACAAGCCCCCCTCCAAATACTAT
>JAANYP010000268.1:332500-434720 GCA_020465985.1 Centrapalus pauciflorus
TACGGACGGTGATTCGCGATGTGTGATCGCGCGGGTTGACTGTCCCTAACAGTCCTTGGGGCGTGTATACACGGCAGGGCCTGTAGCCGGTTCGCGCCCGTGCTACAGGGTTGTGGCTAACCACCGGTGTACACGGTCGTTAGCTGGGGAAGGGTCCCCCTCAGTGATATTGTGTGCAGGGCTTCGGATCTCATGTTGTGTGTTCATTCCTGCGTTATGATGTTGATTGCCAGGGACAGAGATTGAGCTTGCGTTGTGTGTATGTGCTACGTGTATGCATGTTATGTGTTACTGTGCAGAGTCTAACCCTCGAGTACTCACGAGCTTTCGAGCTTACGTATGCGAGTCTACCATGTTCAGGGTATCAGTGACGGGATCAGTAGCCGTGCTTGTTGATCTGGAACCGAGGATTTTCTGGGAAGCTTTGTGTTAGTTTTGTAAAATGATCGGATCTGTGTTGTTCATGTTAATATCCTGGGGTGTTGTAATCTAGTGGATTATATGTAATGATATTTGTGCGAAAGTTTGAATTAATAGTGATTTCGGATTATCTTATGACATGTGTATAATTGAGTTATTGAGATATGCCACCTGTGTATTGTATTAACGTGGCATTTCCGGGATCGGGCCGGGTGTTACAAATCACGATTGAACATGTTCAATATCGTCAATATTGGTTTATCACCAAAACGATTAACAACGACTAAAAAACAATAAATCCCGATTGCACATGTTCAATAACGTGTAAATGAAATTGAATCTTCACGAACGGTTTGTAGAAAATAATAAATACCTTTTTTTAACATCTCCGGTTATACATGTTCACTAAAACCCATTGTCGAATCCAATTGAACATGTTCACTAAAATCCATTGTCGAATTCGATTGAACATATTCACTAAAACCCATGTCGAATCCAATTGAACATGTTCATCAAACCCGTTTTGAAATTTATTATAGATATGTTATGGAAGTAAATCCCTATAATTAAGGAATTATTAATTTATTACTCGTCATTCATTATTTAAGATAAACCTAATTGACTATATTACCCTTTTAAACTTATAACCAAACATGGATGGACTCCGGTTCCCCAGTCTAACATGGTACCCTATTGATCCGACCATATATATATATAATACTAATTAAATACTCAAAGGGCAAAAAATAGATATAAAGAATAAACTTTTTTGGGTTTTTAGATATTATAATTTTATTGACTAGAGTTGAGTCCGTTAATTTAGGGAGGGATTAGAACACGAAGACATGGACGGTGGAGATCACGTGACGATGTTGAGACTTGAGAAGGCGTGAGTTTCAAATGTCATGCGTCCCATACATAATAATATCGCATTCTTGATAAATAAATAAATAAAAATTCATAAAATGATATAATATTTAAAAGTCAACGTAAAAAAAATCATACTATATATTTTTTTATATTATTGTCAAATGATATGAAAATATAAATTGCTTTGGGGCATATTCACTTGAAGATCCTACCTAATTTCAATATCTATATATATATACATACACTACAACAAAGTGTCATTTAGTGACACAAAAAAAAGGTATCACTATATCTTATTTTTAGTGACACTTATGAAAAAGAGTATCTATAGAGCAATCTTTTACCCACACTTTTTCTAAATTAGTGACACAAACATATACATTATTAGTCACTATATATTTAAACACACTCTACTTTTACCCACTCTTTTTGTTGTGTAGGTAAATGATTATGATACCTATAGTGATACTTTTTTGACAACAAAAAGAGTGGGTAAAAATGGAGTGAGTATAAATATATAGTGACTAATAATGTATGTGTATGTGTCACTAATTTAGAAAAAAGTATGGCTAAAATATTGCTCTATACCTACTCTTTTTCATAAGTGTCACTAAAAGTAAGATATAGAGACACTTTTTTGTGTCACTAAAAGTATGTGTCACTAAGTGACACTTTTCTTGTAGTGATAGCACATGCTAAGAGTTGCGATGCATGCCAGAGGTATGCAGGAATCCAGCGCAAGCCGGCTTCCGAGTTAAACCTGATTATAAAGCCTTGGCCATTTCAAGGGTGGGCCATGGATATCATCGGAAATATTTATCCCAGATCTTAAAGAGCATCCGGACCAAGAATATCCTTATAGAAATCTGTTGTATCCTCGTCGAAGAGATCTTCTTTATGATTCACTTGATAGCTAATTTACGAGCAATTCTTGCTACATGTTATTCTTTTGATACACCATTTTTTCATTTTTCCTCCCTTTTTCCAAAAACAAAAGGTATCATTATTTTAAGTAACGTTCATATCATTTAATAGATTTCATTTAAACTTTATGATTGAAACTTATTATTTTTGTTTTCTAAACTAATTGAAACTATAATTACTATTTATTAAAAGTTTTCAAGAAAAAAAAATAAAATCAATAAAATAATAAATTTCAAGTTTAAATGTTTCAAAGAATAAATAACTTTAAAAAAAATTCAATAAAATAATAAACTTTTAAAATTTAAAATAAAAATTTTAAAGATCAATAAACTTCAAATTTAAATGTACATAAGAATAAGTAATTTATGAAATAACGATTAAATACCTTAGTATATAATAAATTTGAAAAACTTTTTGTTATCATATTTTATTAAATGATAAGTATGAAGTTTTGACACATTTTAAAAAATAATCATTTAAATTTCAAATATATTTTGTTTAATGAAATTTTGTAATATTATTTAATAAAACTTCAAAACTAAATGATGCAAAATTTATATTTTAAAATAAACTAATTTTGAATAATTTTAACTATTTTTCAAGTTGATGTTGGAATTGTTATACCAAGGTTCAATCATTTGTGTATTATTAATTAAAACATTTTCAATAAGAAAACTTATATATGGTTTAATTTAAAAGTCTTTAACAAATTTATACAATTAAAATAAATATACTTCATAAAAATTAAAAAATAAAATAATTTCCACCTTAAAAATAATTATTGATTTATATGGAACTGATGATAGCATAACAACAAATAAAACAAAAAGAAAGTTCAACATTTCTGAATCACTAATAAATTGATAATAATTGAACTGAATTGCACATGTAAAAACCATAAAGTACTATATTTAAATTAATAATTTAGATATTTTAAATCACATTTTAATCTTCTTTTTTTAACATTGACTTAGAGTCATCAATTTCACCATCAACTTCATGATTTTTTTACCTGTGTGACATTTTTTTATTGGTTTTTATTATATATTAATTTAAGAAAATTGTTAAATGTTTTCAAGGGATATCACCTTTTTATAAATATTTAATTTATAAATAATTTTTTTATATGAAACACCATTCCAACTAATATAGATGTTTTACGAACAATTAACCATAATTAACAATAAATACTTGCGAAAATGTGGTCAAATTTAAATTTTCAATATTCAAAAGCCATCAACATGACACTTCCCACATTGTCACCTAATTATGAACAAAGTGTGGGGTATAATGGATCAAAGTAGTTGGGATTACAATTTTAAACATCCAATTTACCTAGCCATGAATAAAAGCTAAGTTCATTCACGTGCGTATACCAAAATGGGAGTCCACTAAATCCCCACCCAAAGCTTTACCAAAGATATGCGAAGACAAAGGAGCCGCTAGTCAAGGTCCAATCCACTACCAAGATGGTCAGGTGTGATGCTTTCTTTTACCTGAAAGGGGTTAACAACTAAAAGGGGTCAACAAAGTTGAGTGAGTTGCTAGATTAGAAGGATACATAATATACATGCATGCAACGAAAAACAACGAGTATGTTCAATAACCAATATGATCAAGTGCTCAATTTAGGTTAGAGTTAGCCCAACAATTGCTCAATTTAGGCTTAGAGCTAGACCAACATATTGCTCAATTGAGACTTAGAGCTAGTCCAAAGTGTTGCTCAATTTAGACTTAGAGCTGGTCCAACTTATTGCTCAATTTAGGCTTAGAGCTAGCCCAACATTATCCATGGATATCCAGGTGAGGTCAAATGAAAGCATATCAAGTATGGTGAGGTCCAAGGCGCCTCATAAAAGCCCAAAGAATCATGCATGTGAGAATTGATGGTAAATATGCATATACTATCAAAATATCAACAATTAGCTCAACTCCAAGTGAGGTCAAGTGATAGAATGTCAATTATGGTGAGGCCAAGGTAGACCTGGCAATACGTGTATTCGTGTCGTGTCACGTGTCAGACACGAATTTTACACGACACGAATTTATAAAACACGAACACGACACGAATTATAAAACGTGTCGCGATCTGAAACACGAACACGACACGTAAAAACATCGTGTGACACGTGACACGACACGCATAAAACACGTGTCACACGAATACATGAATTTTATATAATATACAAACATTTTTAAAATAAGTGAGGGCCCAATGTTTTTAGATTTTTTTAAAACCTAGTTTATACGTGTTTATCCGTGTATTATGCGTGTCTTATACGTGTCATCGTGTAACACGAAATTTATACGTGTCTTACACGTGTTTATACGGGTAAATTCGTGTTTTACCTGTATAAGACACGAAACACGAATTCTAAATTCGTGTTGACACGAATTTACACGAAACACGAATTTCTAAAACCCATATACGGAAAACTCGTGTCGTATACATGTCGTGTCTGTCGTGTCGTGTACCAAATTGCCAGGTCTAGTCCAAGGTGCCTCATATATGCCCAAATAAATCATTCGTATGAGAGATGAAAGCAAATATGCAACTACTATCAAGATATCAACAAATAGTTCAACGAAGTATTCAACGAGGTAAAACAATGAGATGCATGCACATTATGTAACACTGATGCTAGAACTCACAATGATCGGTTTATAAGATTCCAAAGCCTTCCACGAAGTCACAATAGCCTGGAGAATGGCTAAAGCTTGTAATCAAGCTTCTTTCGACACAATTCACCTTCAAACATTCACAACGCATACTCGTAAGCCCCCGAACACAATATAAGCCCCTAAAAGTGGCCTAAGAGTATTTGGATGTCAAACCGAAAGCACTAAGTCCAAATGAGGCCCTACGAGTTCCGGAATGGATTAAAGGCCCTCAAACCCTTTAAACGCTTAATTAGAGGTATATTGCAATTATAAGACCCAAGCACCGACCCCCCAACCAATCAAACTTCATTTTTGGGACAGGAAGTTGGTCATGGCGCGACCAAGGGATGGTAGTGCCGTGACCCCCCTTCTGTTTCCATCCAACTGCACATTTAATGGTCATAAGTGCACCCAACTTCCCCTAAACCTCCATAAATGCTTCTAACATTCGTAAGGGACTTCAACAACAATATATTTAGCATATTAAGGTCACTTAAACCCCTCTAAACATATTAGAATCATTTCATAACATTTCATGATTCCATTGAACTCATACGGACTCCAATCGAGTCCTAAAATGACCGAAAACTCCAACCGACTACACCAAGCTCCAATTGAGCTTGTATTCAGTTCTAACCAATTACATAGAAATATTAAACATATTTAGGCTATGTTTAGTCATTAAATTTATATTTAAACATTAAAGCCCAATCCCAAAATGCTTACGAACTCATTGAGGCATTTCACTGAACACGTGGTGTGCAGTTTGGACTTAAAACACCAAATTGAGTTCTTGCACGTGTTTTGTGTTACCCGACGCATAAAAACACTTTAATAACATAAATGAATACTTTATAAACACATTATAACCATAAAATAGCATTTCATTACTCCATGGAATTCATATGAACTCCAATTGAGTTCCTAAATGACCAAAACCCAAACTAAGCCTTCAAAACTCCAAATGAGTTCCTACTAGCTTCCATTCAATTCCATTGCCATAAATAACATATTTGGTTCATAATTATCATATAAAACATGTACCTTGATGCAACTTATCTTTCATACACCATTGGAGCTCAAATGAAGCTCCAACTTTGGTTTCACCCAAGTTCACCAAATTCCAACTCCAAATGAGTTTCCACTCGACTCAAATCAATATCATTTCACTACTTAACATATTTGAATCATAACTAACATATAAACATACTAAATCAACACAACTCTTCCCACTTCCACCATTAAAGCTCCAATGGAGCTTCAATTTGGGTTTCCACCCATCATCACCCAATCCACCCAATAAATCACATATTTATGACCCAAATACTTTTATAAACCATAAGCATTAACCTACAATTGATACATGAGTCAATTTCTAACTCAATCACAAAAACCCATTTAGGGTTATGTTCTTCCAAAAATGAAGAACCAAAATGAGAATGAAGTAAGAGATGGAGAGGAGGTGTTATACCTTCAAAGATGCTTCAAATATCAAAGATAAACCTTCAATTTTTCAATCTTTGCTCAAGCAATCCAACCCTAGCCTCCCTTTTCTCTCTTTTCTCTTCATTTTTTGCAAGAATATCAAATGTGTGTGTGTGTGTGTGTGTGTGTGTGTTTGCTTTGGATGATTTTTAAGGAAAAGGGGGAGGGGGTTTGGCCTTTGGCCACCCCCAACCCTTCAACTTTCACCTTTAATCATTTACACCCCCTTCCTACACAATCTTTTATTTAAAAATATAACCACAATGCTACAACTTGCTTTTATTTAACAATTCAATACCTAAAAGAGTTATTTTGAGATAATTATATTAAGTATATTCAAACACCACATGGATCACTTGTTATGTCATAAATAATCATTATTTAGTTGTCAAAGTACATTACCTATTTTTGTCATTTTAGTACAACCCAACATTTTATTTTTCTTTAATCATTCAAATCCCAATAATAGCAATCATCACTAATATTTGGTAATTAACTCATAATATTGCACTTAAGTTCACAATTATAATTGTTGCACAAAATTAATTACCTTTTTAATATTGGGGTGTTACATTATATCATTCCATGTAATACATGAGTTATGGGTAACTAATGTGTTACATGCATTCCATGCCTTTATTACATTTATAGTATATAAACTTAAAATATTATTATAAAAAACAATAATAGTGATGATATTAAACGGAAATAAAGAAATTACGAAAAGAATTTTGTTATATTCTAATTGTTATAAATAAATAGTTAGGATAAAAACATATTTAACGATGACGGTTAAAGTATATACTAAAAAAATTATATTAAATAATTTAAATTAAATCAATTTAGGTAAAATTAGCCAATTAGGTATTAAATTTAAAAGTAATTTAATTAAATTGACTTTCATTAATAGAACTTAAATTATCTAGTAATTGATTTTTCTAAAATCAATTAAATGAGTAATTGAAAGAGTTATTTTAGGAAAATTTAGAGGTAAAATGAGAATTTGGTTAGTTGATATGGTGACATGATTAGAGATTCTCTTTTATTACTATATAAAGATTTGGGTCGATATTCAAGTAATTAACAACTTGATGGCAAGAGGACCCGAAAAACGCTCATTAGTAAAACTACATGAAGTAGCTAATGGCTAAGTTAGTAATATTGGTTGAGAGCGATCCAACATAAGCATTAAATTTACATATCTACATAAACAACAAATGTGCATGAAGGAGTGCTAAGTAGATATCAATTAATGCTTGTAAATCTCTTTTATGAGCCAAGATCTTGTATAATATAGGATCATAATCACATTTTAAAATCATTTTACGAACTTGTATGTTTTGTGTGTACACACACATCATACATATATATTGGACTACAAAGCTTGCTACATTTATGTATGAATGTATGATGAGAACGTAAAATTACTTATAGTGACATATGAATGTTGATGATAACATTGTGGCCCCGTTTGGTTCACGTTTGGTTCACATAATGTAATTTGAGGGAATCATATTATATTTATAGTGTTTGAACAATTGGATTACAAAAATAATGAATGACATCTTGTTGACATTACAACAATTCTATGGATTAAGGAATCATCATTCCTAACTATTTGTAGTGAATTAAGATTCATACATTACACAACTCAAACCTTTTGTCAACCTTAAACACAATTCCATATATCAACTCATAAACATAATAAATACTATAATTTCAATTCTAATTCATTCATATAACATTCCGTTAGAGAAATGGGGTGTGGGAGTGCAATTATTGACTACAAAGCTTGTTACATTTGGCTATTGAATGTATGATGAGAACATTTGCTTATAATGGCTTATGAATGTATGATGAGAACATTGACTCATTAAGGGTGCAATTACGGACTACAAAGTTTGCTACATTTGCTTGTTTGGTTTTGGTTGATGATAACAAACACAAGTTTAAATGTATATGCATTATTTGTAATTGAGAGATCTTGGTATGTAATTAACTTAACAATGACTAAATTGTTAGTACTGTTTTCTTATGAGCCTTTTAAGTATTTGTATTTGCACTATTAGATGACTTTAACTGAGATACGGTTTATATAATCAGATGTTATATAATCAGATGTCAGACTCTCGTGAGATTGATATGGTAAAATTTTAGGTGTTACAGAGTCTCCGTCCATTATGACTCGGTAGTCCTTGCAAAAGAAAATATGCCATTAAATTATATGATAGTAGCATTATGTTACCCATAGAAAGAAACCTAGAGAGGTTTTTCTTTTCATAAAGGTTGAACCCATATTCATCGACATGCATGTTGATTCATGTTTATGGAACAAAATCCATATTTTGCCAGCATTGGCTTTGTTAGAGATTATTGCTAAGACAATAGTGTAAAAACATGGATTTGTAGACATGTTAGAGTTAGTGAGGATAAAATGAGGACCGTGCTTAAAATGAGGACGGTAGAAACCAATGAAATTGCTAGAATTTGTTAATCAACCAATAAGATGCAAGGTGACAAATTTGTAATTAATTAGAGTTTTATATCCCTTTTAAAACACATAGAGGGTAATTTCGTCATTTGTGCACCATTATATTTTTAGCAAATATATGTCATTAATTAGGGAGGAATCAAATATATTTCCCATATAAACTTAGATTCGTCTCTCGACACCACCGTCGTTCACGACACCGCCGGTGATTCACGACACCAACGATGATTCACAACGTCGTCGGTGTTTTAGGACACCATCGACGATTAACATTTGATGCAAATCTGTGGTTCACAGTTCACTTTTGTGATTCACGGCACCGACAATTTATCAAGACCATCAATGTGATCCACGATTCTCAATCAGTATAAAACATGAGATTCACGACACCAAGGATTTTCTGACAATTTACACTATGATACATGATTCACAAGCAATACAAGAATGAGATTCATGACTCACTTATGTGATTTACGCCACAAATGTTATACCATGATTCGCGATTTATAATCTATATAACCATAAGATTTATGACTCACTTGTGTGATTCATGACACCAATGATTTACAAATGATTCAAATGTGATTCATAATTTACTTAAATCAAATGTATACATTTTGACACACTTAATTTGACACAATATATAAATTCAAAATACAAAACGATACGAACTAAAACATTTGAGTTTTAGGGGAGAGAGAGAGAGAGAGAGAGAGAGAGAGAGAGAGAGAGAGAGAGAGAGAGAGAGAGAGAGAGAGAGAGAGAGAGAGAGAGATGATTTTGGTAAGTGAGAAAAAATGAAGATCTAATTTGATTTCTTTTAGTTATTTATGGGTGATTGGAGTTTAAGATGGAAAAATTAATTTTCTTGTCTTTTAAAAATTTAATTATAAATTAAAAAAAGTCTAAAATACCCTTAAGTTGATTAATTAATATTGATGATGTGACATACTCTTATTGGTTCTTACTGTCTTCATTTTAAGGAGAGTCCTCATTTGATCCACTCCCTATATATATATATATATATATATATATATATATATATATATATATATATATATATATATATATATGTATGTGTGTGTGTGTGAAAGATCTTATGGTGATAAGTAATCTTGACCTTAAGATGAATAATAAACATGATAATACGGTTGACTACACCACATTTGATAACTCCCACTTGTATAAATACCTAATCTATCCTCTCTCTTCTAAAAAAAAACGGATCTCTCCCCCTACCCCTCTCTTCCTCTCTCCCTCTCTCAATTTACCCTAATCCATCAGCTGCATCCGCTTTTATTTTGAAGAGAAAAATTCAACAATTTACGCCGCCAAATTACTCTAGCAGCACCGTAACAACGATGTCCTCTTCCGCAAATCGTGAACTACCGAGAGCAACCATTCATTCAAGAGCCACTATTTCAAAATCAAAAGGGCTTCTTCACCCCAACCACCGCGGGTTTCATCACCGGTGCTCCGTTTCTTTATATCTCGATCTCCGAGAAAATATATCTATCACACTTCTTCTTGAAGGTGTTTCAATGGTATCTGGATCTTGTTTTTTAGCCTTAGAAAGTGTGTTTCGAGATCGAATTTCAATCGCCGTTGAGATTGTTTTTTTAATTTTTATAGCCACAAAATGTTTGTCAAGTCATATCCAAGTGTTCATGTTCTTGTTCCCGGTTTATTAAAAATTTTCATTATTGTCTCTGCAAAACAAATGCCCTTTTTCATGACATTAATTGAAAATATTTATGTGTACATTAATAATATTCTTATATTGTAGTTGCAATATTTTGATTGCATCGATGAATGCTAGATTGTTTTTTTTTTTTTTTTTTGTTTTTTTTATTGATATGAATTGATAGACAATCGAATTTGGTTATTGTATCAATGTTTAGACAATTGTATCTTGTATTAATGATTTACAAATTAATGTATCAAAGTTTTTAACACATAAATGTTTTTTGAAATTTGACAGTTGATGATGAATCTATGTATTATCATATAGGATCAATTTTTTAATCACTGAATCAACGATTTCAAATCACCAAATAAATGTTTTCTTATTAAGTTTTTGTTATCTTTTAGTGTTGTATCTTAGAATGATTTAAATATATTGAATCAATAAATAACATTCGTTTATATAATTGTATCAACTAAAAATTTATTTAACTAATTGGTTTGTATTGTTTAACATGTGTAAATAATTATAGAACGCATCACCGTTAAAGTAAAACATTGAACCAACATTTTTAAATTGCCAAAGTTACTTTCTAAGTAATAATACAATGAATAAAAAATTTGAATCGTTGTCTTCGAATGTTGTATCTTGAAACGAAAAATCTTATATTCAAAGTATCATTGAATCATCATTTTATTAAAATATAAATTCATAAACGCAGTCAATAATATAATTGTATCAATCAAATATTTATTGAATCATCGTTTTGTAAACTATTGAATCACGTATTTATAGAATGTGGTATTTTATATTAAAAAAATAAAAATTATTTAATATATAAATAAAATTAATTGATTTGGAAAGTTTCTAAATGGTAGCTTATATATTTATGGAATGTATATAACAATCTATTGTGATGAGGTGAAAGTTTCTAAATGGTAGCTTATATATTTAAGGAATGTATGAAACAATCTAGTGTGATGAGGTGCATTGTAAAAGATTAGATGAATGCTCAGGATTCCTTCTCATCCCTTCTTACCATAAGATCCTTCTCACCTGATCCATATATATATATATATATATATATATATATATATATATATATATATATATATATATATATATATATATATATATATATATATATATATAGAGGGAGGTTCAATTGAGCACTTTTATGCATCGAGGTACAAAAGTATCTATATCATCCATTAGATCAAAAATTGTATGGATTAGATTAATGGCAAAAGGGTAAATAGTTAGACAATTTTATGCATCTTGTGCATTATAGAAACAAAGGAAGAAGGGCATTTTCGAGATTGTGCATACCTCATTAAATTTAATATTTCAACAAATAATCAAATAATAAATGCTAAATAAATTCAATTGATACATTTCCAAATTTAAAAAAATTACACAAATTCAAAAAAGATGATGGAGATCGATGCATTTAATCGTTAATCGTGTTTATCTATGCATTGTGTTAAAAAAACGCATTTAACAAAAAAAATATACAAATTAATTTATGCATCGTGTTCAACTTGTTCATCATTCTTTTATGCATCGTGTTTGTCGTTCATATTCTTCATTCAGCTATGCATCATGTTCAACCTGTTCATCATTTATCTATACATCGTCATTGTTCATCATCCATTTATGCATCATCATTTTCCGTTGTTCATCATCCATCTATGCATTGTCATTGTTCATCATCCATCTATGCATTATCATCATTCATTGTTCAACATCCATCTATGCATCATGTTCTTCATAATTTTCATCGGTTACCTCTCTTGTTCATGTTCATCATCATCGTTGTTCATCGTTAATCTTCGTCTTCAAATCATTATCACTAAGAAAAATCCTGAAGAACACGATTAGAGAGAGAAAGAGAGAGTAATAAATAAGGAGGAAAATGAGGAATGTAGTTAATATGAGATTTTAATTCAAAATGTAACTCCTAATCATCATTTAATGATTTTTAGAAATAAATTAATTATCATGCCTTTAGTTTTCCCTAAATGCCCTTTGTGCACCCTTGGTGGATTATCCGATGCACAAAAGTGCCTCGAGGTGCCCCGATGCATAAAAGTTCTCAATTGAACCTCAATCTATATATATATATATATATATATATATATATATATATATATATATATATATATATATATATATATATATATATATATATATATATAGGGTCGGGATCCATGGAAAACCATCTTTGACTGGAATACTGGAAAACCATTCTCAACCAATCATTTTCATTAATTTGGTATATTAAAAAAAAAGAAAAAACTCATTAATTCATGTTTGTTAAAATACAATCAAGGGTATTATGCGTATAAAAATATCTCATTATTCTCTCTTTCGGTTACTGCCCTGTTGAACCATCTTCCTCATATCCTCTGTTGGTGTTAATCTATTGAACGACAGAAGCGAATATCGCCGTAGATACCCTGAAAGAAGCTCCCATTTTTTGTGTTCTTCTTCATCAACAATACTGCACATCAGCGGTTAGTATTGAACATGTTCGACAACCATTAACATTCTTTGTTGTTCGATTACATCACCGAAATCGATTACGCTTTGTTCTTTCCTGAATCCATTTTTTAGTATTTTTTGTACTTGGTGAGTCGTTATTGAAGTTGAACTCTGTCTGTACTTGTGCAAATGTGTTCTTTTGAATGTCTTACCATGGTTGTCTTATTTCGGTATTTAGGGTTTTTGTTGGTTAAAGTTGCTCAATATGCTATTGTCGAAAACATTTGATTACAGTAAGGTTTTTATATTAGAGTTAATTTTATGTAACATGTTCAATATGGATATGCGTTTGAACATGTTCAAAATGTTATCAATGGGTGTTCTCAATGTTGTCTGATTTTGGGAATTAGGGTTTACGTTGTTTAATATAGTTCAATATGCAACTATAAAATGTCCGTTTTATATATACGATTTGGGTTTCGAGGTCTTTGAAATTATTTATTGAACATGTTCACCGGGATGATTCCCATTTTCATTAATGATTTTTTTTAGAAGGTGTACATGATTGTGGTCTTATTTCGGGGTTAGGGTTCATGTTCGTTAACACTACTCAATTTAAATTTGTTCAAAAACCTTGTTCACTGTATGTATTCGATATTTGGGTTTATGTGGTGTAACATGTTCAATTCGATAAACCCATTTGAACATGTTCAGTGTGTTCTGAATTGGTGTTATGAACATATTAGGGCACTTGTTGGTTGGTATAATTCAATATGCAATTTTCGATTGAATGTCTTCTTTCTACAATTTGGGTACCGGGGGTTGTTTTTTTGTCGGTGAAGTTCATATGTGTAATATTCTTATTGAACATGTTCAATAACTAAAATATGGCATTGCATTTATACAATATATGGGCTTTTAGATTTACTGTTACTAAGCATTTTTTCTGTGTATTTTGATGCTTGAAATCGTTCAAACATGTGATGGTATGAACTTGTATGAAGTTGTGCTTCGGGTTTATGTTAGTTAACATTTATTTTGCAAGTGTCAGATGATTGTGTTCAATATACATGGGTTGGTGTTCCAAGTGTTGGGTGATTGGGTTTGTTATTGTTGTCAGACAAATTTTAATGTTATTTGCCGATTCCCCCTCTACATGTTCAAAAGTGTAATTGTATGGACTTGCACGAACTTGTGCAGTGGTTATATGTTGGGTAACATATTTGAACTTGTGCAGATCAAACTTATACCAAAAATGAATATGTATAACTATTCAATTGACCTTCCGCGTTTAAGAAATTTTGTTTTTGTTCCGTTATTTAAACTTATATTCAAATCAACATTTTCAAAATAATTTGATATTAAAACTTATGTACGTGTTTATGTACGTGTTATATGCTTTTTCAACATGTTCAACTGTGACACCCTTGCCACAACAACCACCAATTACAATACACCCAGGATTAATCATCAACATGCAATAACATAATGATCTGATAACCTAAATTAAGTGCGGAAGCATTTTAAAACATAAATACGTAGTGCAACAAGTTTTAAACACCCTACGGTGCTATCAGGTACCAAGTCTAGGTCTACACACCCATACATTTATTACAATCATCCAGAATATATTACAACATTTGTCCCGCAATATAATTACCGATTAAATAGCAGATATCTTCCAAATCTTCCAAATCGACCTAACTAGAAGGTCCAGCCGTAGATTTTCCTTTGCCTGTAAAAATACAACAACTAAAACGTAAGCGGATGCTTAGTGAATACAAAGATTGCGCATATTATAAATATTTATGAAGCCCAAGAGTAACCCCGACGACAAACGTCGTATACTCTCTTCGTACACCTAGTACGGACCAGAGCCGCAGCCCCTTCGAGCCCAAGGCTCGGCATTTACACATACCATCTGAGACAAACGAACGATCGGGGATGACATACTGCCTACCGGACCTGGAGGGATCAGCTCCAGCGTCATATAGCGCAGTAACATCAGAGTAATCGATGCGACCCACCGGTCCATCACTAGATGCACAACAATCGAACGGACATGCAACAAGTAAGAATGTGCATCTAAATCTACGCAAGTTAGTAGAAATCCAACCAAACAAGTGAAACAACAGGTCTCAGCAGGCAAAGCTAAACATAAATCAGATATAATCATGCGAAATCTACTGTACTCACTGTGGGTGCGTATTATCTTTAAACCGATATTATTTCTCTTCGGGCTTTCAACCGGATTCCACCAAGTACCCCACTGTGGGTTAAACAACACCACAAGGGACCTGTTATATCAATTACAACAAATTCCTCATATCATTATCCGTTTAATTCATAAAAATCAAGTCTCGTGAGTTTTGCAACGTTTTCCCCCATTTCGGGTCTACATTCAAATTTAACCCATAACTAAGTTTGAAACCCATTTCATGTTCATATATTGACCTTTATATAACTCATGACATTTTATGTGTTGTTTATGAGTTTCATTCAAAATACACAAGTCTAGGGAGTAGTATTCTCAATTTTAGGCATTAAACTCGAATTTAATGGGTCAGATTCGAAATCAAGCATCAGATTCGAACCTTGTACATCAGATTCGAAACCCCCTTGTCAGATTCGAATACCCCTTCGAATCTAACATCAGATTCGAACACCACCTTAGAATCTGATGGTACACCTTCGAATCTAGCACCAAACTCGAGTCTGTTCTTACATTTCGACTCTGTTCTTGACATATTCGAGTCTGTTCATCATTTCAACTTAAATCCTTCATTTCTAAGGCCTAAAATCAGTGTTATATCATGTATGATGCATATATTCGATTCTACTATGCATATAGTATCATAATCCAGCAACATTTCAAGCAAAACAAACTTAAATTTGCATAAAATGATAGATTCGAGATTCCTGTTCTTCAAAACCAAAACCATAACTTAAAAGGTTCGATTCTTACCTCAATTCGTATGAAATCTGAAATCCGTTTGTAGATTGTTGTTGTACTCCTCGATATCTTTCCGATGACGTATAATTCTCAAAAATCCGACGGTCGGTTTGTGATTTATCTTAGAGAGATGTAGAGAGAGAATTCTAGAGAGAGAGTCTAGAGAGAGAGAGAGATGGTGAAAATGAAGCCCTCTTGCTCTTTTATTCCAATTTTCACCATTTTGCACATTTCTCCCCTCGACTTAACCGGTTCCATAAAATACTGATTTAATCTTAGAATTATCATAATTAACTTTTAATATTCATAATACTCCATAAAATGATTTCGTGTTCAAATTTCTCTTAAAATAGCAACAAACTTCTAAATAACCCAAATACATAATAATTGCTTAAATTTTAACTTAAATACATAACTTTCCACCTAATTAATCAAAATACATCAAAAATAAGTCCGAGGATGTTACAGCATGGGCTCCACCACGCTCAACTTCGTCCTCGAAGTTACTCGGACTCAAACAACTTCGGATACTTTCTTAACATTTCCGACTTAACTTCCCATGTATGATTTGCTCCTTTATGATGCTTCCAACGTACAAGCACCATTTCTATCTCCTTACTTCTCAATTTCTTTATCTTAGTGTCTAACACACACTCCGGCTCTTCAACATACCGGAGCCTTTCATCAACTTGTAGTTCAGTATGGTCGGCCCAATCCTCGTTTCCAGTGTTAAACGATTTTCGAAGATTCCCAACGTGAAATACTGGATGTACGCCCGACATCCCTTCAGGCAATTCTAATCGATATGACTGATTTCCAACTTTTTCAACAATCTTAAAGGGTCCGACAAATCTCGGAGCCAATTTGCCCCTCTTAACAAAACGAGTAACACCCCTCATGGGTGATACTTTCAAATAGACCCAGTCATT
Organism: Centrapalus pauciflorus; assembly: GCA_020465985.1. Lineage (NCBI taxonomy): Eukaryota > Viridiplantae > Streptophyta > Magnoliopsida > Asterales > Asteraceae > Centrapalus > Centrapalus pauciflorus. The sequence continues at coordinate 349,402 of JAANYP010000268.1, forward strand.
CACTTCAAAATTGATCGGCTTGTGCCTCCGATCATAGTAGCTTTTCTGACGATCCTGGGCCGCCTTCATGTTCTGCCTAATCAACTGTATCTTCTCGTTTGTTTCCTGAAGCAAGGCCGGCCCAGCGATTGGTGTTTCACCCGTTTCTCTCCAACATGTAGGAGTCCTACATTTCCTTCCATACAAAGCCTCGAACGGAGCTTTCTTGATCGTAGCGTGGTAACTGTTGTTATACGAAAATTCTATGAGTGGCAGATGATCGTCCCAATTGCCACCGAGATCTAACACACACGATCTCATCATGTCTTCAAGCGTTAAGATGGTCCGCTCACTCTGACCATCAGTTTGCGGGCGGTAAGCTGTACTCATTGCTATCCTTGTCCCTAACCCTTCTTGCAAAGCCGACCAAAAATTTGAAGTAAACCGGCTGTCCCGGTCCGATACTATGGACTTAGGCACTCCATGCCTAGAAACAATCTCGTCCATATATATTTTAGCCAACTTTTCTAAAGAGTAACTTTCTCTTATCGGTATAAAATGTGCGGACTTAGTTAATCTATCGACTATCACCCAAACTGCATCATGTTGACGCCTAGTCTTCGGCAGTTTTGTAACAAAATCCATAGTAATGTGCTCCCACTTCCATTCCGGAATGGGAAGCGGTTGCAGACTGCCATAAGGTTGCTGATGCTCGGCCTTTACCAACCGACAAGTTCGGCATCTTTCTACATATTGTCCTATGTCCCTCTTCAATCCCGGCCACCAAAAGTCTGCCTTTAAGTCGTTGTACATCTTTGTGCTCCCGGGATGTACAGAAAACTTAGATTGATGTGCCTCCTCAACGATCACATTTCTCATACCACCATATTTCGGCACCCAAATTCTTCCATAAATTCCTTTCAATCCCGACTCACTTGTTTCCATGTTCTTAACTTGTACTTTAATATCCTCAGCACCAATATTTTCATCTTTCAAGGCTTCTTCCTGAGCGGCCTTGACATCATCAATTATCGTGGAGGTCAGCATTGTAGACGTCATCATATAACAGAAATCTTTAGCATACGCTTTCCGGCTCAAGGCATCGGCTACTACATTAGCCTTCCCGGGGTGGTAAAGTATCTCACAATCGTAATCCTTTATTAACTCCATTGATCGTCTCTGCCTCATATTGAGTTCCTTCTGGCTAAAAATATATTTCAAACTCTTATGGTCCGTGTAGAGTTGACACTTAGTACCGTATAGGTAGTGCCTCCATAACTTCAATGCAAACGTTACTGCAGTCAACTCGAGATCATGAGTTGAGTAGTTCTTCTCATGCTGCTTCAACTGCCTTGAAGCATATGCAATTACTTTCCCGCGCTGCATCAGTACAGCGCCTAACCCTAACCTCGAAGCATCGGTATACACCACGAAGTCCTCATTACCTTCCGGTAAAGCAAGTATCGGTGCTTCACTCAAAGTTTTCTTCAAAACTTCAAACGCCTCTTGTTGCACAGTTTCCCATATAAACGGTGCATTCTTCTTCGTTAAAGCAGTCAAAGGAACTGCAACCTTAGAAAAATCTTTGATAAATCTCCGATAGTATCCTGCCAACCCCAGAAAACTTCTAACCTCAGTAGCTGAACACGGCGGCTCCCAGTTCTTTATTGCTTCAACCTTAGCCGGATCTACCGAAATCCCGGCTCCAGAAATTACATGCCCTAAAAACTGTATCTGTTGTAGCCAAAACTCGCACTTTGAGAACTTGGCGTACAACCTTTCTTTTCTTAACAACTCCAACAGTTCTCTCAGATGTTCAGCATGTTCTGCTTCAGACTTAGAATATACCAGTATATCATCAATAAACACTATCACCGACTTATCCAACATCGGTCTACAAACCCTATTCATCAAGTCCATAAAGACAGCCGGGGCATTGGTTAACCCAAAAGGCATAACCAAGAACTCGTAATGCCCATAACGTGTCCTAAATGCTGTCTTAGGCACATCCTCTTCTCGAACTTTCAGTTGATGGTACCCCGATCTCAGATCAATCTTAGAAAATACACTAGCGCCATGTAACTGATCAAACAAGTCGTCTATCCTCGGCAGAGGGTACTTGTTCTTAATCGTCAATTTATTCAGCTCCCGGTAATCTATGCACATCCTCATCGTGCCATCTTTCTTCTTTACAAACAGTACCGGAGCTCCCCACGGCGATGAACTCGGCCGAATGAAGCCCTTGTCCAACAATTCCTGAAGTTGTGTCATCATTTCTTTCATCTCGGTTGGGGCAAGACGATAAGGAGAACGAGCTACCGGTGCAGCTCCGGGGATCAGATCAATTCGAAACTCAACTTGTCTCTCAGGCGGCACGCCAGACAAGTCTTTCGGAAACACATCCGGGAATTGTGAAACAACCGGCACATCGGCCAAAGTTCTCTTCTCTACCTTAGCATCAATCGCATATGCTAAGTATGCCTCACATCCCTTTGCAACAAGCTTTCGAGCTTTTGCAATAGTCAGCAAGCACAGATCCCCGCTTCTCCTATCCCCATATATACATATCTCACGCCCCTCCGGGGTAGTTATCTTTATCATTCGGCTCTTACACACTATGTGGGCTTCATTCTCGATCAACCAGTCCATCCCGACTATGACATCAAACTCACTGAATTTTATCGGTATCAAGTCCAAATTGAAGACTACATCTTCAATTACCAACGTGCAGTTACGGTAGACATGATCTACTTTTACTAGAGTGTTACTAGCAGTTTCTATATCAAGAACAGCAGATAATCTAGATAGTGGCATGGCAATTCTTTGTGCAAACATAGTAGAGACAAACGACCTATTGGCACCCGAATCAAATAAAACTCGTGCAGGCATAGAATTAACTATGAACGTACCCGTGACGACCTCCGGATTTTCCCTTGCTTCCTCTGCAGTTATCTGAAAAGCACGAGCAGGTGCCCTCTGTGACTGACCCCGGCGGTTAACTGAACCACCACTCGAACCTCCAGACGAGCGTGTTGATGATGGGACAGCAGCCATTGGAGCATTCTTTCTACAATTTCTGCTATAGTGACCCCACACCCCACACTTATAGCAAGCATCACTCTTCCTTGGGCAGTCATTCTGAAAATGTCCCAGCTCCCCACAGCAAAAACAAGCACGTCCGTTAGGGCATTTGCCAAAATGCTCCAGGTGACATTTGTTGCAATATTGCGGCTCAGTGTTGATAGAGTATGCACGAGCACGACCGCGATCAGAAGAACCAGATGGTCGGCGAAAAGACTGCTGTGACGAGTATTGTGAAGACCGGGAAGATCCCGAGTATCCTCCCTCCCTTTGGCGCTTCGGCGGTGACGGCTGCGTCGGATTGGTGGAAGCAGCAGCAGACCCAGTAGTATAGCCCGACATGATTAGAATCTGCTCTACATTTCTGGCAGCCTCAAGTAAGCCAGCAAATGTAGGGTAGCGGACGTTGCTCATGACCCTCCTTATTTCAATGTCAAGACCAGCCTCGAACCTGGTCACTTTCCTCTCTTCAGTGTCCACCTGATGAGGTGCGAACAGACTTAACCTCGTGAACTCCACAGCATATTGGGACACCGTCTTAGTCCCCTGTACCAGTGCCATGAACTTTGCTTCCAACCTCCGGCGCTCATCAACCGGACAGTACTGCTGAGTGAACAGATCCTTGAACTCAGCCCAAGTCATAATAGAAATCTTCTCCAATGTCAAAGCGTTCACCATGGCATTCCACCACATAATTGCGTCATTAGTGAACATAGCAGTAGCATAGCGAACCATGTCCTTCTCAGCACAGTCGCTGATTCGGAATGTTCGTTCAGTTGCTGTTATCCATTCCAGCGCGGCAACAGCATCTCCTAGTCCATTAAACTCCACAGCCCCATTTCCTTTAAAGTCCTTAAAACGACAACCTCGGGGTTTGTTAGATGACCCAGTGTTGTCATCTTGTTCCTCATTGTTACCCCCTTCCTTCTCCTTGTTCTTTCTCTTTTCCTCTCTTCTTTTAGCATCGGCCTCATCTCGAGCCCGAAACTGTTCTTGAATCATTCGATTCTGCTCAGCCATCATGGCTAGCATCATCTCTCTGGCTTCCTCAGGTGTCATTCCTCCAGACATGTTCTGAAAATATAAACATATAACTTGTTTAGTAACATGTCATAAATTAAAGACACCATTCATTTGTCCCGTATGATAGTCAATTTCTTATAATTACTAGATCATAACCTATCTTAGTTCAGATCATTACTTAGCATCACTACATATCATCACCTAATGTTTGAGATCAAGACCTCACGGACACTTGAATCTCAAACAACTGCTCTGATACCATCTCGTGTGACACCCTTGCCACAACAACCACCAATTACAATACACCCAGGATTAATCATCAACATGCAATAACATAATGATCTGATAACCTAAATTAAGTGCGGAAGCATTTTAAAACATAAATACGTAGTGCAACAAGTTTTAAACACCCTACGGTGCTATCAGGTACCAAGTCTAGGTCTACACACCCATACATTTATTACAATCATCCAGAATATATTACAACATTTGTCCCGCAATATAATTACCGATTAAATAGCAGATATCTTCCAAATCTTCCAAATCGACCTAACTAGAAGGTCCAGCCGTAGATTTTCCTTTGCCTGTAAAAATACAACAACTAAAACGTAAGCGGATGCTTAGTGAATACAAAGATTGCGCATATTATAAATATTTATGAAGCCCAAGAGTAACCCCGACGACAAACGTCGTATACTCTCTTCGTACACCAAGTACGGACCAGAGCCGCAGCCCCTTCGAGCCCAAGGCTCGGCATTTACACATACCATCTGAGACAAACGAACGATCGGGGATGACATACTGCCTACCGGACCTGGAGGGATCAGCTCCAGCGTCATATAGCGCAGTAACATCAGAGTAATCGATGCGACCCACCGGTCCATCACTAGATGCACAACAATCGAACGGACATGCAACAAGTAAGAATGTGCATCTAAATCTACGCAAGTTAGTAGAAATCCAACCAAACAAGTGAAACAACAGGTCTCAGCAGGCAAAGCTTAACATAAATCAGATATAATCATGCGAAATCTACTGTACTCACAGTGGGTGCGTATTATCTTTAACCAATATTATCTCTCTTCGGGCTTTCAACCGGATTCCACCAAGTACCCCACTGTGGGTTAAACAACACCACAAGGGACCTGTTATATCAATTACAACAAATTCCTCATATCATTATCCGTTTAATTCATAAAAATCAAGTTTCGTAAGTTTTGCAACGTTTTCCCCCATTTCGGGTCTACATTCAAATTTAACCCATAACTAAGTTTGAAACCCATTTCATGTTCATATATTGACCTTTATATAACTCATGACATTTTATGTGTTGTTTATGAGTTTCATTCAAAATACACAAGTCTAGGGAGTAGTATTCTCAATTTTAGGCATTAAACTCGAATTTAATGGGTCAGATTCGAAATCAAGCATCAGATTCGAACCTTGTACATCAGATTCGAAACCCCCTTGTCAGATTCGAATACCCCTTCGAATCTAACATCAGATTCGAACACCACCTTAGAATCTGATGGTACACCTTCGAATCTAGCACCAAACTCGAGTCTGTTCTTACATTTCGACTCTGTTCTTGACATATTCGAGTCTGTTCATCATTTCAACTTAAATCCTTCATTTCTAAGGCCTAAAATCAGTGTTATTTCATGTATGATGCATATATTCGATTCTACTATGCATATAGTATCATAATCCAGCAACATTTCAAGCAAAACAAACTTAAATTTGCATAAAATGATAGATTCGAGATTCCTGTTCTTCAAAACCAAAACCATAACTTAAAAGGTTCGATTCTTACCTCAATTCGTATGAAATCTGAAATCCGTTTGTAGATTGTTGTTGTACTCCTCGATATCTTTCCGATGACGTATAATTCTCAAAAATCTGACGGTCGGTTTGTGATTTATCTTAGAGAGATGTAGAGAGAGAATTCTAGAGAGAGAGTCTAGAGAGAGAGAGAGATGGTGAAAATGAAGCCCTCTTGCTCTTTTATTCCAATTTTCACCATTTTGCACATTTCTCCCCTCGACTTAACCGGTTCCATAAAATACTGATTTAATCTTAGAATTATCATAATTAACTTTTAATATTCATAATACTCCATAAAATGATTTCGTGTTCAAATTTCTCTTAAAATAGCAACAAACTTCTAAATAACCCAAATACATAATAATTGCTTAAATTTTAACTTAAATACATAACTTTCCACCTAATTAATCAAAATACATCAAAAATAAGTCCGAGGATGTTACATCAACAAAGTGATATATATAGCAGTGCAGTTGTGCAATGTATGCATTTTTATGTGTATTTAATGGTTGAAAATATTAAAACGTGTGATATACTGGATTTGCATGAACATGTGCTGTTGTTATATGTTGGTGTTAAGAAACTTGACTGATATTGGTTCGTTTGTCCCATGTTGATTAACATGCTTCAATATTCAATCGTCGAATTGAACGTCTTCTTTCTACCATTTTAATAACGTGTTGAAAATGTTAATCTGAAGTGCGCTTTTAGAGTGTCTGGTTTTGAACACCTGTTTATGTATGTGTTATATGCTTTTTCAACATCTTCAATAAAGTGATATATATATATATATATATATATATATATATAGCAGTGCAGTTGTGCAATTTATCCATTTTTTATGTGTATTTGATGATTGAAAATATTCAAACGTGTGATGTACTGGTTTGCATCAACACGTGCAGTTGTTTGATGTTGGTTAAATATTTTTTGCAAGTGTGGGATGAATGTGATCACTGCACTTTTGAACTTGTGCAGATTATACCCGGCAGTGCAGATTTACAGAATATGTTCATTAAAATTATATGCAAAATATTGAATTGTTTGTGAATCGTATCTGAATATAAATATAATTTCTGTTTATTTTTTCGTGGTTTGTATTAAATAAATTTATTGGCAATTATAACAGATGGTTCAAACACGACCAAGAAACAAGTTTCGGTTTCACAATACATTCGATGAAGCAATTACACTATCAGGAGACGAGGAAGATGCTCAATTGAGCGATACTGTTGTTATGGAAACACCGGGTACATATATTAAGAATTTTTTTCAACATGCATGTTAAATACTACAAAACTTGTTTTTTTTTTTAAATATTGTATTTGTTCATCGTGCTCAATTGGTATACATTTTCACCTTTATTATGAATAAAATTGTTATTAAATTGTTCAACCCGTATGATACAAGAACGATTACATTCACGAGTGAAAGGGCGTGTGGATGTTCTAAATGTTGTTCCTAAAGATCTAAGCACTGAATATAACGCAGGTATTAATTTTTTTTGCATATATATTATGAGTTATAAGTTTAGACCTTTAATTTAAGATACTAAGAAATATGTTGTCATATGTAACAGAACCACCGGTAGTTAGATCTGAAACTCATGGCGTCTGCGATACGAAAACGAACACTGAACAGACAAACAGAAAGAGAGAGAAAAGTGTTAGTCCTAATGTTAACGAAGTGAAGAGGCAACGAAGTGTGAAGAATGATGTTAAAATTGAAAAACCAAATATATTGTACCGAATAGTTGCCATCAGGAGTTCTCCTGTATCATTGACTGCGGCAATCAAAGCATTGGAACCGGCCCAACAAGAAGTTGTCAAAAAGATGGGTTTCGAGAGTATCCTATCACTAAACATCAAGGAGATACCTGGAAGGTTGGCTTATTGGGTTCTTGATCAGTTTGATGATAATGAATGTGTCATTCAAACTATGACTGGTAAGATACCCATTACACGTGAGTGCCTTGGCCATCTCATGGGGTTCCCAATGGGCAGTATTCCAATTGTTACGCCGAAAATCAGCAACAAAAATGATCCAGTTACGGTGGAATGGAGAAGCCAGTTTGGTCGAACAGCAGGGAAATTCAACTCGAAAGATGTGTTAACAATTCTCAAGGGCAATACAAGTTCTGGACGGAATTTTAAGTTAAATTTTTTGGTTCTGATGACATCGGTCTTTGCTGGTTGTACAAAGAACGGTGGTGTAAACCAGCTTACATCACATGGACTGGTGCTCTTACTTCATTGATTCGTTGAAGGCATCAAAAAGGGAGTGGGCCAGGGATGCTGATGTTTGTAGTTATGCAGGGCCCATGCTTATTTTAACGGTATGAAAATGATCATTCTTTTTGGGTCTACATTTAATTATGATATCATGTAACGTCCCTTTAATGATTGCAGCTTTTTTATCTGCATTTTACACGATGTGAGACACTTCCAGTCGATAAAACAACTGGGATCTTCAAATGCTGGGATACCAAGAATATTCGTGATCGTGAGATGCATGAGATCGCCAACGGTGGTTTTGGTTTGTGTGCAAGACACGCGTGCTATACATCACATGGACTGGTGCTCTTACTTCATTGATTCGTTTAAGGCATCAAAAAGGGAGTGGGCCAGGGATGCTGATGTTTGTAGTTATGCAGGGCCCATGCTTATTTTAACGGTATGAAAATGATCATTCTTTTTGGGTCTACATTTAATTATGATATCATGTAACGTCCCTTTAATGATTGCAGCTTTTTTATCTGCATTTTACACGATGTGAGACACTTCCAGTCGATAAAACAACTGGGATCTTCAAATGCTGGGATACCAAGAATATTCGTGATCGTGAGATGCATGAGATCGCCAACGGTGGTTTTGGTTTGTGTGCAAGACACGCGTGCTATACATCACATGGACTGGTGCTCTTACTTCATTGATTCGTTTAAGGCATCAAAAAGGGAGTGGGCCAGGGATGCTGATGTTTGTAGTTATGCAGGGCCCATGCTTATTTTAACGGTATGAAAATGATCATTCTTTTTGGGTCTACATTTAATTATGATATCATGTAACGTCCCTTTAATGATTGCAGCTTTTTTATCTGCATTTTACACGATGTGAGACACTTCCAGTCGATAAAACAACTGGGATCTTCAAATGCTGGGATACCAAGAATATTCGTGATCGTGAGATGCATGAGATCGCCAACGGTGGTTTTGGTTTGTGTGCCATTGAAGGCATAAAACTCGTGGAACAGAGGATGGATGCACTTGATGGTATGTCAAAACATTTATAATTTAAACCGAACAAGGGTTCAAAAGTATGTGTTCCATATATATGTCTAACAATCTTTTCTAAAATTTTTTATTTTTCAGAAGTCGGGTCTGAATCTAACGTTAATGAAAATGTTAGTGGATCAAGTGATAGAGGTGAACGAGAACAAGGGACGTCTGAAGATATCAGTAGGAATCCAGAGGTAATTATTCTAGAAAGACTACAAAATCAATGTCTTAGATTATGTTAATTTCCCATATTATTGAATAGACAACGTCTTATATTGTACTATATTGAGCTTATGTATGAATGCGTTGCTACATTAACCGGTGCAAGAGACTTAGGTGACCAGCTTATTGAAGAGGCCGTTAAGGCTTTTCCGGATAATGAAGAGATCATTCACAGGAGAGGCGTTATAAGTAGTTTTTTTTACAAGATGCACAACTGGGACTGAAAATAAGAACCATGAGGCCAATCCTCGTTCGGTTCCAACACCACTGAATGGCCCTCAAGATACACCAGATGTAATGACGGCCGGGGAGTTTCCTAATCATGATGTTACACCAGAACAGGAAACATTAACACAGTGGCTTGCAAGAGCCGGTATACGTGACGAGGTGAACAATACTTGTATCAGAGTAGAAAGGGAGTCGGCAGATGAAGTCACCTGTGGCGGATCTACGTCTGTGAAAAGATCTGATGGTGACATGCCTACATTTTCACTTGGTCTTTCTCAGGAGATGGTTGTTCATTCAGAAGGTATTGCATCAGTACATTATATGTTTCACACATGATATATTAATCGATTATATACTTAATTATCAATATTATTGTCTTGAAAAGGGATTTTGACCCTATATATATATACATCAGTGATACAACGTTAATTGATCAGAAACATGATGATCAAATAGTTACCAGAGATGAAAGAGCTTACAACAGACCATTAGCATGTGCTGTTCTTAAAATTTATTTATTTTTACCATTGTAAGTTTTTCATTTGTATAACATATGCATTATAAGATGTGGTTGCATTATAGCCAAAGGAATGATGGTAGATTTCATCAAACCCGCGCTGGTTCAAGAAAAATTTGATACCTCACTGAGTGGTATATCGTGACTCTGATTGTGTTAATTATACATCTGATTAACAGATTCAACTTACATTTACAAAGTAATTTGAACTTCTTGTTTGTACATGTCCACGTATATCTTTTTTAATAAATAAGATAGCATACTATTTTAATGTTTTTCCAAAAGTTCAACCCTGATATCTAATTCATCTATTTAGCAAATGCAAGAGGGAAAGAGGTACATAGATCAGGAGAATGTTCATCTAAGTCACCGAAACAATCTTCTGGTGAGTTAAGTTTGTATACATCTCCTTTTTGTTTTCATGTATTTTTTATTTTTATACAGTAACAGCAAAATATAACTGAGATTTTAATTTCAATAGTTGTTGGAGGGCAAAAGAAAGGAAAGGAAGTTAGATTTCTGTTGCCAACTGTGCAGAATAGTGATTTTGTTACCCCACCCGTTGCAAAACAACAGATTGCTACTCGTACCCAGAGAGCAAAGACTGTTGCGCCTGCACTAAAGTTTCCGTACATTGCCCGTGCCGTTAATATATCGAACGGGCCTTCAATGGCTGATCAAAAGATAGCAGATACTATTTTTGCGTTGAGGAAGAAACCATCGTAAGAAACCACTAACGATACACAAACACTACATAATATTCATCTTTTGAACATATACAACCAATTACATTATTTGATTTTATATACTTTATAATATTGTACAGAAGTTTTTTGTTTGACGATGGCGGAGCTAACAAGTTCCAAAGGGTAACCTTTGAAAGTTTGATGCCTGGATGCAATGTTGATCCATCTGTTGTTGATGTTTGGACGGTCGTTCTGAACAAGGATGAAGAATATCGGAGCACTAATTCACCTTTCCGTCTATTTCTTGATGCTAACATCATTGTAAGTGGCAACGTATCGAATTAGAAATTTCTGCTCATATCTGAGTTTGTATTTGAATTCTGAATCACTGTTACTCTTTTTTCATGTCCTTACGGTTTTGTGTTTTGGGTGCCTTGTGAGTTGTTTCATGCTCCTATTGGAATTTTTTTTAATGTATCATGTTCAAACTTACTTCCAGAGAAGTTATTTCAGGCTAGTTGTTTCAAGTATCAATTTAAACATGTTTTGGTAGTTGGTAGCAATGATTATTTTTTGTCTGTTTTTCATCTTCTAATCTTGTGTGTAAGTTATGGTTTTTGTTTTTCTCCCAGTTGCTTAAATTACCAATAAAAGTAAGCATTCATACTATATACTTTCAGTACATTGGTTCATTGCATCAGAATGTAATCAACACTATCAATTTCTATTTTGGGATCATAATTTCAAAATCAATGATTAAGTGCATATGTTATAAGTATGTAATCCCTAATTAGGAATTGAATTTGATAAATGGTTTTCTTATTTGGTAGTGGAGTTTCTTATCTAATTACAAGCGACTTATAACATAGTCCCCTTAAATGCTAATTTTGATAGAAATCGACCAAAAATACGTTACCTTAGTTGGTTACTTTAAAATATTTATTAGACTTGTGGTTTTATATATATTGATGTTGGATTTGTTAATGTCTACTTAAATGTCATTATGGATACGTATGATCCTTCTCATCTAATATTTAATAATTGTATACTTGTTGTATTTGAATTCTGAATTTTAGAATGTAACTTTGTTTTATTTTTTAAACAATCAGCCTCCTGGTCTACTGAAAGGCACCATAACAATGGAGCACGCATACCAAGAATTCACAGAAAACATGAAGGATTGTCTGAAGCGTCACATTGATATATGGGATATGAAAACAGTGGACATGGTAGTATTTTTTTTGTTTATTTTTATAGCTTAATGTGTTGCACTTGTTAAAAGTACATTAACGCTATTACTTTATCGATATGGTAGGTGTTTTTTCCTATAATTACCAACGGTCTCGCTTTCGTTTGCTGCTTTAATTTGAAAGGAAGGTCGTATCAGATACTTGACCACAACAGGTCGTCCTCACCTGTTTCGGTGCATTATCGTGGTATCCCACACTTGCTGGTAAGTATAATGTACCTTATTCTAGTACATTATTTTATTTTATTAGTGTGAATTTGGTCTGTACATGTACTAAGCACGAGCTACATTTCGAATAAATTTCAGCAATCGATGTTTGCACGATATCTCCATGATTGGGAGCATCCAAAGGCTAATATATTTAAAAACATTGAAGCGTCATTACTACAGCCATCTTGGATGAAAAGTTTGAATGACAGGGATTCCCTGGTTTTTATGATGCGCCATTTGGAGACATACAAAGGTTCATCCATCAGGGAGTGGCACACGGGTTTGTATTCGGAAGGCGTGCGACAGAGTAAGCAACTGAATGATTTGCGTGTGATGTACCTCTCTAAGATTCTTCTGCATGATATGAACAAGATGAACAGAGATGTGTTGGATGAGTCCACTGACTATGATATGATGAAGACGAGGAATAAGGAATGTATTAAAAGAGTTGCTGAAATTAACAAGTATGAAAGGATGGAGACTAACAGGAAATTGATGGGCAGAAAGTAGTGAACTAGTCTTGATTTAAGTTTGGTTTTATAGTGTTTTGTTTAAACGTTACGATAAGGTTGTGTTTTTTTTATGTCTATTGATTGGGTGTTTCGGATAAAACTCGTGTTTTGCGATTATTTATGATGGTTTAATGGTTAGTTGTTTGTGATTCTGAAATTGTTTCTTATGTTGTATGTTACAAACAAGCAGATCATATTGTTATACCATTTTGTTGAATAAGCCTAAACTGGTAATGCTTTTAACATGTGCGATAAGGAAAAACCTTTTTAACAATCGTTCACTGCACAAGTGCAGCAGTAAGCTTCTTATGTAACAATCATCCCTCCTTTTTAGGACTCATTGTACCCGATGAAGATTGCCTTACAATCCTTTTACACAATAACCACTTCGACAATATTTGTAACGTCTTGCGTTCTAGACACAATATTGTCCACAAATTACCTATGTTGTTACAATCACCCCCTTGGGACTCTCGTAGGGTGTAATCGAGCCGAGCCGAGCCCGAGACCGTTAAGCTCGAGCTCAGCTCGTTTAATAGTACCATGCTTGAGCTCGAGCTCGGCTCGTTTCGAGCTTTGTATGTAAAGCTCGAGCTCGACTCATGAATAATTTTCCAAGCTCGAGCTCGGCACGGGCTCGACTTGTTTATTATATATTTTAGTTTTTTAATTAATTTTTAAATAATATTTTTATATAATATAAATAACTTGTTATTTTAATATATTTTTATTTATTTAATCTATATATTATATATTTATTAATTTAAAAAGATATTTATACATAGGCTCGTTTAAGCTTGTTTAGACTCACGAGCTCGATATGTGAAGCTCGGGCTTGAGCTCGTTTATTAAATGAGCTCGAAATTAGGCTCGAGCTCGGCTTGGGCTCGTTTAACTCGAGTTTTTTTCGAGCTTTTAACGAGTCGAGCTCGAGTAGCTCACGAGTAGCTCGACTCATTTACAACCCTACGTTCTCACTCTCATCCTCGATGAGGTTTGTCCCACCATCCATTTGCACAGTATCCGCTCTGGTACCATCTGAAACGCCCTTCCTTTGTAGACACAACATTCTTCATCTGATTTCGGCATGTGGCTGCACCTCCTCCCCCCTCATGGCTTTGTTTCGGATGACCAGATGAAGACTTCCTAAGGAAGTCACTTATCCCTATAACCACATAATTTTCATGGAAATGTTGCGTTTTTGTCACGCATTATATCATATTAGGTCAAGACTTATTCATGAACCAACATTTCTCCTGTGGGTGATGATGTGGTAATTTTATAGAATGTTACAATTATAATACAGTACTAGGTTATTACCCGTATACTACACGGGTTGATATTATTAATTAAAATATACAAACATATAAACATGTATAAAATTATTATAAGATTTAAATAAAAAAGTAGACACATAGTTTCAAATCATAAACTGGGAAATACTTCCTTATAAATAACATTGGTTGTTTTGATGCTAATTCTACCTTCATTGTCTAAAATTAAAAGTTTTAAATCTTCTCTACTTTTAACTCTAGACCGGGTTGATCTTATGGGAATTGGCTTTTAAAATCAAAGAAAGAAGAAAGCCTAAGTCATACCAAATACCACTGGCAGTGAACCAGTCGTAGTTAGTATAGCTTGAAGCTGACCTCGGGAATTATCGAACTCAGGGAACGGCGAATAAAATCGAGATACCGATACTAGGATTATCACTAATATCTAGCCATTGATAAGGGTTGAGGATGATTTTACCCTAAACTCTTAAAACTATACTATCTAACAGCTTACTAAAATTATCAACCTTTACGCTGAAAACAAAATAATATCAGATATATGTGTATATATATATATATATATATATATATATATATATATATATATATATATATATATATATATATATATATATATATATATATATATATATAAAGCAACACTCACTTGGATACGTTTTTTAGGATTAATGGAGTAAAATGGTGTAACCACAATTAAGATGTTTTTGGTCAAAGAAAATTAAGTTGGAATTAAATCCAACCGTTTTAAATCTTTTAAGCTTTAAGAGTTTGAAACTTTGATGTAAAACCGATTCATGGACATATTTTATTAATTTCAGTAAATCAAGTATGGAGTTCTCCAGTATTCCCCAATTTCTAAAAATCAACAATAAATGTCTTTTACGATTAATTAAGTCAACTAAATCTAGCTTTTAGAGATTAAAACTGTCTACACGTCAAGCGCTCGGAAATAACTCTAAATATTCAATTTAGCCGCATAAACATGAATCAAGTCTAAGGAAATCAAAGATTAAATTAATCCTATAATCACAATATTGCTAAGAATTAATTTGCATACAATGATTTCACAATTTATTAACTAGTCACTATCTCATAATCACAATAATGCTAGAAATGGCAACCAATTAATAAATCACTTAAATTTGATAAAGTTTATAAAAATCAGAATTTATAATCAATTATCATGATCACAATAATGCTAGAAAATCAACTATCATTCTGATTTAAAACATATAAATCGTATGCATAAAAAATACATCAATGAATCAAACACTTTTCAACCAAAACCATCAAATACTCCACTAATCCATGTAAAAACGTAACCAAGCAAGTGCTTGGCTAAACTACTCACTAATCATGTTAAAAACAATAAAATAAACCAGATCTATACTAAACATAATCATAACAGAAAGTATATATTCGGAAAGAGTGTACCAAAAACCATAAGAAACACGAGGAACACCCGCAACCGAATGCTTTGATCCACTCCAATAGCCGAAGGATTCACTAAACTAATCTAAACTAAGCTAAAAATATAAATCTATCGAACACCTAGTAATCGCACCCTAATCTGTGTAAAAGTTCGTCCAAAAATTGCATAAAAAAATGAAACGGTTTCTGTCTTTTTATATTTTCTTGGGATCGCGGCCACGCTGAGGCCATCGCGGGCGCGATAAGAAGCATAGGCGTGATCCGCTAATCGCAGGACAGCACGGTCGCGATGAGATGGTCGCGGCCGCGATCAGGGCAGCTTTGTCAAACTCAACAGGATTCCAAGGGAGACTGGCTCAGCCTGTAAATTTGACGCTTAAGCTCCATAATCCGTTCTTTTCCAATTCAGGCAACCCTCGAACTGCAAAACACAAAAATAGACAAATCAGAGTCGTATTTAAACAATTCGAGGCAAAAATAACCCAAATCCGAGGCAAAATATGACTGAAAAATATGTACAAAATATGTCATAACAAATAACCCCACACTTGAGCGTTGCTTGTCCTCAAGCAAACCTGCTAAAAAATATCCTAAACTAAGCATCATTTCACATACCTCTCTCAATTATATCGCGCATCTAGACTCTATAGCAATAAAGATCCGTAAAAGAAAGTAATAGAAACTATCAATCATAAGAATGAGCTATCTAAACCAAGAGACACAAAAAGCTGTGAAATAACATGTCAGATACTTTCGAACCTAGCAGCATGAACAAACACCTCACAAGGATATCACTCAACACTCATACGTGTATAGGCTAATGTGTATATATGCACAAACATCCACTCGGTGCAAAAAATGTCAACAATATAAGCATAGGCTTGAAAGTAAATCACATCTTCATCACATTAAATGAAAGCTTAGCACATAAAGGACTTATGGGATGTAAGGGGACTTAGGCTAAGGGAATGGATAATATGAGAAAAATCGGTGAGAACAAGAACGGAAATGATCTGATTAAAGAAACAACAGCTAAACATAACTAGAAGAAGTAAAAACGTACAAAATAAGAACCATAAAAACAAAAACTAAAAGCTATCTATATACAGTGCCGAAGCATCCCTCAACTGGAATAGAATCATCATAATTCCAAGGAATTTATTATTTCTTTTCTTTTCTCTTTCTCTTTCTCTTTTTCTTTCTCTTTTTTTATATATATTTATTTTCTTTCTTTTCTATTTTTCTATTTTTTATTTATTTTCTTTCTTTCTGCTTTTCTCAGAATAATATCCTTGGATTCTAAGACCATATATGTAACATCCGGCACTAAACCAGGTTAGCAACAAAGCCCTAATCTACATTTAATAGTCAATTATAGCCTAATCAATGGTCATTAGAAATTAATCAAGTGATTAACAAGGTTTATTAGAAAATTTAACTCAATTAGAATCAAATTCATCGGTACGATGAATCGGGAAATCAATTAATCCGATCAATTTACGATATGAGGGATTAATTCAACTAAGTACATAATTAAATCATGATTAATAACACTAATCATACACTAATAGAATAACTTAACCTTAATTATGCAAGACTAAAACAAGTCATTAAAACAATGCATCCAAAAGTATTTATGAATTTACAAGAAAATGGAAATACAAGAATACATTTCTAAATACTTTTATACAAAAAAAAAATAGAAATACCCCCCTAATATTGGCCATATAGGCCGGCCAATGAAGGACCAAAAGGACCAAAGAAAAACATTTTTTACTCAACATTTATACATCAAATCCTCCTCTTTCCTTTCATCCAAGATTTTTCATCATTTCACCACCTTTATTCATCTATAAATAGAGGTTCAAATTCACTTCATTTCTCACATCTTGCAAACACAAATCCCCTCTTTCTCTCCCTCTAAATCCGGCCACAAGCCCTCAAGAACACACAAAGTGTTCTTTCAAGTGTTCTTCATATTTTTGAAGTGTTCTTGGTGAAACTTTTGAAGATCCAACCTTCTACTCATTTTCATTCTTCTAAAAACATCAAAGTAAGTAAGTACTAACCTATTACATCTTATATTTATGTTTATATAAGTTTTGCTTGATATATATAATCACCTACAACAACAAGTTTCATAAAAACTCAAGTTTATAAGTTTCTAGTTCTTATTTTTAAGTTGTTTCTTTAAATGTGTTTATGAATATGTGAACACATTATAAAAGTGTTAATAGTATGAAAACATGTGATATATATGTGTTTTTATATCTATTATAACTTTTATACAAGTAGTCTTTGAATAAACAACAAGAATCATAAGTTGTTGTAAGTTTATAAACTACGGATTTTCGGCAGAAAACTTATATCGACTTTGAAAAATAATAACTAATTCATAACTCAATGAAATGAGTTGATTCTTGTCTCAAAAGTTAGATCTATGTCTTAACTATAGATCTGTAATTTTTCATAATTTATTTTGGAGTTTAAGATCTCCAGAAATTATTTGGGAAACCGAAAGTTTGACAGCTCAAAAATGGCCAACATAGCGTTTTTAACGAGCTTTTTCACCAACCT
Organism: Centrapalus pauciflorus; assembly: GCA_020465985.1. Taxonomy (NCBI): domain Eukaryota; kingdom Viridiplantae; phylum Streptophyta; class Magnoliopsida; order Asterales; family Asteraceae; genus Centrapalus; species Centrapalus pauciflorus. The sequence continues at coordinate 367,510 of JAANYP010000268.1, forward strand.
AAACATCTCGAAAAATGGCCGTTCTTGATTCTAAAAATCCTTTGTATATAGTAGTTGAATGTCCTAGAAAACCAAAGTCTAAAACATTTTGGAGCTTGGTTAAAAACAGCCTCAAAGTAGGCCGAAAAACCTTCGAAAAAGCTGGAAAATTATATATATATAAACTTGACGTTTTAAGCAAATTTTATTTATAAACTTGTAATGTTGGGTGATTTAAGACATAAAAATCTATAAATATATATATATATATATATATATATATATATATCATCATATATTAGAGATATTATGTCTTTATTATCATTTAGGACCCGTTTAATCTCGCTCGGTGCATCATCCTTCATTTTACGCTAAAAAGCACTTTACGCTAGTTATTACCACTACACGCTCCGTGAGTTCTCATAGCCCCTATTTTCACACTGTTATATTTTGGGGATGAAATACATGCTTCGTTTTTATATGGGCACAGAAATATTCTCATTTCTATTATGTATTACACATTGGGTTCCATTAGCTCTGATATCATGAACCGTTAATTGCATTTATTTGTAAGCGCGAATATATTGTGGATAGATCTATTGGGAGTCATGTCCCCCACTCGGGTTAGTTGGTTTGGCTAACGACGGGTGCATATATATTCAACAAACGGTATTACGTATGGGAATACTACACAAAGCAAACTCATTTTAAATTAAGCTTCGGTTGCATGATGGTTTATATGTAATACATAACAAGGAATTTATGATTTTATAAATTCAACCTCTATTATTATTGTCCATACAAGTCAGATTTACGTGTAAACCTATGAGCTCACCAACAATTTTTGTTGACGTATTTTAGCGTGTATTTTCAGGAAATTAAGACAAGTATGCCTCGGACGTATTTTACTTTCAAGCTTCCGCATCCATGGAGTCGCATGCATATTCAATTTATCGGAGATTTAGCTGCATTATTTTGAATATTTAATTATGTAATTAAATCTCTGTATTTGTGCGAACTTCATTTCCCATTTCAGACTCTGTAAAACATTACTATGCTTTAAAGCTTTAACGATGTATTTTAAAAACGTCCATATAGTGGTCGTTCATTATGATTATGGTTACGTTTCCGCACTCGTCACGCCTCGCTGCCAACCGGGGTAGCAGGGTGTGACAGATTGGTATCAGAGCCATAGTTATAGTGAACTAGGTTGCATTAGTACCCTAGACTATAACTGCACATAAAATTTACTGATTTTAAAAATATTTTTTGTAACTAACTAAAAAACTATGAATGGACCTTGATAGCAGAAATCATGTCCCATCCGGAAACCATCATCATATCGGATTCAGAGGAGGAGTACACTCCTGCGAGCCCCACGGCCACTGAGATTTTCCACGAGGAAGAAACATCGGAAGAAGAGGACCCCTCGGAAGATCTAATGGAGGAGACGGAAGAGGAGCCAATGGAGGAAGAAGATCCATTGCCCCCAACGGTTCCTGCTCGCGTTCCATACCACCCCGCCGAGCCGTCATATAAGCCGTATAGGCCTTACCCTAACGGCCCCAAAATGTTGTACACACCCCGAAAGCGGGTGAACCCACCAAGAGGGGAGTCTATTCCTGTCCCGACTCCCCAGCCCAATCCCCCACCACCACACCGATGGGTAGATGCCCGGCGATGGGGCTGGATACCGGAGACCCTCCGCGAATGGAGGCAGATGGAGGGAATTCCTCCCAACTTCGATATAGGAGGACCATCCTCCGCACCTGTCCCAACACTCACCCAAGAGCCTACCGAACAAGCCGTACCACTCTTGATAGCACGGTCGGCCAGGCATGATCACCAAATCCGGTCCCTTAACCTAGCTATCGGAGAGATGACCGCTCGTTTAGAGCGGGAGGAGTTGCAAAACTCCAACATATATTGGGCCAATCAGCACGCCCTTGCTATTCAACAGAATGGCCTGAACGAGCTTCGGCAGCAACTAGCCGAAAGCCAAGCTCGGATCGAGGAGCTGACTCAGCGCCTCAACACGATGGAAAAGGGAGAGACCCCTGATCACTCCCACACTTAGTGCACTTCTATCTATCTTTGTAATAGTAGGAAAAATATCATGTAATAGTATAGGACAAAAATTTTCGGGTAATAACCCGCCCCTAATGTAAGAAAATTTCGAATGATTAATGAAAAATTGCAAGTTATTTATGAAATTGTGTTTGATGATTATAGTATTGTGCTTTAAGGAAAATTTACCTCTTTAAGATTCAACTTCTTACACTATGCTTTTTCTTTAAAATTTTAAGATAATGCCGCCGAAACGAGCAATGAACGCTGCTGACATTGAAGAGCTAGTCGCACAAAGAGTGGCTGCCGCTATAGCCACATATGAGGCAAATAGGAATAGCTCAGCTAATGGATATGGTGGTGCTAGCCGCACCACGGGAGGAACTGAAATCCACGCAAAAGGTTGTGGAATTAAAGGATTTTTAAGTTGCAAACCCCGGTACTTCAACGGAACCGAAGGAGCCGTTGGCTTGATACGATGGTTTGAGAAGTTAGAATCTGTCTTTCGCGTCAGCGAATGTGCTGAAGGAGATAGGGTGAAGTTCGCTACTCACACTCTACAAGATAGCGCCCTCACGTGGTGGAATTCCTATGTCCAGTCTGTAAGTATTGATGAAGCCTACCAGCTCACATGGTCCGCATTGAAGCAAATGATGACAGACGAGTACTGTCCAAGGAACGAACTCCAGAAGATGGAATCGAAGTTCTGGAACCTGTCAATGAAGGGAACGGATGTGACGGGGTACACCAACCGATTTCATGAACTGAGCATTCTGTGCCCTCAGATGGTGACCCCGGAGTACAAAAAGATCGAACGTTACATTTGGGGACTCGCTCCTCAAATTCAAGGAAATGTGACTGCCTCAAACCCATCCACCATACAGGATGACATCAGGATGGCAAACAATTTAATGGATCAAGTGTCCCGGAGGAATGAAGCCAAAGCCGGGGAAAATTAGAGAAAGTGGGAAGACAAGTCTTGGAAGAGTACGGGTTCACAATCCAAGAAGCTCGAGACCATCAAGGCCTACGCAGCAGGAACTGAGTCAAGGAAAGGCTACACGGGTACCAAGCCTTTCTGCGCCCAATGTACCTTTCACCACAACAAAGGTCCCTGCCCAACTTGTGGAAAATGTAAACGTGTTGGCCATATGACAAAAGACTGTAAGTTTGGAACCCCGGGTGGCAATGGCGGAAATCAAAAAGGCTGCTTTGAATGTGGAGTTACTGGGCACTTCAAGAGTGAGTGCCCGAAGTTGAAGAATGGTGGAGGAGCTCAGGGGAGAGCTTTTATGTTAGGAGCAGGTGACGCTCGTCAAGATCCCCACTTAGTATCAGGTACGTTTCTTTTAAATGACATTTACGCTTACGTACTCTTTGATACTGGGGCTGATAGGAGCTTTATATCTGATAAGTTTAGTAAGCAATTGAATGCCGCTTATTTTCCCTTAGACAACTCTTATACTATAGAACTGGCTGACGGTAAAATAATAGAGGCAAGTAGTATCATTAAGGAATGCACACTGAAGCTGGCAGATCATCCCTTTAAGATAGACTTGATGCCTATAGAACTCGAGAGTGTTGACATAGTAGTTGGTATGGATTGGTTGTCACACAATCATGCCGAGATTTTGTGTGGTAAGAAAGTGGTACGGATACCACTCCACAAGAAGAAGTTCCTAACAGTCCAAGGAGAAAGAAAGAACCGACAGTTGAATGTCATATCCGGCCTAAGAACATTAAAGTGCCTTAGGAAAGGTTGTCATGCAGTACTGGTGCAAATTGTAGAAAAAGAGTCAGAGGAGAAGCGACTCGAGGATATTCCCGTGGTTTGTGACTATCCGAAGGTCTTCCCGGAAGATTTTCCTGGACTTCCGCCAACTAGGCAAGTAGAGTTTCAAATCAATTTGGTGCCGGGAGCTGCACCGGTCGCAAGGGCCCCATATAGACTCGCCCCTTCTGAAATGCAAGAGCTATCCAATCAATTACAAGAGTTGATGGATAAAGGATTCATTCGACCAAGTTCCTCACCTTGGGGAGCTCCGGTCTTGTTCGTGAAAAAGAAAGACGGATCCTTCAGAATGTGCATAGACTACCGAGAGCTAAACAAGTTAACGGTAAAGAACCGCTACCCTCTCCCCAGAATTGATGACCTGTTTGACCAACTACAGGGATCTAGCTTCTACTCTAAGATTGATCTGCGATCCAGTTATCATCAAGTAAAGGTTCGGGAAGAAGACATACCCAAGACAGCATTCAGAACTCGTTATGGACATTACGAGTTCCAGGTAATGCCATTCGGTTTGACTAACGCACCAGCCGTATTCATGGACCTCATGAATCGAGTGTGTAAACCGTATCTGGACAAATTTGTAATAGTGTTCATAGACGATATTCTCATCTATTCCAGAAATAAGGAGGAGCATGAACACCACCTCAAGCTGATCTTGGAATTGTTAGAGAAGGAACAGTTATACGCCAAATTTTCAAAATGTGAATTTTGGTTGCGAGAAGTTAAATTCCTTGGACATGTGATCAACAGCCAGGGAATCCAAGTTGATCCATCAAAAATCGAGGCCATAAAGAACTGGGCGACTCCTAGAACCCCCATGGAAATCCGCCAATTTCTAGGACTTGCCGGTTATTATAGGCGATTTATCGAAAACTTCTCAAAGATAGCAGGTTCCTTAACAGAATTGACTCGGAAGGATGTAAAGTATATCTGGGGTGAAGAGCAAGAAAAGGCGTTTCAGCAGTTAAAGCAAAGGTTGTGTAGTGCACCAATTCTGTCTTTACCCGAAGGGACTGAAAATTTTGTGGTCTACTGTGATGCCTCACACAATGGATTAGGTTGTGTGCTCATGCAAAGGGATAAAGTCATTGCTTACGCATCACGACAGCTCAAAATTCACGAGGTGAATTATACGACTCATGACTTAGAGCTTGGAGCAGTGGTGTTTGCTCTCAAAATATGGAGGCACTACATGTATGGAACTAAGTGCACGGTGTTCACAGACCATAAAAGTCTTCAGCATATTCTGAACCAGAAAGAGTTAAATATGAGGCAGCGTCGTTGGGTTGAACTACTTAGCGATTATGACTGCGAGATTCGTTATCATCCGGGGAAGGCGAATGTCGTGGCTGATGCCCTAAGCCGAAAGGAACGGGTTAAGCCATTAAGAGTCCGAGCTTTGGTCATGACTATACAGTCAAACCTAAACTCTCAAGCCCGCAAGGCACAAGAAGAAGCAGTCAAGGAGGGTAATCTACTGGATGAAGCCTTGAGAGGTATGGATAAGCAATTTGAAATCAAGCCAGATGGATGTCGATACTTCATGGGCAGAATTTGGCTACCAAAACTCGGAGGAGTAAGGAAGCTGGTCATGGATGAAGGGCATAAGATAAGATATGCTATCCATCCAGGGTCAGATAAAATGTATCACGGCTTGAAAGGAATGTACAGGTGGCCAAATATGAAGGCTGACATTGTTACCTACGTCAGCAAGTGCTTAACATGTTTGAAGGTTAAAGCTGAGCACCAAAAACCATCATGATTGCTAGTTCAACCAGAAATACCCCAGTGGAAGTGGGAAAACATCACCATGGATTTCATCACCAAGTTGCCAAAGACTTCTGGAGGATATGACACTATTTGGGTGATTGTGGATCGACTTACCAAAACCGCACATTTCCTTCCAATCAAGGAGACTGATAAGATGGATAAGTTAACACGAATCTATCTTAAAGAAGTCGTCTCAAGGCATGGAGTGCCAGTATCAATTATATCGGACAGGGACAGCCGGTTCACATCAAGATTTTGGCAGTCATTGCAAGAAGCACTGGGTACACGCCTAGATATGAGCACAGCCTATCACCCGCAAACGGATGGTCAGAGTGAAAGGACGATTCAGACGTTGGAAGACATGTTAAGGGCATGTGTCATCGATTTTGGCAATAGTTGGGACAGACATCTGCCATTAGTCGAGTTTTCCTATAACAACAGCTACCACTCGAGCATTAAGATCGCCCCATTCGAGGCACTCTACGGGCGAAAGTGTCGATCACCCCTTTGTTGGGCTGAAATAGGAGATAGTCAGATCACTGGACCTGAGATCATCCAAGAGACTACAGAAAAGATAGCCCAGATTCGTAACCGATTAAAGATCGCGCGGGATCGACAGAAGAGTTATGCAGACATTCGACGGAAGGATTTGGAATTCCAAGAGGGAGGTCAAGTAATGTTGAAAGTCTCGCCTTGGAAAGGCGTAATCCGTTTTGGGAAACGGGGAAATCTCAATCCTCGTTATATCGGACCATTCAAGATCACCAAAAGAATTGGCCCGGTAGCTTACCGACTAGACCTGCCCCCAGAGCTTAGTAACGTTCATAATACCTTCCACGTGTCCAACCTTAAGAAGTGTCTGGCTGATGAATCACTCGTTATACCCATGGACGAGCTGGAGTTAGACGATAAGTTGAACTTCATTGAGCAACCTGTAGAAATAATGGACCGAGAAGTCAAGAAACTCAAGCATAGTCGGATCCCAATAATAAAAGTCAAATGGAACTCTAAGCGAGGTCCTGAGTTTACATGGGAACGAGAAGATCAGTTCCGGGAAAAATACCCTCACCTGTTCTCAGATACTCAAGCAGTGGAGAACACAAGCTAATTTCGGGACGAAATTCACTTAACAGGGGGAGACTGTAACATCCGGCACTAAACCAGGTTAGCAACAAAGCCCTAATCTACATTTAATAGTCAATTATAGCCTAATCAATGGTCATTAGAAATTAATCAAGTGATTAACAAGGTTTATTAGAAAATTCAACTCAATTAGAATCAAATTCATCGGTGCGATGAATCGGGAAATCAATTAATCCGATCAATTTACGATATGAGGGATTAATTCAGCTAAGTACATAATTAAATCATGATTAATAACACTAATCATGCACTAATACAATTACTTAACCTTAATTATGCAAGACTAAAACAAGTCATTAAAACAATGCATCCAAAAGTATTTATGAATTTACAAGAAAATGGAAATACAAGAATACATTTCTAAATACTTTTATACAAAAAAAAATAGAAATACCACCCTAATATTGGCCATATAGGCCGGCCAATGAAGGACCAAAAGGACCAAAGAAAAACATTTTTTACTCAACATTTCTACATCAAATCCTCCTCTTTCCTTTCATCCAAGATTTTTCATCATTTCACCACCTTTATTCATCTATAAATAGAGGTTCAAATTCACTTCATTTCTCACATCTTGCAAACACAAATCCCCTCTTTCTCTCCCTCTAAAATCCAGCCACAAGCCCTCAAGAACACACAAAGTGTTCTTTCAAGTGTTCTTCATACTTTTGAAGTGTTCTTGGTGAAACATTTGAAGATCCAACCTTCTACTCATTTTCATTCTTCTAAAAACATCAAAGTAAGTAAATACTAACCTATTACATCTTATATTTATGTTTATATAAGTTTTGCATGATATATATAATCACCTACAACAACAAGTTTCATAAAAACTCAAGTTTATAAGTTTCTAGTTCTTATTTTTAAGTTGTTTCTTTAAATGTGTTTATGAATATGTGAACACATTATAAAAGTGTTAATAGTATGAAAACATGTGATATATATGTGTTTTTATAACTATTGTAACTTTTATACAAGTAGTCTTTGAATAAACAACAAGAATCATAAGTTGTTGTAAGTTTATAAACTACGGATTTTCGGCAGAAAACTTATATCGACTTTGAAAAATCATAACTATTTCGTAACTCAACGAAATGAGTTGATTCTTGTCTCAAAAGTTAGATCTATGTCTTAACTATAGATCTGTAATTCTTCATAATTTATTTTGGAGTTTAAGACCTCCAGAAATTATTTGGGAAACCGAAAGTTTGACAGCTCAAAAATGGCCAACATAGCGTTTTTAACGAGCTTTTTCACCAACCTAAACATCTCGAAAAATGGCCGTTCTTGATTCTAAAAATCCGTTGTATATAGTAGTTGAATGTCCTAGAAAACCAAAGTCTAAAACATTTTGGAGCTTGGTTAAAAACAGCCTCAAAGTAGGCCGAAAAACCTCCGAAAAAGCTGAAAAATTATATATATATATATATATAAACTTGACGTTTTAAGCAAATTTTATTTATAAACTTGTAATGTTGGGTGATTTAAGACATAAAAATATATAAATATATATATATATCATCATATATTAGAGATATTAAGTCTTTATTATCATTTAGGACCCGTTTAATCTCGCTCGGTGCATCATCCTTCATTTTACGCTAAAAAGCACTTTACGCTAGTTATTACCACTACACGCTCGGTGAGTTCTCATAGCCCCTATTTTCACACTGTTATATTTTGAGGATGAAATACATGCTTCGTTTTTATATGGGCACATAAATATTCTCATTCCTATTATGTATTACACATTGGGTTCCATTAGCTCTGATATCATGAACCGTTAATTGCATTTATTTGTAAGCGCGAATATATTGTGGATAGATCTATTGGGAGTCATGTCCCCCACTCGGGTTAGTTGGTTTGGCTAACGGCGGGTGCATATATATTCAACAAACGGTATTACGCATGAGAATACTGCACAGAGCAAACTCATTTTAAATTAAGCTTCGGTTGCATGATGGTTTATATGTAATACATAACAAGGAATTTATGATTTTATAAATTCAACCTCTATTATTATTGTCCATACAAGTCAGATTTACGTGTAAACCTATGAGCTCACCAACAATTTTTGTTGACGTATTTTAGCGTGTGTTTTCAGGAAATTAAGGCAAGTATGCCTCGGACGTATTTTACTTTCAAGCTTCCGCATCCATGGAGTCGCATGCATATTCAATTTATCGGAGATTTAGCTGCATTATTTTGAATATTTAATTATGTAATTAAATCTCTGTATTTGTGCGAACTTCATTTCCCATTTCAGACTCTGTAAAACATTACTATGCTTTAAAGCTTTAACGATGTATTTTAAAAACGTCCATATAGTGGTCGTTCATTATGATTATGGTTACGTTTCCGCACTCGTCACGCCTCGCTGCCAACCGGGGTAGTAGGGTGTGACAATATAAGCTGTCATAACCGATTATCAAAAACCACTGTCAATACATAACTAGAACTAGTGCTCAACAGTTTAGAACAGCAAAGACCGTATGAAAAAGCAACGGGGAGCACCATAAAGCTAACATACTCTCAAAATACTCAGACATATGCATAAACGCTCAAACATGAAGATAATAAACTAAACCAACAAAGACAGACAAAAACTTCTGCTGCTTCTCAACCAAGATCCCAAATACGGGTAAAAGCAAACAAAAAGGCTAATAAAGGCTAAATAATGGGGGTGTCACCGAAATGAAAGGTAAAAGGCTCAAAAGGGCGACTATGGGAAATAAAAGGGTGAAAGATGAACAAAAGACAGCTAAAAATGGAATATCCTAAAGTTGCCTTTATGTGTGCTAAATTTTCAAAAATTGTGATTTTAACATGTATTTAAATTCAAGTTCTACTTCTATCAGTCAACACAGGCATAAACACACATCAAACGAAAATGAGCATAATGATGATGCTATACAGCTCAAAATCTCACGCAAAGAATGTAAAGGGTAATATGTGTTATATCCATGCTATTTCGGTTCACAAAGTCACAACATGTCATCAAACGTCTCTCATTGTTCAAATATCATCAAACTCACAATTCTAGTCTCGCATACAGTCCAAACAGAACAATATTACTAAAGAGTCTAACGTGCATCAATATGAGAGAAAAATATGAAAATTTGCTAAATATAATATTCAAATGCATAAAATGCATTAAAGGAGGCTAACTTTGGACAAGCAACTCAAAAATGCCAATTTTTATCACCCCACCCCACACTTAAAACAGACAGTGTCCTCAATATCAATCAGTAAGCACAAGTATGGAAATGAGCGATAAATAAGAACTAGAAAATCTCCCTGAATCGCTAAAAGCTGCCAGGCGGATCTAGACTGATGAAGCTGAACTGAGTGCCAACAAACATCACTGCCATGGTCCGGCCTCGACTGATTACAACCACAACAACCACAAGAAACATCAGCAGCCATAACAGAATTAAGAAAAGTAAATGCGAAATATATACATCACAACTACAACTAAAAATGCTATAATGTAAACAAATACATGCCAATAAAAATAAAAAGAAAAATACAAATATCCCAGCTGCAAACTGTCGCTACTTTGGAGGAGGAGGAGGATCTTGACTGCGAATGAAGCGCACACGAATACGAGGGCGGGCCTGAGACGGCTGAGGCTCGGGAGATGGACTCCGCCGACGGGTAAGCGAGCTGGAAGCACCAGGCTGGGAGGCAGGAGACTGGATAAAAATATCTATCTGAAATGGCTCGGACTCGGTAGGCGAACGGTGAGGTGAACGGTAAGGCTGGGTAGTGGTGATAGTGGCGGGGGTAGGGATGATAGGGGTGTCAAAAGGGAGGGTAGGGGGAAAAGAAGAAGAAGACGAAACAGAGGATGGGAACGTAGGGGGAATGGGGGCAGATGGGGAAAAAGATGGGCCAGGGGTAAGAAGAGAAGAAGAATTGTCATAGACGTAGGAAGAGGAAGGAATGAGGAAGCGACGGGGAGGGGGAGGGGGAGGAAGATGGTGGGCTCTGGCATAGTCAGAAGAAATGAGGTAATAATGGAGGTCATCTAACTCAGCTGCGAGACCAAGAAGGACACCGCGCTGAGACATAGATGTCGACGCATCAACCCTTATCGGGAAAACAACAGGGGGGCAAAGCGGAGGTGGAAGGCTGAGGAGAGGAAGAAGGGGGAGGCTGGGAAGGTAAAGGGGAAGTGGTAACGGTAGGGGGTGAAGGTGGAGCTACCGAGCCCGCCTGGGCAATCTCTGCCTCATCAGCCTGAAGCTCCATCTCACGCTCCTCCACGGTGTCGGGATTAACCCAACCCAGGAGACGTCGGCGATCGGCCGTCAGCATACCCATCGTGGCAAGAGAGTCAATCCCATAGACCATCCTCTGCGCATCAGGGACAACTGTCAACCCCTGCTCAACAGCAGCATCAGCAAAAATACCCAGGTTACGCGCCAACCGCGTAATATACATCCCTCCTACCATCGGACTCGACCTGACGCGACCGGTGACTCCCACAAAAAACGCACCTAGCCAATAAGCAAACTGAATAGTGCAGTCTCTATCAAGCAGCCTGCTAAGCATCATCAAGTCTCTATGCGATACCGTGCCCGGATCCTTCCGGCACGCAATGCTAGAAGCTATGATACGAAAAACTATCCGAAGCATCGGGTCACGAAAGGCCGTACCCTTCGAGCTGTGTGAATTATACACACCCGATGCAACGGTGGTCCAAAAAGTAGCCTCAGAAAAACCCTCAGCCGGACCACGGACTGCAGTAGCAAAAGCCGGGTCGCTGACCTCCTCTGCTGTGTACAACCCCGAAAGAATGCCGAACTCCCGGAGAGAATGCGACGCTCTACTCAACCCAGGCGAAAACTGATCGATGTAGACGCATAAAAGACCCCGAGGCGTCGAAGAAGTACGTCGATAAAAACTTAAGCACGAGCTCTCTGTACACTGGCTCGTCAATCTCAAGAAGTCGCAGCAAGGCAGGTGGCCGGGATGTGCTGATAGGAGGGTGCGCCAAGATCCCTCGCAAATGAGTAGCAATGCCGAGTGACTCCATCGCGCCCCACGCCACCCTGTAGGCGGGTACTATTGCCTTGGACTCAAGGCGCGAAATCTTCGCCCGGTCCTTAGGGTCCCCAAAGATAAGAAATCTATGGGGCCCCTCAGGAGGGCGACGACCTCCGTCACCACCACCAGGAGGGGGCGGGGGAGCAGCGGCAGCCTCAGCCATAGCTATCTGCAAGAAAAAAAAATAGAGAAAATAAACTAAACACGCTATCATACAAATAAAGATAAAATACTAAAACTCCTAAAAGCCTAAAAATATTTGAAACTAAGAAACCCTAGAAAAAAAAATCGAAAATAAAGAAACAAAATAAAATAAAATAAAAAGGAAACAGAGACTAAATTTGAACCTAAGAAATCCTAAAGATCACCTAAGAAAATGAAATAAAACTCTAAAGAAATCCTAAGCAAACTAAATAAAGAAAAATAAACTGAATTAGAGACTAAAGTAAAAACCTAAGCAAAAATAATAAAAGGACTAAATCTAAAACAAAAATAAATTTTAAAAAAAAATGAAAGCTAATAAAAAGAATTAACCTACTTAACGAAATTAACGAAATTGACTTAAAAAATAAAAATTAAAAACTAAACTAAAAACTAGAAATAAAGAATAAAACTAGACTATCCTAAAACAAAAATGACAAAAATTAACAAAGACTAAAATTTAAAACCTAAAAATTAGAAACTAAAATTTACTAAAAAAATACTAAAATTAACTAAAAAAAAATACTAAACTACTTAAAAACTAAAAATCTAAAACATTAGAAACTTAAAATTAAATAAAAGAAAAACTACATAAACACCAATTCTAAAATACTAACAGAAAATAAATCCAACTATTAAAAAGAACATATATGTAAAAAAATATATATTTTTTTTTAAAAATTACTGATCGCGGTCGCGACATAGATGGCCCACACGGCCGCAATGGAAGCACGACCGAGAACCCACCCGCGATTAGCCGCGAATAAAACCAGAAACAAATACTAACTTATTTCAACATTTTAACCAAGAAAAGCATATAATTAAAACTAAAAAATAACTAAAACTAAATCATTTATTATCCTAAAAACCCTAGCTGAGCATATAACTAGATATCAACAGATGTATATAACTACAGAAGCAATAAACATTAAGAAAAATAAAACAAACGAAAAGAAAGCTAAACTAACGAGGATAAGTAATCTAATATGAGATAATCACCTAAATAAGCACGAAAAATAAGTAAAAACACAAGAACATTGAAAATTTCGATTTTATTCATCAAAAACCTCGAAAACTTCTAAATAACAAGGTAAATGATAGAAGAACAAGAAGAATCAGAGAACGTACCTGATAATCCAAGAGGAAATCGACTGAAAATGCAGGAAATGAAGGTATAATCGTAAAAGATGAAGTCGGAAAGAAAATCGCGAGAGAAAAGGTAGAACGCGGAGAAGGAAAATGAATCTGCGATCTGCTCTTTATATAGAAAAAGGGAGCACGGGCGCGTTCAACCAAGCGCGGCCGCGATAAATGCAGATATTTTTATTTTTTCCCGCTCAATTGAGCGCGGGCGCGACCGTAGCAGCGCGGCCGCGATGACCAAAAACACACAATTATTCTATCAGTTAGCAATAAGCAAAGTCCAGAGATAAAATCTCCAAATTCAACCTAAATAGCTTAACCAATTCAGTTATTACTCCACACTTATTTGGAACAACCATCTAACATTGATCAAAACTTTAACGTTTTTATTGCAACTTTAATTTCACTCAATTTTGACGAAAATTAAGATTAAAATTCAACGAAAATGCATGTGACAATTGCGAAGCAATTATGGTAAAATGAAAACTCAACGCATTGCCAATAACTAGAATTAGCTAAATGAACAAATGCAAGATAATTTATGACACGCAATTGAATTAAAACTATGAACTAACTAAATGCAAAAGACTATGAAATGAAAAATGCATATTTGACTTTTAAAAAGTCAAACTGGCATTACAATTTTATTGAATTTAGCAACCGAAAACCTGAAATAACGAAACAAAGAACCAAGTGATTTATTGACGATATGATTAGGCATTATTTAAGCTAAACAGTAAAAGAAATTAAGCTATGAAACTCAAGTAATTGAGAATTAAAGAATGCTAAATAAGACTCAAAAAGTCAAAAGGCAATTGCAAGAAAGTAAATAAGCCTATAAACTTTGAAGACAACACCACTAACATCAAGCATGCAATCCTAAGACACATACTCAATGTAAAGGAGACTTATTTAATCTAAAAACAGTCAAAGACATGAACTAAGAACTAAAATGAATCAGTCTTAGAAAGACTACAACTTATGAACTTGCAAAAACATAAGACATAGCTAACTATAAACGATAAAATAAAGTGATTATTATTGACGGGGTGCCTCCCGCAAGCGCTAGAATGCAAACTCGAGCCTCCAGCTAGACTCGGCCCAAAGATAATCAAACTGAGACGGGGGTCAGGCTAAGCGTAGCCTCACAAACATGCTCGATGGATGAATCATTATAGAGCTTTAGCCGGTGCCCATTTACCTTAAAGTTTCTCGATGAATGTTCTAATTCGACCGTCCCATATGGGAACACTTGGGAAACAGTAAATGGTCCCGACAATCGAGACTTAAGCTTACCAGGAAACAGCTTCAAACGTGAATTGTACAATAGCACCTTGTCGCCTATGCTGAATTCCTTGGTAGATATCCTTTCATCATGTCGTCTCTTCATCCTCGCCTTATAGATGGACTCATTCGTGCAAGCGTCCTCCCGCAGTTCATCCAATTCATTGAGCTGCAACTTCCTTTCATCACCTGCGCTTGACAAATCAAGATTAGACCAACGTAAAGCCCAATATGCCCTATGCTCTAGTTCGACTGGAAGGTGACACACTTTGCCATAAACTAGCCTATAAGGTGTAAGTCCGGTAGGCGTTTTGTGTGCAGTCCTAAATGCCCAAAGCGCGTCATCGAGCTTGTCAGCCCATCTACTCCTATGCTCACCTATTATTCTCTCTAAGATACGCTTGAGACCACGGTTGGTCACTTCAGCTTGGCCATTGGTTTGTGGATGATATGGAGTTGCTAATCGGTGAGTAACTCCATATTTCTCCAAGGCCTTAAAGAACTGTGAATTGCAGAAATGAGTACCTCTATCACTAATGATAGCCTTAGGAGCACCGAACCTAGCAAATAGCTTTCGCAGGAAGGAAACGACTACACGTGCGTCATTAGTGGGGAGCGCCTGTGCCTCAACCCACCTCGACACGTAGTCGACAGCAACAAGGATGTACTTACACCCACGAGAGGACGGGAATGGTCCCATGAAATCAATACCCCACACTTCGAATATCTCACAGATCTGAATGTTAGTGAGGGGCATCTCGTGGCGATTCGATATGTTTCCACTCCTCTGACAAGCATCACATGCTTTCACATAGTCCCTAGCATCCTGAAAGATCGTGGGCCAATGGAATCCTGCATCAAATACCTTCCGAGCTGTGGTATTTGCACCATGGTGTTCTACGGTGGGACCGATGTGGGATGCGTATAAGATCTGCATAGCCTCATCACCATGAACACAACGCCGAATTATCTGATCAGCACAAACTCGGAAGAGGTAAGAGTCATCCCAAAAATAATTCTTCACATCATTGAAGAATTTCTTTCGCTGCTGATGAGTTAGTCCTTTGACGAGCACATTACCCACCAGATAGTTTGCGTAGTCTGCAAACCAAGGGCATTCGTCAACTGTATGTGCCGAACAAAGGGACTCATCTGGGAAGGACGCCTTAATCGCAGAATCATCAAGAGGAAGAAGTGAAGGATTCTCTAAACGGCTTAGGTGATCAGCAACTAAGTTCTCGGCCCCATGTTTGTCTTTGATTTCGATCTCCTGAAGGAGCAGAATCCATCGAATCAGACGGGGCTTGGCATCCTGCTTCTGAAAAAGATATCTCAAAGTAGAGTGATCGGTGAAAACCACTGTCTTTGATAGGATCAGATAAGACCTAAACTTCTCAAATGCATATACTATAGCTAGCAACTCTTTCTCAGTAGTAGTATAATTTCGCTGAGCATCAGTGAGAGTCTTGCTAGCATAGTATATAGCATGGAAACGGTTTTCCTTTCTTTGCCTCAACACTGCCCCCACAGCATAATCACTGGCATCACACATCAACTCGAATGGTAACTCCCAGTCGGGAGCCACCATGATGGGGGTAGAAACAAGCTTTTCCTTCAGAGTATCAAAGGCATGCACACACGAATCATCAAAATCAAATGTGGCATCCTTTTCCAAAAGTCTTGTCATGGGACGGGCAATTAATGAAAAATCTTTAATAAACCACCGGTAAAAACCGGCATGCCCAAGGAAACTTCTAACCGCTCTAACAGAAGTAGGGTGAGGCAGCTTAGAAATCGTCTCAATCTTAGCTCTATCGACCTCAATACCCTTAGCAGAGATTTTGTGCCCGAGAACAATTCCTTCTCGCACCATAAAGTGACACTTTTCCCAATTGAGGACCAAATTGGCCTCCTCACACCGGGCAAGCATGCTATCCAAATTTGAGAGGCACGTCGAAAAGGAACTACCGAACACAAAAAAATCATCCATAAACACCTCAACACTCTTCTCCAGCATATCATTAAAGATAGCTACCATACATCTCTGGAACGTCGCAGGCGCATTGCATAAACCGAATGGCATACACCGGTATGCGAACGTTCCGTAGGGACATGTGAAAGTGGTCTTGTCCTGGTCCTCGGGGCTGATAGGGATCTGAAAGTAACCCGAAAAACCATCAAGGAAACAATAGAACTCATTCCCTGATAATCTCTCGAGCATCTGATCAATGAAGGGCAATGGAAAATGATCCTTACGGGTGGCATCATTGAGTTTGCGATAGTCGATGCAAACTCGCCATCCCATGACCGTCCTTGATGGAATCAATTCATTCTTGTCATTAAGAACGACGGTCATCCCCCCTTTCTTTGGGACCACATGAATTGGACTAACCCACGGTGAGTCAGAGATTGGATATATCATACCAGCATCAAGAAGCTTCAACACTTCCTTCTTGATGACCTCGTGAATTTTTGGATTGACCCTCCTTTGGCGTTGAATCATAGGCTTGAAATCCTCTTCCATCAATATCTTATGAGTGCAATAAGCAGGACTGATACCCTTGATATTAGAGATTTTCCACGCGATGGCCTGCTTGTGGGATTTCAAAACCTGGATCAATCTCGCTTTTTCGCCAGGTGAGAGGTCTTTGGCTATAATAACCGGAAGCTGAGATGACCCCTCCAGAAAAGCATACTCTAAATGCGCTGGTAACTCTTTCAGCTCAAGAGTCGGAGGGTCTTCAATCGAGGATTTGGATTTGATACTTTCCTTCGGATCTAACATAACAATCTCCTCATGAGCAGGAGATGACTCTATCATGCACAAAGGAAAGCTATCAATGGAATCAGAGAGACATACAGAATGATCGGAATCAAGAGACAAGGGGCACAGAGATATATCATCATCGATAGACTCTCCATTTATAAAAGAAGTGGATCTCTCATACCCAATCAACAGAGACTTAACGAGCGTCTCATCAACTTCAGAATGCATTTCTCTATCAGAAGAGCTATAGGAGCGAACAAAGCAAATCGACTCCACAGTGTCATCAGCTCTCTGCATAGCTTTGTCAACATCAAAACTGACATGCTCATCTCCCACCCTAAGGGTCAACTTTCTATCCAATACATCGATCATCGCCCGGGATGTCGCTAAAAATGGACGCCCTAGAATGAGAGGAACAGAGCTGTCCTCATGCATATCCATGATGACAAAGTTTACGGGAAATACAAACTTATCAACTTTCACCAACATGTTCTCCGCGATGCCCCGAGGAAATTTCACTGATCGGTCTGCCAACTGAATACTCATACGAGTGGGCTTTGGCTCTCCGAGACCGAGTCTAGCATATAGAGATGTGGGCATAAGATTGATGCTAGCTCCTAAATCAGCGAGGGCATTCGCAACATGCAGGTTACCAATATGACATGGTATGGTGAAACTGCCAGGATCATCTAACTGTAGGCATCGCCGGAGGTGGGACGTGTGCGGTACTTGGGGTACTAGGAATGTGCACCTGGTCCGTGATAGTATCCGGATCGTCCTCATGAACAACAGAATCAAGAGGGGGAGAAACAGAATAGGGAGGAAGTGATGGCCCTACAGTCTCCTTACCACTACGCGTGATAATCATCTTCGCTTCAGCCTTCAGATTTGGCACAGTATCACTCGAAAGACCACCAGGCTGTCGCTCATTCTGCGCTTTAGCTATCTGTCCAATTTGGACTTCTAAATTCTTTATAGCAGCCTGTTGGTTCCTTGTGATAGTCTTTTGGTTAGCCATGAACTTCATCATCATATCCTCTAAATTCGACCTCTCTTGTGGCTGATGTGTAGCCTGAGGACGTGGAGGATTCTGATAAGGGCTACCAAACTGGCCATAGAATTGTTGAGGTCGAGTATGCTGCTGAAAATGACCATGGGATGAAGAAGAAGATTGCCCCTGGTTATACCCCTGATGAGAGGCAAACTGGGGTCTCTGAATCATATGTGGTCACGGATTCATGAAACCAGGAGGTGGCTGATTCTGGGAATAATTTGGATAGTTCGGGTTCGGGTGAGCATACTTATACATGCCACCTCCGATATTGTCAGATGAATAGTAAACCTCCTCCTGATTGGGGTAAGAGTAAGCTGTCTGACACTCATAGCTCGAATGTGGGCCACCACAAGCATCACATGATGGATACACAGCTTGCACGGGAGCTGGCATGGCTTGTGGTTGACTATTCTGCGTGAGCTGCTCAATTTTTGCTGTGAGTGCGGCTATGGCAGCGGCTTCCTTGGAATCTGAAGCTCCCCATCCGAAGTACTCACTGGGTGTCTGATGCTGACTCATCACCAAGTCATCTAAAATCTCAACCGCCTCCTCAGGTGTCTTTCTATAGACAGATCCACTACAAGCGGAATCAATCAAAGAATGATACATCGGGTGCACACCTTCATAGAAGACTTTGACTCGATGATTGAGCGTCAGATTGTGGTTTGGACACTTCATTATGGATTCTTTGTACCGCTCCCACGCATCACGTAAGGACTCTTCAGGCTTCTGCCTGAATCTCAGGATCTCACTCGTAAGCTGAGTGGTACGTGAGGGCGGACAAAACTTGGATAGAAACTGTGTCTCCATTTCATCCCAGGTATGAATTGAATTGGACGGAAGAGCATCATACCGTGTGAGAGCACGTCCAGTAAGCGAGTACGAGAATAACATCAATCGAATGATCTCTTTCGGGACTTGATTCACCTTATACGAACCGCACGTTTTCCTGAATTTCTTCAGGTGTGCATAAGGATCCTCAGATGCTATCTCACAGTACTGAGTAAAGTGATGAGACTGGACTTTAGCTCAAAATTTATCGCATCAAACCCGGGAATGACAATGGAACCTTCCGAGTCGTTGGTGACCGGTCGGTTCAGCTCAAGCATGGTGCGACGGTCGCCCATGATTGGCTCAGAAGAATTATCAGATGAGGAAGAAGAAGAATCAGATGAAGGAGAAGAAAGCGAAGAAGGAGAGATCGGAGGTAACTCGACAACTAAATCAATAGGACCTCTATCTGCCAGCGGAGGGATAGGTTGGTCAGTAGATTCAGATGAGCTAGATAGAATCTCAATGAAAGGATGAGAAGGATGGCGGAGACGGTTGTGAAAGGTTCTTTCAGGTTCGTTAAATGGACTTACAACATGCGGATTGGAATTCTGAGTCATAAACCATACACAAACACTGAGAGGGTGGATAGAATAGATAAAGGATGAGAAAAAACAAGAAAAGAACTTCCAATGGATAAAATCCCAAAAGAAGGATCGGCTAATCTACCAGCTAAACCTTTTCACAATATCTCTAGCCGTTCCCCGGCAACGACGCCATTTGATCTCATGGGATTTGGCTATTAAAATCAAAGAAAGAAGAAAGCCTAAGTCATACCAGAAACCACTGGCGGTGAACCAGTCGTAGTTAGTATAGCTTGAAGCTGACCTCGGGAATTATCGAACTCAGGGAACGGAGAATAAATCCGATATACCGATACTAGGATTATCACTAATATCTAGCCATTGATAAGGGTTGAGGATGATTTTAACCCTAAACTCTTAAAACTATACTATCTAACAGCTTACTAAAATTATCAACCTTTACGCTGAAAACAGAATAATATCAGATATATATTAAAAGCAACACTCACTTGGATACGTCTTTTAGGATTAATGGAGTAAAATGGTGTAACCACAATTAAGATGTTTTTGGTCAAAGAAAATTAAGTTGGAATTAAATCCAACCGTTTTAAATCTTTTAAGCTTAAGAGTTTGAAACTTTGATGTAAAATCGATTCATGGACATATTTTATTAATTTAAGAAAAACAAGTATGGAGTTCTCCAGTATTCCCCAATTTCTTAAAATCAACAATAAATGTCTTTTACGATTAATTAAGTCAACTAAATCTAGCTTTTAGAGATTAAAACTGTCTACACGTCAAGCACTCGGAAATAACTCTAAATATTCAATTTAGCCGCATAAACATCAATCAAGTCTAAGGAAATCAAAGATTAAATTAATCCTATAATCACAATAAGGCTAAGAATTAATTTGCATACAATGATTTCACAATTTATTAACTAGTCACTATCTCATAATCACAATAATGCTTGAAATGGCAACCAATTAATAAATCACTTAAATTTGATTAAGTTTATAAAAATCAGCCTTTATAATCAATAATCATAATCACAATAATGCTAGAAAATCAACTATAAATTTGATTTTACGCATATTAATCGTATGAATCAAGAACACATTAATAAATCAAACATTTTTCAACCAAAACCATCAAATACTTCACTAATCCATGTAAAAACGTAACCAAGCAAGTGCTAAGCTAAACTACTCACTAACCATGTTAAAAACAATGAAATAAACCATATCTGTACTAAACATAATCATAACAGAAAGTAAATTCGGAAAGAGTGTACCAAAAACCGGATGAAAAACGAGAAACACCCGCAACCGAATGCTTTGATCCACTCTAATAGCCGAATGATTCACTAAACTAACCTAAACTAAGCTGGAAATCAAAAACTATCGAACACCTACTAATCACACTCTAATCTATGTGAAAAAGTTCGTTCAAAAATAGCATAAAAAAATAACGAACGACTGCTGTCATTTTATATTTTCTCGGGATCGCGGCCGCGCTGAGGCCATCGCGGGCGGGATAAAGAGCATGGGCGCGATCCACCGATCGCAGGTCAGCGCGGTGGCGATGATGTGGTTGCGGCCGCGATTAGGTCAGCTCGGTCAAAGTCAGCAGGATTCCAAGGGAGATCGGCTCAGCCCGTAAATTTGACGCTTAAGCTCCATAATCCATTCTTTTCCAATTCAGGCAACCCTCGAACTGCAAAACACAAAAATAGACAAATCAGAGTCGTATTTAAACAATCCGAGGCAAAATATGACTGAAAAATATGTACAAAATATTTCATAACACGGGTCCTTAAAAAACAAACCAACCTTCGATAGTGACTGTCCTTGGTTTTTATTTATCATTATAGCAAAGCATACGACAAGTGGAAATTGTCTTCTCTGAATTTTGAAAGATTTTTTTTTATCTGAAGGCGTCAAACGAAACCTTGGAATAAATGTTCGCTTGATTACTCCCAGAGATAATCTCAGCTTCTATGACGTGGTCACCCATTAATATTACTTGTAGCATAGTACCGTTACATATACCACTGTGCTAATCAATATTTCTTAGTGACATAACTAGAACACCGAATTTTAGTACTAAATTATGGTTGAGCAAACCAGAATGCTTAAGACTGTTTAAATCATCTGGCGAGTATAAAATTTCATTCAAGTCATTCTGAATATTCTCTGATTCACAGATGCTATTAGAGCTTTATTAAACCTTCTCATCTCCTGGAAACATTGACAACAAATGATCGTTTATTACATCGACAACCTCATGTTCTGGTGTAAGTATCGCTCTTTCTTGGAAGAACATTGAATTTTTCAGATTCTCAAGAATGCAAGGATATACAAATTTAATTAATAATCTTACAGGATCAGTTGAATCATTAATGAGAAGAACATTATCATTGGCGCCACCAACTTTGCCTTCTCCGAAATCCAAAATCCAATCTCCAAATTTGTTGTAAATTACACGGTTCACATTGAACCATCAATCTCATGTTTTTTTTTTGTTAATCTAAGGACTTTACAATGGTTCCAAATATAAGACAAAGTCATTGTTGCATTGTCGATGTCGTGCCTACTTCCACCGGGAATGATTGGAAGAATTTGTCTAAAATCTCCTCCAAAAACGATAATTTTACCTCCAAACAGCTAGAGTATGTCTTTCATCGTTCGATCCAAAGCTTCAAGTGCATGTTTATGAAACATCGGTGCTTCGTCCCAAACAATCAACTTGGTTTTTCTTAATAAAGAGGTGATATCACTGTCCGAACTTTTTAAAACAAAGAGAATCCTCATTAAGATTTATGTGATTTAGGAATCCAGAATGTGTTGTTCTACCTCTAGTCAATAACAATGAAGCAATCCCACTTGAAGCAACATTTAAAACAATTTGACCTTTAGATCTTATTGTTGTAGATAACGTTTTCCAGACGAATGTTTTTCCGGTTCCACCATAACCATAAACAAAGAAAACCCCTCCTTGATTTATATCAACCGCGTTATAATACTGTAAAAAAAACCCTTTGTTCATCTGTTGATGCAACATAAAGTTGATCAAGTTTGATCTGTAGAGCCGGGCTATCATAAATTAGCTCCTCAAGAATCAACCGACTGTTTGAAGAAGATATAGAATTGTGATCCGGATAAGGCATCCTTTCAAAAAATTTCAAGCTGAAATTGTTGCAAAGCAAAATTTTTTCAATATCAAACAACGTCAAGTTGTTAACTTGATCTTCCGTAAATGATAATCCTGAACAATATGATATAAACATATTATCACATATATTTTGGAAGAAATGTCAATGCTAATAATAATAAGTTATTAATATAAATATATAATGTAAAATATTAAATATATTAGTAGACTTTTCCCAAAAAATAATAACGTACCTTGACATTTCAATTTAGACTGTTGATCGAAAAGGATACCGTCTGACAAGTACTGCGATGTTTCTCTCCAAACAAATTATGATCTAGATAGACTATTTGACATGAGCATCATTGCAAATAAAGAACGCATATAATATCAAGAACCAGAGAAACTTGCTTCCTGAATAGAATCTGTGAATTCTTGATCATCATCCAAAAGACCGAGAGCATAACATATGTCTCTGAAAGTATCATACATCCTTCCATCACCAGTACGAATCTCGTTGAAACTGGTTGCTCCTCTGAATTTGTTTAATAGCATCCTTAAGAAATATGTTTCACTAGCAGTAGGGGATACATGGTAAATTCTCCGATAGAAAAGTCTTTCTTCCTTGGCTCCTAACAACGTTTTTGACATTTCCACACAAACTCTGTAGGGAATTAAATGTATGTCAACTTTCGTGGTTGTGTATAAGTTTTGTTACAATCCATCCAAGATAAAAACATGGTAAAAGCTTGTCGAGAACATCGTTTATATCATCGTCTGCACCATATACTACCTGCTGTTGTTCAGGAAGATGAAAAGGAAGTCTTACAACAGAAGGAGTCCTATAATGAACATCATATCCAAATATCCTCCATGACGCTTCACATGTGTGTGTGTGTGTATATATATATATATATATATATATATATATATATATATATATATATATATATATATATATATATATATATATATATATATATATATATATATATATATATATATATATACACACACATATACATATACATACATACAAATCTACAATCATAGTACTGTTGAATTTCATCTATTTCATCAACATTATCATCTTCGTTGCTACTTTGTACAAAAGTAACAGTAGCTCTATCATGACACTTGTTAATATATTTAAACAAATACTTAATAGAACCGGCTTGGTTACACCACTCAACATTAATGTGTGCATGATATCGTTTTAAAAGAACTTTATTAGAGGCAACCACATTTCTATTATAACTTAACACCGGACTTTTCAACAAATAATCCATTATCTTGTCTTCTATACTTGGGAAAACTATCAAAATCAATGGAAGTGTTATTAGAGAAATTCTTAGGAAAGATTTTAGAACACTTTTTATCGATCATGCATGGACAATGCATATTATGAATACCACATGAACCATGGATCATAAACTCACTAACTAGAGAATATAATTCAGGATCTTTGTTTTTGTCTGGAATCATTGCACATATAATCAGATCTATATGGTCAACAGTAGGGATCTTGTAATTAGATTGCAAGAATAGACACATATGACTGTGATGCAACCCACGTTTCTAAAACTTCATGGTGTAAACCACTACATATAAGGGGACAAGAGTAATTTTGATTTATAATAATGAATAGATAAGTACATAAATATTAATTCTAAGAGTTAAGAATAATATTATAAACAAAATAGCAAATGAAACATACTTGCTTGTACATTGCCAAATAATTCATTTTTCTTTATGTTTTTAGTTAGCTCATCAAGCTTTATTTTGAATCATCTACATAATATGTCAGGTTTATCCTCTGGATGAAGTGTGGTGTTTTCTAAAAATCTTGTGATCTCTGTTCATTTTGGATTACATGTTACAGTTATGAAGAGGTACGGGTATCCAAACCACTTGCAAAGTGACATGACATCTAGATAGTTCTGCATCATGTAACGCGTACCACCAGTAAATGAGGAAGGTAGGATAACACGACATTTCGTGCTTGATATATCAGTGTTTCCTTGATCACGTACCTTACGCAAAGTCTCATAGGATTCATTTCTAAGAACCTTCTGTTGACTCCTTATGTAAAACAATCTCTGACATTCAACCATAGTATATGCATCGACCAAAAACTATTGGAAAAGACTTCTTGAATTAAGGATCAGTGAGAAAACATCAACCCTATCTTGCATTCTATAAGCAAAGAATTCTCTCATCGTACAATTTAGACGTTTGCTGTTGCTTGAAGGTGTGGCGCCTCTATCAAGAATATCAATTCTATACCATCATCTCCATATGGAAAAAGTATCAGGTATTGAAGAGGAAGATAAGAAGAATGTAATTCACTTATACATTTTAAAGGTCCTAACTGTTTTTTCAACATAATATCCCTATTATCAAATGAATCACCAATGTCACCAAGAACTAAACCAACCACTTCGGAAGCAGTTGGCAGGTTATATGTCCTTATGTCTTGTTGTTTATACCCTATTAGTCGTAACATTAGGTCTTCATGTGTATTTGCATGAAAGCAATCTCTTACCATCATGTAAACAGATAGTTTCAGCATCATGCAGATCGATAGTTAGTGTAGACCCATCCTTTGGTTCACTGCTAGAAATGTAAAAAAATATAAGAGATGCATTATGAGAGATATAATTATACGAAAAAAAAGTTAAAACATAATGTATTCATTGGGCACCAAAGTATGGAAAAGGAATTAAGATGTACTTAAATATGTATCTTTTAAAAGATTATGTAACTTATTTAAATTGATGCAATAAATGATATAAATGTACAAAAGTGATATACAATATCTCATATAGAAAATTCCAAAAGTTAATTATCATGAAATAGAATATGCCCGAATGCTTTATGCCCATTTAAAAGTTCATTCTCGGTGTCATATAGGTAAAGCTGAGAGAATTTAGGTTTTGAGGCATCTACATGTAGAAAGCTACCCATAGTATGGTAG
This sequence comes from Centrapalus pauciflorus, assembly GCA_020465985.1. NCBI lineage: Eukaryota > Viridiplantae > Streptophyta > Magnoliopsida > Asterales > Asteraceae > Centrapalus > Centrapalus pauciflorus. Next base: position 393,247 of record JAANYP010000268.1, read on the forward strand.
TTTTGACCACTAAGCCTGAATATATATGGAGCCTTACCGTTATTTATTGATGGATCAACCTTTCCACCCATTAAAGTGAATGAAAACATAGAATTGTAACGACAAATATTCTTAAGGAAGTTTTTGCTTTTTGAATCGTTATGACGAAATAGATCCTCATATAATGTTGACGCCGCTTTCAACTCCGGAAGCTGAATCTTACCGTAACCGCAACGTAGGTAATAACATGTTTTGTCCCCAGTTCTTTGATCTCTAACTGCTTCGTCTGTCCATAATTTTGCATGACATGATTGACATATGCGAGTTTGATCACCATGATCAAAGTAATCTGTTACATAACGTGATTGAAAAATTAGACATTTATTCATTTAAAAACACCTTATGCATTATATCATAATAAATACATTATAGTTAGACATGAAAAAACTTAAATATTACCTTTAGATATGTCTGTTTTGTTATTTTTAAGATTATGCACAACATTTGTAGGGATTTCTTGAGCATTGTTTAGAGAGGGAAATGTACCATTAGTTGACATCAAATCTACAATACGAATAATTGAAATTTTATACCATAATTTTTAAACATTTCCAATAACCCAATCTAATATATATAAGAAAAACATATAACTTCAATTGATTAGTAAAATGTCATAATTGACACATAGAAATTATAATACCTCTCATTGAAGAAATTCGGGTGTTGGATGAACATTGTACTTTTGTTGTTGTAGATGTGGACTTTGATCTCTTACTTTGCAAAGATAATTTCCTTATTGTTGTTCTCTCTTTTGCGTCAATGTGATCCATGTGAATAACTGGAGCTGCTTATTATGAAGAGGTGGCTAATATGAGAACTTAAGAAATATATATATATATATATATATATATATATATATATATATATATATATATATATATATATATATATATATATATATATATAAGTACATGTTAGTTAATTTAAATCCATTACGATATGGATCAAAAAAAGATACAAAATATGATGAAGATTAAATTATAAGTAAATGTCATTTGGTATAATTTGTTATGACAAAACTTACTATTTGTAATATATGTCATGGAACAATCTCTTGTAACAATCATTAAAATGCAAACCGTGATTGGGTAAAACATGATTAAGGTTTACATTTTGAGCAGATGGTTGCATTGCATAGCTTGTTAGATCTATAATATTTGATGAAGAAGTGATATATATGTTTGATACGCATGGAGAATTTGACGTGTATAAAATGCACACTTTTTTTTGGTATAAGAAGCTCCACGCCAGATGTCACCTTCTTTTTTTGTTGCAGACTTCCCTATAAAGTCGTCATCATCATAATCATCTGCCAACTTACGTTTGAAGTCACACCCACTAGACTTGTTATCATCATTTGCTTTCTTCGAAGTGTGGTTGAAGTCGTATTTTCAACACCCGCCCCCATATAACAAAATCTATATTAAATAATCAAGAATTAGAGGTTATAACATTTTAATTTATGAATTATTACACGGATAATTTTAATAAACATTTTTTAACTATATAAACTTAAAAAATTAAAAAACTAAAACTTAGATGTATTCAAACTTTTTATACTAATAATGGTCACTTTTATTATAATTAATTGTAAGTATAAATTGTTAAAAAGTTAAAGATAGATGTAACATCCCTACTTTTTAAGCACATGTAATTTACAATTAAAGACTCAATTGATGTATTATTGGATATTTATCATTTCGATTAAAGCAAATTTCGTTCACAAATTTAAAATATGATAATTAATGAGGAGAAATCCTCATCGTAGTTTTTCGAGCAAGCATAACAATGAGAAACCGACCCGGATATTCAAAAAGGGTGGAAAATAAGAAAATACAAAGCCAAAGGGTGTGAATTGCAATAGTGACAAAATAACAAATAAAAAGGGGTAAAACATACATTTTACAAACTCTCTCTCTCTCTCTCTTCTCTACCGTCTCTCTCACTCTCTCTCTCTCTCTCTCTCTCTCTAAAAACCCACGGGTTCTTCACATATTGCAAATCAAGAACACTAAAAACACCGAATTGAAGGCAGAAAAGTTGGATACAAGTTGCAATTACGGGACTATAATCACTGCAACAATTTATTTGAGGTAAATATCCTTAAAACTTAAGAAATTGTGGGTTTTGTGTTCGGTTTTGTGAAGAACCGAATCACTGATTCTGGTTATGGATCTTATTGCATGTTGTTTATTATTGTAGAAATGTTTAAATCGAGCATTGTTGATGCTATATACAAAATTTCAGCTCTTGATTCGAACTATAAGTAGGATTTTCAGAAATTACTATGTGTTTTTAGTGTGTGTGTTCGTCGAGCATGAACAAACACTCAAAAAGAAGCTGATTTTGGTATATTAAGTTATGTTTCATGTTAAAAAGTGTTAAAAGTAGCATAATAAGCTTGTATTATCAATTTTCAGCTACTGAATAAGTACAAAAAGGATTAAGTGAAATCTGGAAAATATAAGATATGTATAAGTATGAAATTCGGATCTGATGAACACAATTCAGATCATCAGAATTTCGGTTCTGGTCATATCTCGGATCCATCCGAGTTCGGTTCATATCCGTGTTTGGGATCAAAGTGAAATTCGGGTGGAAACTTCAAAAATTCACAAGTCATTACATGAATTTCAGACATAGGATAATCCGAATTTTGGATGGTGTATCATCCGAATTTCGGATGGATGTTCAAAGAAAAATGCTAAGGATGGACTTCGGGCCATCCGGATTTCGGGTACATCCGAAATTCGGATGTGGTCCGAATTTCGGTTCAAACCAATCAAATGTCTAAAATTAAGTTTTAAGCAGATACTAACACTGATTTACTATTACACTGACCTAACAAGATCATTGTGGTGTTGACTAACACACATTGATTCAGAGCCTATTTACACTGAGTAAAACCACTACGAGTAATAGATTAATATTCATGTATTTATTGTCTTTGCATTCACTTTTCAATTTTCAATGGCATGTTCATGTTGTTCAATATACATCAATTGGAACTCACATATGATTCATTGTAATGATGCACACTCATACTTGACATGTGACAAACATGTAGTCAGCATTCATTTGAAAGTGCATATTATAATTCATGCTTGCACTGCATGATCATTACTTCACAATCTGATGCGACCTGGACTGGGGCTGACAACAAGCTACTGTCGAGGACTCATCATCCCAATCACTTTCCTGGTCAGGTTCGGCACATCCCCGATCAACATTTTGAACTGCCAAACCCCGTGCTTGCACTACATGGTTTTCACTGTAATGGGGTTTGCACTGCCCGTTTTCACAATAGTTTGTAAAGAAATATTTGTTGAATAATTAATCTGTTATATCACTAAGCATTAGCTTACCTGTTGACTTTCAATGTTTTCAGGCAAAGGCAAAGGTGTAGTTGGACGTTCCTCTTAGGCATTTCATTTCATATCTCGGTGACCTTAGAAGTTATTTGGTACATGGACGATATAGCTTTGGGGCTGGGATTTTATGCTTTCAAAACAATTCATGATGTTGTAATAGTTAGTCTATATCACTGTAGACATATACATTTTCTTGGTTTAGTGTGGAGCTCCTTAAAACTGCTTTAAGTTTATCAATTTAATTTGCATGTTAATTATTGGGTTGTATGTTGATCCTGGTGCTATCAATTATATCACTAATCAAGAAGGATGTCTCAATAGATTATTAATAATTTTTAACTATTGGAGATAAATCCTCTCCTTAATTAGCTTTATTTGATTACTCAAAATTAGTTATAATTTACCTTGTATAGCTCGTGTAATTGAGTTGTAAATCTGTTAGGGGTGAGCATGGAGCGGTTTATGGCAAAAACCGAAATCCAAACCAAAATATCTATTTTTAAAATTAACAGTCCAAACGGTTTGTTTTTTTTTTTGTTTTTGTTTCGGTTTGGATTTCGTTTTTTGGATTGTTTCTATGTCTGAAACCTCATTTTTTGATTTGTGAAACTTATTTTTTTATTGACAAAATATGAATTTTTTAACAACGTCCAATACAATAATCATTTAATCAAACATCAAAAAGACTTAATATCCCACTAATTCGAGAAATTATTTGACAATAAAAAAGTAAAATACCAAAAAAGTAGAATAATTATTCGCCATTACGTGTTCCATTGATCCATTCCATTCTCGATTTCTCCCAAGAGGCAAGAGTCTGATGCGTCGATTGATACTTCCCACTTTCCTGGTTCCCATTCTACCAGTTAGTCTACCTCAGACATTAAATTCTAACTACCCCAGACATTAAATTCTAAAATTTAAACAACCTAATTTAATAATTAAAGAGGGGTAGGTATTTAATAAATCTAAATTTTATAATATAGTATATATAAAATTGGTTCGGTTTGGATTTTTTTCGGTTTTCTAAAAGTTAAAACCTAAACCAAATCGAAACTTTCGGTTTTTTAAAATCGAGAGTCCAGACCAGTCCAAAATCCAAACGATTTGGTTTTTCGGTTTGGATTTTTTGGTTTTTTCAGTTTCGGTTTGGATTTTGTTTTTTCTGCACACCCCTAAAATCTGTATTTGTACTCTTCTAAATTATCAATATTATTCAAGGGAAAAGATTATTCAACCCTAATATGGTATCAGCCTAATCTCGTTCCTCTCCTTCTTAGGTTCGTTCATCTCCTTTTGCTCCTCTTTCAATTTTTTTCCTTTTCATCTTCAATGGCCTCTTCCACAGATTCTTCTCTTCCAATGAATACCCTTATTCATATGCTCCCCATTAAATTAACATCCTCCAACTATCTCCTCTGGCGAAATCAGATTAACCACTTCCTGCTTCCCGCACTTGCAAAAACACATCTGGTCAATGACAGAGAAACCGAAAATTTCGACTGTCTCTCTTGGGTTGAAACCGATCAGAATGTGCTCCTTATCATTCAATCTTCTCTGTCCGAAGAAGCCATGGCAGAAGATTTGTGTCTCTCTTCTTGTCATGGCCGTATGGCAGGCCTTAGAGTCGGCTTATAGCCATGATTCTATGGAGCGCTCTCAGAATCTCAAGGACTCTCTACGCCAATTAAAAAAGGGTGATCTCTCTGTCTCTATTTTTTGCTAAACAATTCAAGTCCATCTGTGATCAACTTGCAGCCATCGGCCAACCGGTTTCCGATACGGACAAGAGCCATTGGTTCTTGTGTGGCTTAGGGGCGACTATTTGAAACTTTTTCTACTGCACACCGAGCTATCCAACCAAGTCCTCCATTTCGTGATCTTATTGCTAAAGCCGAGGGTCACGAATTTTTTGTTTCATCGCTACATGGATATACTCCTCCTGTTGCTTTTACTGCTCGTCATTCTCAGCAGCCTTCTCGTGGAAACGGTAGACCTGGACGGCCAAATTATCAGGGTACTTCTTCCTCTTGGGGTCGTGGTCGATGACCGCCTCATTGCCAGTTATGTCGGCATGAAGGTCATTATGCAACATCCTGTCCAGAATTGGGAAGTTATGCCCAAAAATCTTCCTACTCGGCTGCAAATTTGGCTCAAGTGTTTAATGCCGATTGCAAACTAAGTGACTCTAGTCCGGATTGGTACGTCAACTCTGGTGCAATGGCTCATATGGCTCCATCATCGGCTACTCTTGATTCATCAATTCTCTATCATGGAAATGAGAAGCTTTCTTTTGGAAAAGGTAATGTGCTCCCCATCTCTCGAATTGGTACATTATCGGTTAATCCAAACTTGAAATTGCACGATGTTCTCATAGTTCCAAATATCAAAAAGCAACTTCTTTCGGTAATCAAATTGACTAACGATTACCCGGTTAATTTCATATTTTCTCGGTCTTATTTTGCTATCCAGGATTCGGTCAACAAAACAATACCAGCCACAGGAACGCATAAGGATGGACTTTACGTTTTGAACCCGGGTTTTAAAGCTCTTACTGCATTGGTTACTTCTACTAAAGCTTCGTTTGAACTATGGCATAAACGACTTTGCCATGTTGCCTTTGATGTTATTTCCATTCTTAGTAAACATGGTTATTTGCATCTTACCTCAATCTTACCAAGACCAAATCTTTGTTCCTCTTGTGAACTTTCAAAGCAGCATCGTTTGCCTTTTCAGTTAAATAATAAACGATCTTTGCATGTTCTTGACTTGGTTCATTGTGATTTATGGGGACCCACTCCCGTTACTTCCGTTGATGGATATCGTTACTATGCTTTGTTTGTATATGATTACTCGAGATTTTCTTGATTTTATCCTCTAAAAACAAAGTCTAGTTTTTTTGAGGTATTAAAAAAACTTTTTGAAGTTTACTCAAACTCAATTATTCTGCAAACTAAAGGTTTTCCAAAGTGACGGTGGCACCGAATTCTTGAACAATCGGGTTCGAAAATTGTTTCTTGATAATGGTACTCATAATTAAATGTCATGTTCATACACTCCACAGCAAAATGGACGTGTAGTTAGAAAGCATCGGCATTTAACCGAAACAGGTCTTGCCATGTTATTTGGTGCAAATGCACCCGCAACTTTTTGGGTGCATGCTTTCTCCTCAGCGGTTCATGTTATTAATCGTCTCCCAACAAAGTTATTACTACACAAATCTCCGTTTGAAGTCCTTTTTAATTCGGTGCCAAACTACAACAATTTTAAGGTTTTTGGATGTAGGGTGTTCCCTTACTTAAGGCACTATTCAGAGCACAAACTCGCACCATGCATCATCGAATGTATTTTGTTGGTTATTGCACACTATACAAAGGATACAAATGCTTGGACCCGACCACCTATCGGGTCTTCATAACTCGACATGCAAAATTCGATGAGACCTCTTTTCCATTTGCAAAGAAAACAACTCACACGGATCTTGCCGCTTTATTTTTATGCTCCTATTCGGATGTATTACTTCCTCTCCCTAATGACCTGAGAGAAACCTGCATCCACACATTTCAAACCATCCATCTCATCTCAACAGCAAATGCCTTGCCCCTCTTGTTTGCATGATACTCCTTCACCATCCTCACCTCCTGAAATTGAACCTACTATACCCACAAATGTTCCACCACCTTCCCCTACCTCCACTCCGCCATCCCAACAAACACCCTCTTCCCCATCAAAACCTGTTATCCATCCCGTTTCCACCTCTTCGGTTCCTTTATCAACTCATGTTCATCTGATGACCACTAGGAGTAAAGCGGGCATTGTCAAACCTCGTCATGTTTTTGATCTTCATGCTATTTCTCCTACCAACCTGCATGTTGCTTTGTTCACTGCCAAGGAACCCTAGGATTTTAAATCAGCTTCCAAACACCAACATTGGTGTGATGCCATGAATGAAGAAATTCAGGCGCTTCATCAAAATAATACGTGGACCCTTGTCCCACGTTCACCGAATGCAAATGTGGTAGGGTCAAAGTGGGTATTTCGAACGAAATATCTTGTCGACGGAACTATTGACCGACATAAAGCATGACTTTTGGCACAAGGTTTTACACAAATTCCGGGTTTTGATTTCTCCCATACCTTCAGCCCCATTGTTAAAGCCACAACAATTCGTATTGTTCTTTCTCTAGCGGTAACAAATCGGCATCTTCATCAACTTGATGTTAAGAATGCGTTTCTCAATGGCCATCTTAGTGAAACGGTATACATGGAGCAACCGCCGGGATATATTGATCAACGTCATCCAAACCACGTGTGTCGCCTAAATAAAGCTCTTTATGGACTTCGACAAGCTCCAAGGGCTTGGTTTCAACGACTAAGTTCTTTTTTGGTCAACCAAGGCTTAAAATGTAGTCAAGCCGACACATCGTTGATGACATCATCCTAACTGGAAATCATGAGCCATCTATTGCACGCTTCATTAGTCGTTCAAAAATTGAATTTTCTATTAAAGATTTAGGCAAAGTAAGTTATTTCCTTGGCCTTGAAGTTTCTTATACATCCAATGGTTTGTTTCTCCGCCAAAGTAAGTATGATCATGATATTCTAAGTCAGGCCGGTCTTCTTGATTCGAAACCTATTGGGACACCTCTTGCCACTAACGATGTCTTCACCACCAACGACACTCTCTTTCATGATCCTACATTATATCGTTCCTATGTTGGTGCTCTTCAATATTTGACTATAACGAGACCAGATCTATCGTATGTCGTTAATCAAGCAAGTCAATTTCTTCATTCTCCAATAGAGAAACATTTTACATTGGTAAAAAGGATTATGAGATATGTCGAAGGTACTCTTTCTCATGGTCATCAATTCTCGTGTCATAAAGGGCCCATGCTCATTGGCTACTCTGATGTCGCATTGACACCAGACGTTCCACCTATGGTTACTCAATTTTTTTGGTGGAAATCTAGTGTCTTGGAGTGCAAAAAAGCCACCAACAGTTTCCCGATCTAGCTGCGAGTCAGAATATCAGGCTATGGCCAACACCGGTGCCGAACTCATATGAATTTCCCATTTTATTGCATGACTTAAATGCATTACCGTCTGAACGTCCCACTTAATTGTGTGATAATTTAAGTGCAATCTTTCTTAGCCAAAATCCAGTAGCACACCGACGAGCTAAACATATTGATATCGATTATCACTTTGTTCGTGAGCTTGTGTTGTCCGGCAAACTGCAAACAAAGTTTGTTCCTACCAAGCGTCAGGTAGCCGACATTTTCACGAAGTCGTTACCAAGACCACTCTTTGAGACGTTTCGTGATCAGTTACGAGTTCGTCCACCACCCGTGCGCTTGAGGGGGGGGGGGTATTGGTGATAAATCCTCTCCTTAATTAGCTTTATTTGATTACTCAAAATTAGTTATAATTTACCTTGTATAGCTCCTGTAATTGTGTTGTAAATCTGTATTTATACTCTTCTAAATTATCAATATTATTCAAGGGAAAATATTATTCAACCCTAATATTAACTGTATTGCATATTACATTTATTGTCCAAAATTGTATGTTATGGTACTATTTCATAAAATCTTTTTAATTGATCACCAATATCTTTTATTGTGAAAATTAAAAATTAATCGTTTGAATATTAGTTTTAAATAACATGTAAGTAACCTTTACTAAAAAGGTCTTAACTTTATTTCGATTTTTAAATGTGACATGAATATTGAGCTAGTTTTAAATATAATATGATCGCAACATTAGGACGAAACTATAATACAATAATTGAAAACACTTTATCTAACATTGTGATACAATTAATTGTCATTTTTATTTAATTTATGGAATAGGATTGGTAATTTTTATAAATTTTTATCTGTTGATGAAATAAATGAAACTAAAAATGTAATACAATTACAACAATAAAGAGTGCCTTTGTTAAAATTGGTCATTATGATTTTTTTAAACCATTATAAACTCTACATCAACCAGAAATGTAATTCAATAACAACAATAAATATATAACTTCGAGAAACATTATATTCATATATCTTTCAGTGTATTTAAAATTCAACGACGCAAAACTATATCCAACGAAAATCAATACCCAATGAATGAATTGTTATTACCAAATCAAAATCAAGTTATGAAAAATAAAATCCAAGCGAATTATGCAATGCAATTGAAATTCCAAACAACTAACAATTCAAACCAAAATAACAAACATCATTTTTCCTTATTTGGTATAAGAAGCTCCACGCCAGATGTCACCATCTTTTTTGTTGCAGAATTCCCTATAAAGTCGTCATCATCATAATCATCCGCCAACTTACATTTGAAGTCACACCCACTGGACTTGCCATCATCATTTGCTTTCTTCGAGGTAGGTATGGCTGTAGTTGTATTTTCAACAACTATAATTACACTGTCTCTAGTTAACGAAACATCTTTTAAAAAATTATATTTAGTATTTAAAATATTATGCAACAATAAATATGTCTTACCATTTTATTAAAAAAAAATACACACCTTCAACAACATATTTCCTTTATGGGTAATTTTTGAGCAAGAAATGCCAAAGGATTCTAGAGGTAGGAATCTGTGTTTTTATAAAATTCAAATAAGACTAACTGAAAGAATTAAAAACAACATTAATAAAACTGAAGTCAAAGAACTTCGATTTCGATTTCTATTTACGTCCTAACTCCAAATGTCAAAATTTAATTTAACAAATAAATACATGATAAAACTAAACCTGGTCTGGATGCGTCTTCTCTTGCAATGCATTAAAAATCTCTTCATCATCGGTTAGTTTTGATTTTCCAAAAACATGATTATCATATAGTAAATTGTATTCGGTGATTTCAATCGTAAAAGCAAAACGCCTACCAATCAACTCGTTCTGGGAAGCGATCAATATCACCAAGCTGCAGAATTAACCAGCTTTGGATGAACATAAAGTTTATTTGTATTTCTAGTTAAAATAAAGAATGTTGTACCTCATGATTTTTTTCAATCAAATCATATGCTGACATAGACAACAACTTATTCGCATCATAGTCAAACAAAGTCAACGAAATCAATCCTGTCTGGACTTGAAGGAGTATCTTATACCATGAAATTAAGACTCGTTTATAAAAATGCACAAGGTAATGTGCATAATCTATAATTAATAAAATAATATAAACTTATATAAATAGGTGAATACATATAATAAAATAATATAGATCTATATAAATAGATGAATAGATACTTGTATGTCGCATCACTGACATCTTTGCATTTTTTACACTCATAAACATGCATTTTTTACAAATTCATCGGAACCATCGCCTTTATCTTTTAGGACAATTTTTGGCTTTACGCTTTTGGTACACTTCTGACATCCAAGATAGCTCCATGACATATCCTTAGGAATGCCTTGTTCCAACAATAACACAACACTTTTTCTGTATATGTGATTCAATTTTAATTATAGAATATAAACTATTAGTTTACAAAAAAAACATGCAATTTATTGAATTACCTCAAAATTTTATGTGATATCAGATATATCAAAGTTCTCAGTTTTCACTAAGAAATCGTCCTTGATTAAGTATGACTTCAATGATGTTATAATAAGTTCTTGAGTGGAAGCATCATCATTTTGGTTCGAAAGGAGACTGTATAAATGAAATAAATAATGTCTAGAAAAAAAAAACTAAAATGAAATTTCATATAGAAAATAAAACACTAAATTGAAATTTTCATGTAGATGCAAAATGATTAAACACGTGGTTCTAAAATGAACAATCTCATCAACATTGGAATTTATAAATAGCCTTGACACATCGTATGAACTTGATACATAGGGACGTGCTGGGAAAAAATCTTTGATTCAGATGTCAAATACATAATTATAACACCAACATATGAATATCAAAGAACCGAATATAAATATAAATGTAAACAAAGTAATGTAGGTAAATCATCATTTTAGAACTTGAACTTGGCAAATTGAAATATTATAACCGTAGGGCATTTGTACTCCACGCTCACAACATAGTTACTCATTTCTTGAGCATACGAATCCCGCAATGTGACATTAATTGTAGCACCACTATAATTAGTTAAAAAAACCACATGAAATGCATTAGTATAATGATGATGGAAGAATGAATAATGTAAGAATCCAACTCTAGATCACAAATCTTTGTTGAATTTTGGCTTTTTTGCTTCCAATCAGCTAAAGCCGCAACATCATCATACGTCTGAACATAGTCGATAACATCTAAAACAGTACTATAAAATAATGAGTATGCATTTGATGTAATGCATTATATACTCACATGAAGATTAAAATGTAATTGTTATAAAACAATAAGCACATGTACTTACCAATGCTCACATTGTTTGGTAAGCGACGAAACAAAATTTCATTGTATCTAACAAACTTAAAACCTAGCATGAAGATTAAGTGGCTGTCAAATGTAGCACATGAATAACTATTTGTGTGAAATGCCACAATTGATGACGGTTTCGTATGCTTTCCATTTCCATTTAATCCTAGTTCATTACCTCATTACTTGTTACCCTGGAATTAAGAATTACTCACAATTTTGTTCTCATGCATCATGGTTGTACTATAAAATACATGTAATTAAAAATTACTAAAAATTTGGTGCCGCTTATAACAAATCATGAACCAAAACAAATATAACTGATGAAAGAGATCCACAATTGCAAGTTTGCTTAACTAACCAGATACATATTTATTATATGGCTTTTAAATGACAAGTTAAATATAGATAAACCCTAAGCATATAAAAGAGAAACAAACAAACAGTGGAGAAAATGACTACATGTATTGTATATGACATGTTTGCTTCCTATTTGACTATAGGTACGCTATATATGCATAAACCTAGTTCCCACTTAATCATAATCCCTCAAATATTTCTATATTTAGATCCTTAATGAGATGTGCTTATTGAATGTGATAGATTCGAAAAACTACAACATGTACAAAATATGCATATTACTACAAGAAAAAGGGGTGGAAACCAGCTTTGGTGTGTGCAAACACATCCAGGGCTGGTGCTTTTGATCAGTTGAAGCAGAATGCAACAAAAGCTAAGATTCCGTTCTATGGAAGGTTGTTTGTTCGTCAGCGCACTTTATTACTGGAGTCTATTAAGAGTTTTGATATCAAGAATAACCATAAACCTAGTTACTTATGTGAGGAAGCAAAAATGAGGAAGCAAGATCAGTGGGTAAACACAGCTTCAACAAACAGGTATCAAAATTCAAATAGAATCCCAATGCGGATTCAACAAACTGCAATTAAAATTCAAAAAATGTTGTAGTTTTCCATATGTTTTATTATTATCTTCCAGTTCTACTTCCTTATATGTATAAGCATCACTTCAAATTTGTTAGCAATTACAATGTTTGGTTTAGGCATCTCCAATAACTTACTCCTCTAGGCTTGTTTTGGAATTGGAGTAACTTTAAAACTCAAAGTAAAACTAAAATGATTTTAAAGGACTCAACTATATATATATATATATATATATATATATATATATATATATATATATATATATATATATATATATTCTTATTTGACTATATGTACTGTATATGACATGTTTGCTTCTTATTTGAAAATATGTAGAGTATATAACCATAAACCTAGTTACCACTTAACCATACATTAGTTTGCAGTATTTCTGTATTTAGATCCTTAGTGACATGTACTTATTAAATGTGATATGATTCAGGGTCTGGCAAAACTACATGTACAAAATATGCATATTACCACCAGAAGAAGGGGTGGAAACAACTTTGGTGTGTGCGAATACATTCGGGGATAAAATTTACCTGAAATTAAGTATTAGTAAATTTTTGGTTCTTATAACAAATCATGAACCAAAACAAATATGATTGATGAAATAGATCCACAATTGCAATTTTGCTTAACTAACCAGATACATATTTATTATATGGAATTTAAACGACGAGTTAAATATACATAAAACCTAAGCATATAAAAGAGATCCAGACAAACACTCCAGAAAATGACTATATGTAATGTATGTGACATGTTTGCTTCTTATTTGACTATATGTACTGTATTTAAGCGTAGTTACCACTTAAGTATACATTAATTTGTTGTATTTCTGTTTTTAGATCCTTAATGATATCACTCCTTCTGTGATATGATTCAGGGCCTCACAAAACTAAAACATGTACAAAATATGCATATTACCACTGGTAGGGGTGGAAACCAGCTTTGGTGTGTGCAGATACATTCAGGGCAGGTGCTTTTGATTAGTTGAAGCATAAAAGACAAAAGCTAAGATTCTGTTCTATAGAACTTTATTTGTTTATCTGTTGACTGTAGATTCAGAACTTTAATACTGGAGTCTATTAAGAGTGTTGATATCAAGAATAAACATAAACCTATTTACTTATATGAGGAAGCAAAAATGAGGAAGCAAGATCAGTGGGCAAGCACGACTTCAACAAACAGGTTTCAAACTTTAAAACATAAACCCAATGCAGATTCAACAAACTGCAATTTAAAATTAAAAACATGAACCAAGTTACATATGTTTTATTATACCTTCCACTTTTACTTTCTTATGAGTATATGTTGATGTAATCTCACAAAAACAATCTAAACAAACTCCTAGATTATTTCAGGTCTCAAAATTTGCATATTTCGTTATCATTTACATATTAATCCGTCTAAACTTAACGTACCAATATCATGAAATTTGCTAACAACAAAACATAAGATTGCATGTTCACGATGGATCTCAGAGTAGGGATATGGTAAGAACTAAGAAGATAGTAAAGAATAATTACTATGGTTGAGACTGAGATTCTTTAGGTAAAATTTTGGATCATTATGTATATCCGCAGATTGAACCTTGATTATGGATGTATGACATACACAATCAGGTAAATATCAAACATGTTCATTAGTGAGGATCATCTTAACTAATATGTTTCGTTAGACTTTTTGAAGACGTGCAACTTTCATAGCCGAATAACTCGAACATTGATCACAAACGAATCCTTTATAACATCAAGATCATCAATCAAGGTTATTTGGGAATCAGTTGATAATTCAGCAGTAAGTCAACAATTGAATATCAAAGATCCGATTCTTTTAAAACTTCAAAATGAAACTATCACATCAAGACTCTGAAACAAATTTATAAGCATGGAAGCTAAATTAAGTCATTAATTCCATCTGGTTTATGGCTATTAAAATTTGAAAACCTTAATTTCTTATCCTAAATATCTAAATAGTTTGAAGAATATTGCTACAATTTGGGATAAGAAACAATATTAACTCAAGCTTAAAGTCAGTGTAAAAAAAAAATTGAACGCAAGTGCAGAGCAAGAAACAGAACCCCTTACGCTTTAGAAGATGAGCGGTAATCATGAGTTTTTGGTTGAGATACGGGAAGAAGTTGAACGCAGGAGAGAAGCAAGAGACAGAACAAAATGCTACATTTCTTATAATAGAAACCCTAATTTAAAGGCTTTATTTATAAGACATCTGCTAAAATATTCCATTTATTAATTTAATTTAATATTTTTGTTCATTATTAATAGCAAAAAAAAAAAAATCATGTACACATGGCATATAAGCCAAGTGGCGTTCTACTTAAGCATCATGTGATATCTAGTTATTTGATGTACCGCTAGCACACCTTAGTTTTAATTATAAAACGAAAATATATAAACTAAAACTAGCGGACAAATAGGAAATATTACCTATCACTTACTAGTATAGCTTATGTAAGTCCAGGTATTGAACTCAGGGACAATGATGGAATAATGATACTAAGTTGTCGGTTAATAATTAGTTATGCTCGAAAAGTGATTTGAATTCATATAAAAAAACTGAACATTAAGTAAAATCAAGTTTGTGATTCAACACAACTATAACAATAAACACTTGAAAGGGAAATGTTATAAGAATGGAATTAAACAAGGATGATCAAATTGGAAAGTTCCTCCTAAACATCAGATGAAAAAACCAAAAATGCGAATAGAGTGACTGTTTAAATGAATCAATGAAAATAAATCACCAAGATCACTCAATAATGATTTAAATCTTCAAATTTGAAAACTTATGCAAGATGAGTAAAGATCACTCAAATAAACACCAAACATAAACCACATGCGAGCAATGACTATAATATTATAATATCACTCTCAATATTAGCCGAAGAAAATATAAAGATCACTCAACAAATTCTCAAACTAATAAAGCATGCTGAAGCCCACAAACATATTCTTGTCATGAAAGATACTTATCAACTATATATCAAAGCACTAGTTTGTACTCAGATTCACATCATCAGTACAACCATATTTATAATCATAGTTAAACACATTAATAATCGACCCTTTTTACCCTCACGAGCTTAAAAGATCAAATAAAGAAATGAACTTACTTCATTTGAAATGAATATATGCAAACCCGACTCACATCAAGGAAAACATAATAATCATGGTAAATCATTCAATCATCCAACTAACAATTATAAACATTTATCCAAAACAAGAACATAAAACATTCATTCCAACAAAAAGATAAATTTTATCCAATATTTAGGGTTCTACAAACCTAAATGATCATTTAAATAACTACTCCATAACTATGAAGATACACAACATTTTTATCATGAAAAGTGTAAATCTAAACATATCGAAAGATTAGGAAATGTTAGAACTACCCTAACGATGATAACCGGTGTAATGTTGTTCCCTTCAAGATTCCCTATAAACTGAGCTTTCTTGCCTTCCAAAAGTGTGGAGTTATGGAGTTGTGTGTGAAAAATAGACCATGAATGAGTTAAATGCAGAGAAATTTGACTTTTATACATTGAGATTCTATAGGCTAAGTACAAGATTCTTGCCTTCCAAAAGTGTGGACTTTTATACATGTGTTGAAATAATTTTTGTCGTGTCGTAATGTGTGGCTTGGGTTAATGCATATGGGTTTAAAGTTTCTTTCGGGTTTTTTTTGTTTAGTGGGCATAAAGTTGTCTTGAAATTGTGGTTTTTCTTTTCCTTTAGGTTTAGGTTATCGTCATTCTATTTTATTTTTATTTTTATCATTATTATAAGTATTTTCTATTGTATGGCTCGTTGAAAGTGGAATGAGAATTCATGATTTCGAAATGCTCTATGCATATGATGGTGTTTTAAACTATTATATTCTTGATGAAACTCTGTGCATTTTACTTGTTTAAATCATGAATGTGATATGTAGGTGAGAATTTGATAAATCAAAAGGGTGGGAACATTTTTCTTTTTATCAACTTCATAATTCTTGAGTGTGGGTTTTTATGCTTTTAATGTGGAAGAGGAATAGGACATCAAATGCTATGTTGTTTTGTTGCTTAAGTGTGGGGATCTTGACTTGATATTGCTTGTGAGTTGGTTAGGTGCCTATCATGAGAGAAAATTTAATCTCAAACTTAACAATATATATATATATATATATATAGGGGGGTTCAATGGAAACCCACCATGCACCTGAAAACTTGTGAAAACCGCACTGCACCATCATAAATGCATCAAATTCCCAGCGTGATGCATCAATTTTCTGGCGTGATGCATCAAAATCTCGCGTGATGCATCACCATATTTACGATCATGCCACCGCGTTTTTCATGAAATGCACCCAATCAGACGGTATGCGTAGGTTTCCATAGTTTTCAGGTGCATAGTGGTTTTCCATTGAACCCACCCCTATATATATATATATATATATATATATATATATATATATATATATATATATATATATATATATATATATACATATATATATATATATGTAAAAACTTTTTTGTCATTGTCACAGATCATGGCGGGCTGTTTTAAACGCCAACGAGGAGGATCATCACGATCCTAAAATGTGGAAGTAGAAGAAGAAATGGTGGAAGAGCAAAATCTAAAAGTACCCTTAGGTGGGATACACTTCAACCGCCACCATGAATTCATCCGATTTCCTTTTTCTTTGGGCCGCACAACCGTTGACAAATATAGAACTTCACTGGATGAGTTTTCTGCAAGAGATATTGTCAACGACCACGTCATGAACTGGGCAGTCCTGTCTACAATCTATGTTCCAGATTGTAACATCCTCAGATTTAAATTACTGTAATTGAGGTTTAATTAGAAGAATTTTTAAATTAATGTAATTTAAGTTGAATTATGAAAGTTGGTACGAAATTTGGATTGATTATAAAGTGGGTTGCATTATATGGAAATTTAGAATTTCAAATTATAAGGTGAAAATAATTATTAAATTTTAAGGATAATAAATAAAGATAGAATTCTTTATTTATAAAATCAGTATTTTATGGAACCGGATAAGTGGAGGGACTAAATGTGACAAGAACCGAAAATGTGGAATAAAAGGGTGGAAAGTCTATTAATCCACTTCATTTCACCAAATCACTTTTTCTCACTAAACTCTCACATCTCTCTCTCTCTAACCATAGAATATCATCAAAAGTTGGAATTTAAGGCTGAAAATCAAGATTCAAGTTGCTTAGACGGATCTATAACTACTGCAATCATCGAATTAAGGTAAACATTACTTAAACTCTCTAAAATTAAGAGTTTTTGGTCGGTTTTTGATGAAAACCGAACCATAGATTTGGAATAGAAAATGTTAATGCATGTTGGTTATTGTTATGGATTTGTTTAAATCTAGTGTATATGAAGCTACATATTAAATTTCAGCTTCTGATTCACATCATAAGTATGATTGTTGGAGATTGTGTGTGTTTTAGTGTGTGTGTTCGATGGATGATGAAAAGGGTCAAAAAGGATTTGAATTTGGTATGAAAGCATGTTAATATTAGTGTTAAATGTGTTGAAAATACATGTATATTAGTTGGTATAAGTTATTTCATGTATTGAATTAATACCAAAAATGATGGGATTAAATCTGAAAATTCACAAGACTACACAAGTTCGAACAAGCAGATGATCCGAATTCGGATCCATGATGAACTCGGATCTGGTCCGAATTCGGATGGGTCCGAAATGATAATATGCAGAACAGAAATATAAATTCTAAGTGTTGAACTCGGATGGGGGTCCGAATTCGTTTTGGGGACCGAATTCGGATGATGTCCGAATTTACATGGTTCGAACTTGTGAGGTCCGAACTTGATTTAGGGTTCGAAATTACATATGGTCCAAACTTAATCAGGGTTCGAACTTGACATGGGGATTCGAATTTGAACTGGGTTCGAACTTAGCTATGGTTCGAATATAATGGGTCCGAACTATTGATGTTTAAAAATAGCAAAATAATTTCTAAGTGTTGAAAATCGGTTGAGGTCCTAATTCGGTAGGGGACCGAATTCGGATAATGGTCCGAAATTAAAAAGGTCCGAATTGGGGCTTATATGTGGACCGAATTGACATAATGGTCCGAACTGGTATATGGTCCGAATTCGGGTGGGGTCCGAATTCGGACATGGATCCGAAATATTGGGTCAAACGATACAAAAACTTATAAAATTTGGTTTTATGAAATTAAACAATTATTGACACAATGTTTTGATACAACTGACTTAACAGGTCCCTTGTGGTGTTGTTTAACCCACAGTGGGGTACTTTGTGGATCCGGTTGAAATTCCGAGGAGAAACAATATTGGTTAAAGTTTAATAACGCACCCACTGTGAGTACATATGATTTAACATGTTTATATCTGCTTTATGTTAGCTATTGCCTAATGAGACATGTTGCTTCATTATCGTTTGGAATTCTACTAACATGCGTAGATTTAGATGCACATTGATTTTGTTGCATGTCCGTTCTTTTGTTGTGCATCTATCAATGGACCGGCGGGTCGCATCTGTTACTCCGATGTTACTGCGCTTTATGACCTGGACCTTATCCCTCCGAGGTTTTGATAGGTAGTAAGTCATCCATGATGTTATGTCTATCTCAGATGGTTGGTTTGATGCCGAGCTTTGGGCTCGAAGGAGCTGCGGCTCTTGCTCCGTACTTGGTGTACGAAGAGAGTATACGACGTGTGTCGTCGGTGTTACTCTTGGGGCTTCATAAAGATTTATAAAATGCGTAAATTTGTGTATTCACTAAGCATTCGCTTACCCCTCAGTTGTTGTATTTTTACAGGAAAAGGAAAATGTGCTGCCGGACCTTCTAGTTAGGTCATTTGTGAAGTCCTGGAAGACTTGATACTACGCAATCGGTAATTGTGCTATGGGACCAATGTTGTAATATGTTTGGAATGATTGTAATGAAGTTTGAGTATGTAGATTTAGACTTGAAACCTTGTAGCATTGTAGGGTGTTTTAGACAGTTGTATTATTTTATTTATGTACTTTTATGCTTCCGCACTTTAATTAAGCTTTCAGATCATTATGTAATTTATGTATGGTGTTTAATCCTGGGTGTTATGTAATTGTGGTTAAATGTGGCAAGGGTGTCACATGTAATGGTATCAGAGCAGTAGTTTGAGATTCAAGTGTCCGTGAGGTCTTCGTCTCAAACGTTAAGTGATGATATGTAGTGGTTTAAGTAATGATCTGAACTAAGATAGGTTATGATCCAGTAATCATAAGAAGTTGACTTTCATACGAGACAATGGGTGGTGTCTTTAAATAAATGACATGTTACTAAACAAGTTATATGTGTTATATTTCAGAACATGTCTAGAGGAGGAATGACGCCCGAAGAAACAAGAGAAATGATGCTAGCCATGATGGCTGAGCAAAATCAGATGATTCAAGATCAGTTTCGGGCTCGAGATGAGGCCGAAGCTAAGAGAAGAGAAGACAAGAGAAAGAATAAGGAAAAATAGGGGGTCAACAATGATGAAAAAGATGACAATACTGGGTCATCTAACAAACCCAAAGGTTGTAGTTTCAAGGACTTCAAAGGAAATGGGGCCGTCGAGTTTAATGGATTGGGTGATGCTGTTGCCGCACTTGAATGGATAACAGCAACCGAACGGACATTCCGAATCAGCGACTGTGATGATAAGGACATGGTTCGGTATGCTACTGCTATGTTCACCAAAGATGCGATTATGTGGTGGAATTCCATGGTTAACGCCTTAACCTTGGAAAAAGTGTCTGTTATGACATGGGCTGAGTTCACTTACTTATTCACTCAGCAGTACTGTCCGGTTGATGAGCGCCGAAGACTTGAGGCAAAGTTTATGGCATTGATGCAGGGGACTAAGACTGTGTCCCAGTATGCTGTGGAACTCACGAGGCTGAGTTTGTTTGCGCCTCATCAAGTAGATACCGAAGAAAGGAAAGTAACCAGGTTCGAGGCTGGTTTGGATATAGAGATCAGAAGAGTTATGAGCAACGTGCGCTACACTACTTTTGCTGGCTTACTTGAGGCTGCCAGAAATGTAGAACAGATTCTTATCATGTCGGGATATTCGATTGGGTCTGCTGTCGCTGCTACTAATCCAACACAGCGGTCACCGCCGAAGCGCCAGCGTGAGGGAGGATACTCGGGATCTTCTCGCTCGTCACAGTATTCACCTCAGCAATTTTATCGTCGACCATCTGGATCTTCTGGTTGTGCTCGTGCCTACTCCATCAACACCGAGCCGCGATACTGAAATAAGTGTCACTTGGAACATTTCGGCAAGTGCACTAACGGACGCGCTTGCTTTTGCTGTGGAGAGTTGGGTCATTTTTAGAATGAGTGCCCAAGGAAAGCTGATGCTTGCCATAAGTGTGGTGTAGGGGGGCATTACAGTAGGAATTGCAGAAAGAACGATCCAGCTGTTGCTGCTCCGTCATCGACCCGATCATCAGGGGGATCTAGTGGTGGTTCAGTCAATCACTGGAACCAGCCACAAAGGGCACCGGCTCGTGCATTTCAAACTACCGCAGAGGAGGCTAGGGAAAACCCGGAGGTGATTACTGGTATGTTTATTGTAAACTCTTTGCCTGCAAGAGTGTTATTTGACTCGGGTGCCAATAGATCTTTTGTATCTACCGTGTTTGCTCAACAACTGTTTATGCCTCTGTCTAAGTTATCTACTATACTTGATATTGAAACTGCTAGTAACACTCTAGTCAAAGTAGATCATGTATACCGTAACTGCACCTTAGTTATTGAAGATGTAGTCTTCAATTTGGACCTGATTCTGATAGCATTCAGTGAATTTGACGTGATAGTCGGAATGGACTGGTTGATTGAGAATGAAGCCCATATAGTGTGTAAGAAGAGTATGATCAATATAAGTACTCCGGAGGGGCGTGAGATCTATATTTACGGGGATAGGAGAAGCGGGGATCTGTGTTTGTTAACCATTGCAAAAGCCCGAAAGCTTGTTGCAAAGGGTTGTGAGTCCTATTTGGCATACGCTATTGATGCCAAGGCTGAGAAGAAGACTATGGCCGATGTGCCTGTTGTATCACAATTCCCGGATGTGTTTCCGGAAGACTTGTCTGGCGTGCCGCCTGAGAGACAAGTGGAGTTTCGAATTGATCTGATCCCTGGAGCTGCACCGGTAGCTCGTTCTCCGTATCGTCCTGCTCCTACCGAGATGCAAGAAATGATGAAGCAACTCCAGGAGTTGTTGGATAAGGGCTTCATTCGACCGAGTTCATCTCCGTGGGGAGCTCCAGTATTGTTTGTTAAGAAGAAGGATGGCACGATGCGAATGTGCATTGATTACCGGGAGTTGAATAAGCTGACTATCAAGAACAAGTATCCGCTGCCGAGGATAGATGACTTGCTTGATCAACTACATGGGGCAAGTGTGTTCTCTAAAATTGAGTTGAGGTCGGGATACCACCAACTGAAGGTACGAGGAGATGATGTGCCTAAAACAGCATTCAGAACTCGGTATGGGCATTACGAGTTTCTGGTGATGCCTTTTAGGTTAACCAACGCCCTGGCTGTTTTCATGGATTTGATAAATAGGGTTTGTAGACCGATGTTAGATAAATCGGTAATTATGTTTATTGAAGACATTTTGGTATATTCCAAGTCTGAGGCCGAGCATGCTGCTCATTTAAAAGAATTGTTGGAACTGTTGAGGAAAGAGAAGTTGTACGCCAAATTCTCAAAGTGTGAGTTTTAGCTGCAACAAATTCAGTTTTTGGGACATGTTATATCTGGAGCTGGGATTTCTGTAGATCCAGCTAAGGTTGAAGCCATAAAGAATTGGGAGCCGCCTCATTCAGCTACAGAAGTTAGAAGTTTTCTTGGGTTGACGGGCTACTATCGGAGGTTTATTAAGGATTTCTCGAAGATTGCAGTTCCTTTGACTGCCTTAACGAAGAAGAATGCACCGTTTGTTTGGGAAACTGTGCAGCAAGAGGCCTTTGAGATCTTGAATAAGACGTTAAGTGAAGCACCGATATTTACTCTGCCGGAGGGCAATGAGGATTTTGTGGTTTACACGGACGCATCAAGATTGGGGTTAGGTGCTATACTGATGCAGCGGGGAAAAGTTATAGCGTACTCCTCGAGACAGCTTAAGCAGCATGAGAAGAAATACTCAACTCATGATCTTGAGTTGACAGTTGTCACTTTTGCACTGAAATTGTGGAGGCACTATTTATACGGGACTAGATGTCAACTGTACATGGATCATAAGAGTTTAAAGTACATATTTAGTCAGAAAGAGCTTAACATGAGGCAGAGACGTTTGATGGAACTAATAAAGGATTATGATTGTGAAATCCTTTATCATCCCGGAAAGGCTAACGTGGTAGCCGATGCTTTGAGTCGCAAAGCTTATGCTAAGGATTGCTGCTATATGATGACGTCTACTATGCTAACATCTACGATTATAAATGATGTTAAGGCCGCTCAAGAAGAAGCCTTGAAAGACGAAAATGTTAATGATGAGGATATTCGAGTGCAGAAAAATGTTATGGAGACTAGTGAATCGGGTTTAAAAGGAATTTATGAAAGGATCTGGGTGCCGAAGTTTGGTGGAATGAGAAGAGTGATCATTGAAGAAGCACATCAGTCTAAGTTTTATAGTACATCCTGGGAGTACAAAGATGTACAATGAGTTAAAAGCGGATTTCTGGTGGCCGGGATTGAATAAGGATATCGGCCAGTACGTGGAACGGCGTAGGACTTGCCGGCTTGTGAAAGCCGAACACCAGCAGCCTTATGGTAGTTTGCAACCGCTTCCCATTCCGGAATGGAAGTGGGAACATATCACGATGGACTTTGTTACGAAACTGTCGAAGACTAGGCGTCAACACGATGCAGTTTGGGTGATAGTTGATAGGTTAACTAAGTCCGCACACCTTATTCTGATAAGAGAGAATTATTCTTTGGAAAAGTTAGCACAGATTTATATGGTCGAGATTGTTGCTAGGCATGGAGTGCCTAAGTCTATTGTATCGGATCGGGATAGCCGATTTACTTCAAACTTTTGGTCGGCACTGCAAGAAGGGTTAGGAACGAGGATCGCTATGAGTACGGCTTATCGTCTGCAAACCGATGGTCAGAGTGAACGAACCATCCTTACCTTGGAGGATATGATGAGATCTTGTGTATTGAATCTCGGTGGCAATTGAGACGATCATTTGCCACTGATAGAGTTCTCGTACAACAACGGTTATCACGCGACGATCAAGAAAGCGCCGTTTGAGGCATTGTATAAGAGAAGGTCTAGGACTCCTACTTGTTGGAGAGAAACAGGGGAAACACCGATTGCTGGGCCGGCATTGTTACAGGAGACAAACGAGAAGATACAGCTGATTAGGCAGAATATGAAAGCGGCCCAGGATCGTCAGAAAAGTTATTACGATAGAAAGCACAAACCAATCAACCTTGAGGTAAATGACTGGGTTTATTTGAAAGTGTCACCTATGAGAGGTGTTACACGATTTGTGAAAAGAGGAAATTTGGCTCCGAGATTCGTCGGACCATTCAGAATAATAGAGAAAGTTGGAAACCAGTCTTACCGTTTGGAATTGCCTGAAGAGATGTCGGGCATACATCCAGTGTTTCATGTTGGGAATCTTAGACAGTCTTTTACTACTGAGAATGAGGATTGGGCTGACCATTCTGAGCTGCAAATTGATGAAAGGCTCCGATATGTTGAAGAGGCAGAATGTGTGTTAGATACGAAAGTAAAGAAGCTAAGGAGCAAAGAGATCGAAATGGTGCTTGTACGTTGGAAGCATCATAAAGGAGCGAATCACACTTGGGAGACAAAGGTAGAGATGTTGAAGAAGTATCCGCAACTGTTTGAATCCTAGTAACTTCGAGGACGAAGTTTGAGCGTGGTGGAGCCCATGCTGTAACATCCTTAGATTTAAATTACTGTAATTGTGGTTTAATTAGAAGAATTTTTAAATTAATGTAATCTAAGTTAAATTATGAAAGTTGGTACGAAATTTGGATTGATTATAAAGTTGGTTGCATTATATGGAAATTTAGAATTTCAAATTATAAAGTGAAAATAATTATTAAATTTTAAGGATAATAAATAAAGATAGAATTCTTTATTTATAAAATCAGTATCTTATGGAACCGGATAAGTGGAGGGACTAAATGTGACAAGAACCTAAAATGTGGAATAAAAGGGTGGAAAGTCTATTAATCCACTTCATTTCACCAAATCACTTTCTCTCACTAAACTCTCACATCTCTCTCGGCTCTCTCTCTCTCTCTCACCATAGAAGATTATCAAAAGTTGGAATTTAAGGCTGAAAATCAAGATTCAAGTTGCTTAGACGGATCTATAACTACTGCAATCATCGAATTAAGGTAAACATTACTTAAACTCTCTAAAATTAAGAGTTTTTGGTCGGTTTTTGATGAAAACCGAACCATAGATTTGGAATAGCAAATGTTAATGCATGTTGGTTATTGTTATGGATTTGTTTAAATCTAGTGTATATGAAACTACATATTAAATTTCAGCTTCTGATTATGATTTTTGGAGATTGTGTGTGTTTTAGTGTGTGTGTTCGATGGATAATGAAAAGGGTCAAAAAGGATTTGAATTTGGTATGAAAGCATGTTAATATTGGTGTTAAATGTGTTGAAAATACATGTATATTAGTTGGTATAAGTTATTTCATGTATTGAATTAATACAAAAAATGATGGGATTAAATCTGAAAATTTACAAAACTTCACAAGTTCGAACAAGCAGATGATCCGAATTCGGATCCATGATGAACTCGGATTTGGTCCGAATTCGGATGGGTCCGAAATGATAATATGCAGAACAGAAAAATAAATTCTAAGTGTTAAACTCGGATGGGGGTCCGAATTCGTTTTGGGGACCGAATTCGGATGATGTCCGAATTTACATGGTTCGAACTTGTGAGGTCCGAACTTGATTTAGGGTTCGAATTTACATATGGTCCGAACTTAATCAGGGTTCGAACTTGACATGGGGATTCAAATTCGAACTGGGTTCGAACTTAGCTATGGTTCGAACTTAATGGGTCCGAACTATTGGGTCAAATGATACAAAAACTTATAAAATTTGGTTTTATGAAATTAAACAATTATTGACACAATGTTTTGATACAACTGACTTAACAGGTCCCTTCTGGTGTTGTTTAACCCACACTATCCGGTTGAATTTCCGAGGAGAAACAATATCGGTTAAAGTTTAATAACGCACCCACTGTGAGTACATATGATTTCGCATGTTTATATCTGCTTTATGTTAGCTATTGCCTACTGAGACATGTTGCTTCATTATCGTTTGGAATTCTACTAACATGCGTAGATTTAGATGCACATTGATTTTGTTGCATGTCCGTTCTTTTGTTGTGCATCTATCAATGGACCGGCGGGTCGCATCTGTGACTCCGATGTTACTGCGCTATATGACCTGGACCTGATCCCTCCGAGATTTTGGTAGGCAGTAAGTCATCCCCGATGTTATGTCTGTCTCAGATGGTTGGTTTGATACCGAGCTTTGGGCTCGAAGGAGCTGCGACTCTTGCTCCGTACTTGGTGTACGAAGAGAGTATACGACGTGTGTCGTCGGTGTTACTCTTGGGGCTTCATAAAGATTTATAAAATGCGTAAATCTGTGTATTCGCTAAGCATTCGCTTACCCCTCGGTTATTGTATTTTTACAGGAAAAGGAAAATCTGATGCCGGACCTTCTAGTTAGGTGATTTGTGAAGTCCTGGAATATTTGATACTACGCAATCGGTAATTGTGCTATGGGACCAATGTTGTAATATGTTTGGAATGATTGTAATGAAATTTGAGTATGTAGATTTAGACTTGAAACCTTATAGCACTGTAGGGTGTTTTAAACAGTTGTGTTATTTTATTTATGTACTTTTATGCTTCCGCACTTTAATTAAGCTTTCAGATCATTATGTAAGTTATGTATAGTGTTTAATCCTGGGTGTTATGTAATTGTGGTTAAATGTGGCAAGGGTGTCACACAGATGAAGAACAAGATTTAACGATAGTCTTGAGAAAATTTTTTTGAGATTGAACATGGGGGGTTTCACTTCGAGAGCATGGACAAACTTCATGGATATAAATGAACCAGAACTTACTCTTGAGTTCTACTCTACATATGGATTCCGTGAAGTTACTAGTGACATGAACGACTCTTCGGCTATTGGATTCAAGTTGGGTGGTGCTAACTGTTCAATCTCGGTGGTTCAAATGACTACTTTGTTGGGTCTTTATTCTAGAGAGGGTGTGGCGAATCCTGACTTTCAGGGGTATATTGAATATGGCAACAAGAACCATCCCAAAGAGTACAATGAGCAAAACTTTTGGCATGTCATCGCCAATGGAGATTATGTCGCCCGAGACGCCAGGGAATCCTTGATTCGGGATCCCATCCACAGGCTTGTCAATTATTTCATTTCACTTTTAATAACTAAATGGAAGTCGAGTCCAGAGAGAGTGAACTTAAATGAATTATTCTTTATGTGGTCGGTTATCACCAAGGATAATAACGTGTTCGTGCCTTACTTCATAGCCAAATACTTCAACAATGCCACAGGGAGAAATGCAAAAGCTGGAATCTGTGGTGGGAGATTTGTCCCCAGAATAGCCAAGTCATTGAACCTTCTGAATCCACGAGTTATTCGTTTGCTCCGAGTAGAGTTCCCAGTGAGCGTCATTGACACAAGCTATCTGCTTGCCACGAAATGTTGTGGATGTTGTTGTCTTCTTGGTTTAGCTTCTTCAGCACGTAAAGGGGCCGTGAGATGGTAGGTTCTTTCAATGGGATCCTCCCAAATACATCCATGGCAAGCAGATAGCTTGTGTCAATGACTCTCACCGGGAACTCTACTCGGAGCAAACGAATAACTCATGGATTTAGAAGGTTTAATGACTTGGCTATTCTGGTGACAAATCTCCTTCCACAGATTCCAGCTTTTGGATTTCTCTCCTACGGCCTTGTTGAAATCTTTGGCTATGAAGTAAAGCAGTAAGACAAAATTATCTTCGGTGAGAACCGACCACATAAAGAATAAATCATTTGAGTTCACTCTCTCCGGACTCGACTTCCGTTCAGTTATGGAAAGTGAAATACTACGATGGAAAAGTCTATGGATGGGATCCCGAGTCAAGGATTCCCTGGAGTCTCGGGCAACATAATCTCCATTGCCGATGGCATGCCAAAAGTCTTGCTCCTTGTACTCTTCGGGATGCTTCTTATTGCCATATCAATATATCCCTGAAAGTCAGGATTCACCACATCCTCTCTAGAATAAAGACCCAACAAAGTAGCCATTTTAACCACCGAGATTGAACGGTTAGCACCACCCAACCTGAATCCAATAGCCGAAGAGTCGTTCATGTCACTAGTAACTTCACGGAATCCATATGTAGAGTAAAACTCAAGAGTAAGTCATTTATATCCATGAAGTTTGTCCATGCTCTCGAAGTGAAACCCCCCATGTTCAATCTCAAATTTTTTTCTCAAGACGGTCGTTATATCTTGTTCTTCATCCGGAACAAAGATTGTAGACAGGACTGCCCAGTTGATGACGTGGCAGATGACAATTTCTATTGCAGACAACTCATCTAGTGAAATTCTATATTTGTCAACGGTTGTGTGGCCCAAGGAAGAAGGAAATCAGAAGAATTATGGTGGCGGTTAAAGTGTATTCCGCCTAAGGGTACTTCAGGATTTTGGTCTTCCAGCATTTCTTCTTTTGCTTCCACATTTCGGGATCGTGATGATCCTCCACGTTGGCGGTTGCCCGCCATGATCTGTGAGAATGAAAAAATTATATATATATTTGAGTTTGAGATTAAATTTGCTCGCATGATAGACACCTAACCAACTCACAAGCAATACCAAGACAAGATCCCCACACTTAAGCAACAAAACATCACATCTGATGTCGTATTCCTCTTCCATATTAAAAGGAAAAAAAATCACACTCACACTAAAATTATGAAGTTGAAGATAAAGGAACATGTTCCCACACTTTTGAATTATCAAGATCTCATCTATATATCACATTCATGATTTAAACAAGTAAAATGCACAGAGTTTCATCAATAATATAATAGTTTAAAACACCATCGTATGCATAGACCAATACAAAATCATAAATTCTCCTTCCAATTTCAACAAACCATACAAAAAATAATTATAATAATGATTAAAAAAATAGAAGGAAGATAACATAAACCTAAAAGAAAAGAAGAATCACAAGAACTAGACAACTTTATTCCCACTAAACAAAAACAATTGAAACAAACTTTAAACCCACGTGCATTAACCCAAGCCACACGTTACCGCTTTAAACGACAAAAGCAACAAAATTTATTTCTACACATGTGCTAAACATAAAAAGAAAAAGAAAACTAACTAACTGACAAATAACGACATTAACTAAAAATTGAACTTAACCTAACTTAACAACAAGTAAAACTACATGAAATGCACACAACCAAAGAAGTCACAAAAAATTAAACATGAACCAACTAAAATTTATGTGAACAAGATAATAAAATCAACTAAGTAAGAAACACCAAATAAACTAAAAAAAATCCTAGAACTAAGACACATTCACAACTTTAGATTTACAATCTGACAAAATGCAAAAGGATGAACTTTTTGAAAAAAAACTTAAGGGGAATATTACAAAGGAGAAGGAGATGATACCAAAGCCTTAAGGAAATAAAAGAGAAAATTGAGAACTTCACAACTCCGGCGAGTGGAGGAGGTGGCCGGTAGTGGTGAGGGAAGAAAAACCCACAAGAAAATGCTCTAAATCTTGTGAATCAAGTGGAGGAGATGGGAAAAACAATTGATAAAAAATGATGATTGGTGGTGATGGGTGGCGGTTTCGGGTGGTTTCGAGGGCTGGAGACGAAGGAGATGTGGTGGTGTGGGTTGCGTTGTGCGCAAAAATGAGAAAGAAAAGTAGGGTTTATATTTGTCTGTTGCGCGACGCGGCGCGTCGGGTGAGGGTACGCGGCGCGTCACCCCGCATTAGACCTTGAAGTCGTTTTTGACCTACTTTTGACCGGTTGACCTGGCAATGACGCGACGCGTTATTAGAAAAACGTGGCTTGTTACTTTTGCACAAACAATTTGGTTTTGAGTAGGATATCGACACGGCGCGTCATTGGAAAGACGCGACTCGTTTTTTTTAATAGTGCAGCCCTTAAAAAAATTTTTTAAACAATAACATAAACGAGCAATCGAGACAATTTAACGAACTTGGTATTAATTATAATTCGGAAATAAACAAACTAAAACTAGTGGACAAATAGACAAGTATTATCTATCGCTAACTACTATAGCTTATGTAAGTCCGAGTATCGAACTCAGTAACAATGATGAAATGATGATACTAAACTGTCAGTTAATAATTAGTTATGCTCGAAAAGTGATTTAATATTAAGAAAAAAAACTAAACATTAAGTAAAATCAAGTTTGTGATTCAACACAACTATAACAATAAACACTTGAAAGGGAAATGTTACAAGAATGAATTAAACAAGGGTGATCAAATGGGAAAGTTCCCCTTAAACATCGGATGAAAAAACCAACCGCGATTGGAATGACTCTTTAAATGAATCAAAGAAAATAAATTACCAAGATCACTCAATAATGATTCAAATCTTCAAATTTGAAAATTTATGCAACATGAACAAAGATCACTCAAATAAACACCTAACATGAACCACATGCTAGCAATGACTATAATATTATAAGATCACTCTAAATAACATTACAATCCCAATATTAGCCAAAGAAAATATAAAGATCACCCAACATATTCTCTAAAACTGATAAAGCATGCTGAATGCCCACAAACATATTCTGGTCATGAAAGATACTTATCAACTCACATATCAAAGCACTAGTTTGTACTCAGATTCACATCATCAGTACAACCATATTTATAATCATAGTTAAACTCATGAACAATCGACCCTTTTTACCCTCACGAACTTAAAAGATTAAATAAAACAATTAACTTACTTCATTCGAAATGAATATACGCAAACCCGACTCACATCAAGGAAAACATAATAATCATGGTAAATCAATATAAACATTCATAAAAAAACAAGAACATAAAACTTCATTCCAACAAAAAGATAAATTTCATCCAATGTTTAAGGTTGTACAAATCCAAATGATTACTTAAACAACTACTCCATAACTATGAAGATACACAACATTATATCATGCATGGTGTAAATCTAAACATATTGAAGGATTAGGAAATGTTGGAACTACCCAAACGATGATAATCGGTGTAATGTTGTTGTTCCCTTCAAGATTGGCTTTAAACCAAGCTTCCTTGCCTTCTAAATGTGTGGAGTCACGGATTTGTGTGTGAAAAATTGACCATGAATGAGTTAAATGCAGAGAAATCTGACTTTTATACACTAAGATTGATGTGTCGCATCGTTCAGGTGACGCGCCGCGCCATTGTGTTGTCAAGATTCTATAGGCTAAGTACAAGAGCAGAAATTGAATAATAGCTGGAATGACGCGCCGCGTCGGCATATGACGCGCCACGTCGAACTACACTTTAGAAAATAAAAATTCTTCAGAAGACGTGTCGCGTCACACTGCACTTCGCGAAACAAAATACAAAGGTCTAGAAAACACGTCGTGTCGTTTCAAAGACGCGTCGCGTTCGACGTTTTTTCGCAAAAGCTTTTTTTCTAGCTTCATTTCGTGTTTCTTCAATAAGAAAGTCAAAGACAACAATTGCATCAATAATGATGTTTAGGCTTAAAAGTCGACCTTTTCATACAAAATAACACATTAAAACACATTGATATCACATTAAATATGTATATGAAATCAGCGATATCAAAGATTTCCAAACTTAAACTTTGTTTGTCCTCAAGCAAATCTATTACTACATACACAAAGTGTGCAAACAAACGGGCTGTTCATGAAGATATACATTCTCAAATATTAAAAAGATCTTCAAGCATTGAAGAGTATAACGAGCATGACATGGAAAACTAAGTGATGGAAATAGATATGTTATTCATTGCATGTGGGATGAATCTATAAAAGCATAATCTATATAGCAAGACCAACAACATTGACTAAAACACCTCACAAGATAAATTTTCTCTACCACTCAGTGTTTAGGCTAATCAAAACACTCAATTGCACAAATTGAAACATACATTAACATAAGCTTGCCATTGGATCAAATTGCTAACACATTTATCAAAAGAGATGCAAACATTAATAGGGCTTTGCAAGGGTTGTAACTGGGCTAAGGCTATGGTGTGAAATATTTGGGTAAAATGCTAAAGTTAGTAAAAAAAATACACTTTCAAGAATAAAATTCACAATACAAATCACTTTAGGAGACGAAAGATTTACTTTATTTGATTTCACAATATAAACATGTCATTAATGTTTAAAAATAATCATTTTTATTAAAATATAATGATTATTATATTTTTATATAAAGTTTTAAATACGCATTACCGCTTCTATATGATTTTAAATTAAAGTACATGTAACAACCTAACTTTTGATCAAGTCATAAATTCAGTATTTGAACCGATAATGTAATATTATTACATTATTTGAATTATAATTTAATTAAGTTATGAAATATTTAATTAAATTATATAAATATTTATATTATGAATTAATAAATTATTAAAGATAATTAAATAAACGAGATATAACATACAAAAATGAAAGTGGGTTAACTAGCAAATATAACTAGATGAAGTATATAAACGAGATTTATGAACCATTTGACACTCATCCACTCTCTCTCTCTACTCTCTCTCTCCAAATTATCTCCCAAACCGACCGTCCGATTATCGAGTTTTATACGTCATTGAAAAGATCTCGAAGAGTTCTATCCGAATCTGCTATCTCCTACGTCATTTCATACGAATTTGAGATAAGAATCGACATTTTAAAGCTTTATTACTTTCGGTTTTTGAAGATAAATTCGAATTTCCCATTTCTATTCGAATTTATGCTATTTTACTTGAGTATCAACTTGAATCTAATAGATTATATATAACAGAATCGAATTTAGGCTTAATATCTAACATATTCGTGATTATAGACTTAGAAATGTATGTTTTAAAGTTTAAAAATATGAACAAATTCGAGATGCCAAGAACAAACTCGAAATTGAGTTAAATTCGAAAATATAATCGAAATTAATCATTAAATTCGAATTGCTTGATTCGAATTTAATAAATTCGAATGGAGGTTGGTGGTTGACATTAAAGTTGAATCTTGCATTTCAAAATTAATTATACATTCGAATTGAAGCCTTCGAATTTAACCAACACCATCGAATTTAATTATCAAATTCAAATAGTGCCTTCGAATTTAGCATATATATATATTTGAAATCAGGAGCTTCAACTTTAATCCTATATTCAAAATGGGAATTCGAATTTAATGTTTATAATTCGAATTTATTGCCTAAACTCGAAACCCACTCCTTAAATTCGAATATATTGAATAAAATACATAGACAACGCATAAAATAACGAAATAGTTAGCAAAATGAGTATATATAATTTTATATATATATATATATATATATATATATATATATATATATATATATATATATATATATAGAGTCAGTTTCTATTGGGAACCATATGCATTGGGAACCAAAGAAAGAACCAATCACAACCTTTTGATTAAATGATCATTACGCGATTCACGTATTTTGCATCATCATCTTTATTTTGCCATAAATTTATTATGATCTTTGGTCATCATCATGCATTGTGTTCGTCGTCAATATGTTCATCGTCATGGTCGGATGCATCGTGTTCTTCCTCATCTTCAACGGATTTATGTTGCAATCATCATGGATGGAGAAGGGGAGAGAGGGTGCAGCCATGGATGGAGAGGGGGCGGTCGTGGATGGAGAGGGGGAGAGAGAGAGAGAGGTGAGGGAGAGAAATGGTCGGATACATCGTGTTCGTCTTCAACGTGTTCATCTTCACCTTCAACGGGTTTACATTGAAATCACCATGGATGGAGAGGAGGAAAGAGAGAAAGGGAGAGGTGAGGGAGAGAAAGGTGGTGATAAATAGGAAATGTAGTTAATTTTTAGATTTAACTTCCTAATCTAGTTTTTTTCTTTTTAAAAATTAATTAATTTTAATATAATAAGTATTTCAATAATGCCCCTAGTGCACCCTTAGTAATTTATTATGCATTTTGGTTCTCAGTGCTTCCCAATGCATCAAGGTTCCCTATTGAACCTCTATATATATATATATATATATATATATATATATATAGACACACACATGCATATACATACATACATACATATCTATATAGATACATACATACACACACACATATATATCTACATACATACATACATGCATATATATATATTTATAGAGTGAGTTTCAACGGAGAACCAAATGTTTATCGAAGAACTTTGGGACAATGCATGTGCTGCACAATCCCCCTGTGTGAGCTTATTGAATCCATATAATTATTGGGGGGGGGGGGGGGGGGGGGTTATGCATCACATGAGGGGATCATTTTGTACAAAATCGGTACATGTCACTATATAATTATTTGGGGGTTATGCATCACATGAGGAGATCGTTTATGGACACTTAAAAAAGTATGACTAATTATATAGATATATAGAAATTATTACTTTAGATTGTCTCATATTAAAAGTTATTGGAAAGAAAAATAAATTACATGAAATTGTAGGTAAAATGAATGAGTGACAATGACATTTAATTTTAATTTACATCAAAAACATTATATAATAAAAGTTATTGAGAAATTATAATGTTAATTATAGAATAAATAGTTTTATTATTTATTTATGTGTGAACTTGTTTTATATTTTAAAATGTAATTAATACATTATGAGAATATAAATTATTATCTCAAACTAAATGATGGAGAGAATTTAGGTGAAATATTGTTAATGGTTATATAGTTTTATCTAATTATTAAATTATAGTTAATTATATTTAAAAATAGGTAAATAAAATGCGCAAGTCTATAATTAAAAATGACAAATGACAACATAATAAGATGACAAGTGGCATTTTAGTTACTCACACAATAGTATTTATAGATTAGTTGACTTGTAAATAATTTTAGGAGCCTATTTGTTGGACAAAAGTTATGCCTACATATGAAATTGGAAGCTAAAAAAAGATGAGTTTGTTAAGATTAGTTGAATTGAATTATATATAATTAATTGCTATTATCATGGTCATCTTTGTTAAAATGACAAACTGATCAATATATTATTAATTGTTGTTTTGTACTTATGTCATTTCATCAATATAATTTTAAAAAATTATAAATAAAGGTAATATATATGTTCTATTCTAAATGATGTACTGTGAAGACCACCCCTTACGGGGCAGTTCTCACGAGTCTAGGTCCCACATCATGCAATACGATATCAATCAAACTAAGATAGAGTAATTATAATGCGGCATATTAAATTACAGGCACAAACATATTAGGATTTAGTTTAATACAAATTAAGTTTTCAAATTAAACTTATAAAGGGCACAAGTCTAATCTAATTCATGTCATCATATATTCAAAATAAATCTACCCAGACCATCATGTTATCATCATCCAATTAGTACCAAAAGGGTTGCTGAGTAGAGGTCTATGAAACTTCTGTCTTGTTCGTGTAAGACCTAAGAACTATGTCCGGCAGGTGACTTTCCTTTGTCTTTTCCTGTAAAAATGTTAAGTAGCAACCGTAAGCAAAGCTTAGTGAGTAAATAGATTTTCAAATTAACATGCAATGTCAAGCGGATCATCATAATTCTAGCGTGATATGTCTTGGCTGCCGCTACAGCCCTCATGATTGAGACATAGAAGTCATAGAGTCAGATGATGCTCAAGCCACGCTCACGCTTAAATCGTGGGGATCAGCCACATAGTGGGCTAACTACCAGTAAATCAACGTGGCGGAACATCGGAGGTCATTACCAAGTTCAATAGAACTGGTGAAATAGCCAGGTCTAGAACAATAGACCAACAAGGCTAATCAAGCTGAATCAATATGTCAAGTATATGCAATGATGAAGCAAACGTAATCAAAGTCATGATAGCAGTAATCTTAAAGCAATATCAAAAATGAACTGAAAATGCAATATCATATGAAATGATAAGTCAAATAGCTATCATGATCCACTGGGCAACACCGAACCATGGCGTGCACAGGTCATTATCCAGCTAATGATATGAATGTCAATTTAATCTAACATCAACAATTTGTCTCAACCGGAAATCAAGCATGTTAAATCTGAATATCTAAAACTCACTGGTCTGGGTCTTTATCAAACAGATGTAAAATCTGCCACCTGAGTTATCCTAGTATTTTATCTCAATCTGTTCTCTGTCAATCCAAATCTTTGACACACTTTATAAATCTTTAAATCTTTGTTCTATGTTCAGAATTTCATTGAACCTGTCCAGAATTATCATGACAAATCATGTCAATATCATCATCATTATCATTATCTTTTTATCTTTAAAATCTTTATTATATCTGATTCTGATAACTTATTTATTCACAAATCATTCTTTGTTTCATAAATTCTCAAGGGTCAATATATATATATATATATATATATATATATATATATATATATATATATATATATATAATTATATATACTCATTTTGCTAACTATTTCGTTATTTTATGCGTTGTCTATGTATTTTATTCAATATATTCGAATTTAAGGAGTGGGTTTCGAGTTTAGGCAATAAATTCGAATTATAAACATTAAATTCGAATTCCCA
The DNA here is from genome assembly GCA_020465985.1 of Centrapalus pauciflorus. Taxonomy (NCBI): domain Eukaryota; kingdom Viridiplantae; phylum Streptophyta; class Magnoliopsida; order Asterales; family Asteraceae; genus Centrapalus; species Centrapalus pauciflorus. The sequence continues at coordinate 429,922 of JAANYP010000268.1, forward strand.
TTTTGAATATCGGATTAAAGTTGAAGCTCCTGATTTCAAATATATATATATATGCTAAATTCGAAGGCACTATTTGAATTTGATAATTAAATTCGATGGTGTTGGTTAAATTCGAAGGCTTCAATTCGAATGTATAATTAATTTTGAAATGCAAGATTCAACTTTAATGTCAACCACCAACCTCCATTCGAATTTATTAAATTCGAATCAAGCAATTCGAATTTAATGATTAATTTCGATTATATTTTCGAATTTAACTCAATTTCTAGTTTGTTCTATGTATTTTCGAATTTGTTCTTGGCATCTCGAATTTGTTCATATTTTTAAACTTTAAAACATACATTTCTAAGTCTATAATCACGAATATGTTAGATATTAAGCCTAAATTCGATTCTGTTATATATAATCTATCATATTCAAGTTGATACTCAAGTAAAATAGCATAAATTCGAATAGAAATGGGAAATTCGAATTTATCTTCAAAAACCGAAAGTAATAAAGCTTTAAAATGTCGATTCTTATCTCAAATTCGTATGAAATGACGTAGGAGATAGCAGATTCGGATAGAACTCTTCGAGATCTTTTCAATGACGTATAAAACTCGATAATCGGACGGTCGGTTTGGGAGATAATTTGGAGAGAGAGAGTAGAGAGAGAGAGTGGATGAGTGTCAAATGGTTCATAAATCTCGTTTATATACTTCATCTAGTTATATTTGCTAGTTAACCCACTTTCATTTTTGTATGTTATATCTCGTTTATTTAATTATCTTTAATAATTTATTAATTCATAATATAAATATTTATATAATTTAATTAAATATTTCATAACTTAATTAAATTATAATTCAAATAATGTAATAATATTACATTATCGGTTCAAATACTGAATTTATGACTTGATCAAAAGTTAGGTTGTTACAGAATGGGCTCCACCACGCACAAACTTCGTCCCCGAAGTTAGCTATGTTCGAACAGACTGGGATAAGTAGCTTTCATGACATCTTCAGATTCCCAAGACTGATGCGAACCTTTGTGGTGTTTCCACTGGACGAGCACCATCTGTATCTCTTTATTTCTAAGCTTCTTGGTCTTTGTAGGTTTCCCGAGAGGTTCCCAAAGTATATAGTTATAAGTGTAGAGGGGGTGAATACGAGCAATTTAAAAAACTTACACACTCTTTTCTCAATTTTTTGCGATGTATTTGTTTATCAACAATTTGAAAGTTACAAACAAGCTTGAATGCGGAATAGTTCAAGCTGAGATGACAGATACAACAGTATGCTCACTAGTCTAAGACAAACTCAAACTAGTATACAATGAATACACTCACTAAGAAGCACTCACTGTGTTTACAAGACTTAAGGGAACAGCTTATGTAAAACAGCTTAGACACACAGATGCTGGTTTACACAGAAGGCTTGCATGTATGAAAATCACACTTGCACGTTCACTTTTGGTTTCAGCACTTAGCTTTCTTCACACTTCTTTCTGACCTTAGAAGCTTCCTTTTATACTCACTTAGAGGATCTAATAGAAACATCTTCATTGGACGGAATGAAAAAGGAGAAGTCTTGTTGAAAAGACAACATAACCTTTTCTGCACTTTTCTGAAAAGCAGACTTGTCTTCACATGTGCAGAACTTTTCCTTGAAGGATCAGCTTTCTTTTGTTGACCAACAAGTTGGTTCTTTGGAAAACACCATGCACTCCCCCCCCCCTACCTCCATCATCTCAGGACTCTGTGTCTGCGCAGTCAAAGGCTCTTGATCTGTCAAAGAATCCTTCCCAGTCACTCCCCAAACTGACAACTTTCACAGCTGGGCAAATTGCACTCACTGCACAGCCCTGCCAAACTCGTATCCAACTCTTTCTACGCATCTAAATCCTCTCTTACAACAAGTAGGACTCTGTGGTCCTCTTAGGAAGAAATTGACATAAAAGCATGTATCTCTATCAATGCGTGCAAACCTACCTGTCCTAACCACATTGGCCAGCCTGAACAACTCTTATTGGCTCTATCTCAAATTACTGTTGGTCCTCAGAACTGCTGATGTGAAGATACTCTTGAAGTCCATCTTGCACATGCTTCAAAGCCTGTTGTTCAACAGCTTCTGACTAGAGAAAACATTGTTAAGCTGGACCCACTCTTGCTACTTCCCAAGCCTCTTCTCTTCAGGCCTGTCTTTCACAGCTGAAGAGGTATACGGAAAACTGGCTTTCTAGTGACAAGCCGCGTTGGCCCACACCTGCGTATGCCAACATGCTGGTAAGCCTGCCTGACTTTGTGTCTTTCAGGCAGACCAGGGTGTTGAAGGTGTGTTCCATCTCCTCAAATGGGGCGAAGTCAATTGCTCGAAGACTAAGTCTAAGGGGGAGAAAACCTCTTTCCTAAGGAGAACTCAAGTACCTACAAACTCCCACTCGGTCAACCCGCAGGGGCCATCTACAGTACAGGAAGGTGCCTCTTCAAGATGCTATGCCTACTCAGGCTTTGTCCTCCAAACCCTGCCAGTTCTAAAGGGGGAGGAAGTCATTCCGATTCCAGGCCTCGCAGTCATAAGGCGGCACTTAATTCTCACTGACGAGAAGACGAGAAGAAGAGGAAAATTCCTGATGGCTGCTGTCACTACAGAGCAGCTAAAGAAAAGAAAAAAAAGCAGCCATTGATCACACAACATCCGCAAGCAGCAGCTGATCTCTAAGTTCACCAAAGCCCGTGCTAAGAGATGGGGTTCTTCCTATGACAAAGTACTTTGAGTTTAGAGACGAACAGCTTCAAGCTCTAGAGGAAATTGATTGAAAGAGAAGAAGCTGCTGCTAAGCTGCTACATCTTTGCACCAAGAAAGCAAGAAAATTCTAAAATGTCGACCTTGAGGTGCACACGGAAATTTATGGAAGCTGCTAAGGAATCAGCAGGCGAAAAGGAGGGAGAAAAAGCACAGGGTGCTCAGGTCTCTGTTGCCAAGAACTCAAGTACCCTCTGCTAGAGCCAAAATCCACTTGACAAACTTGGCTAGAAAGAAATTTCATGATGTGCTACTCGAAGGCTTGCCCCGGAAAGCGCTTGTCAAACCTGTCCCATTTCAAGAAAAAGAAAAGCCACAGTGTGGAAGCTTCAGATCACCGACATGGGTGCAACAGGCGCCTGAATGGTAATCCTACGATTCACACTGCTGTTGCACAGATGGGATGATTACAGGGAAGGGTGGGGAACTGGCAGTTGCCTGAGCCAGTCTACGTCAGAAGAAACGGCTAAGACGTACATGGCAACATCAAGCAGCTGCTGGAGAGAGGAAGTGAGCTGGGCCTTGATCCAAACGAAATAAGCGAGGGTGGTCTCTGTGGACATACCCCAAAATAAAGGCCAGAAGGACAAAGAAAATACAGAGATGGAGCTCCTCCTTACGCTTTTGATTGAAACAGGGCGGACTTGCCATTGACATAAAAAGGAAGTTGATATCTATAGCCTGCTTAACGGAATTAAAGTTTGAGGATGGCAAGAATTATTGAAGAAACCTGAGCTGGGGGGCATTTTTCTGTAGATCCCCTAAACTCCGAAGACGTGCCTTCCAAGAGCCTCAAAGCTTGTACAAAGTTGACTCTGTCGACCCCTTGCCGCCCTTCAGACTTGCAGTTTCATTTTAGGCCGTCTAGCCAATGGAGAGCCGCCCATCTGGGATCAGCTCAGAGGCTTCTATGAAAGAGGAGGAGCTCAATGCTCCAAGTTCATGATATCCGAAGTGAAGTTGCGGAACTTGAGGATTACAAGGACTAAACTGGAACATATGGTTCAGGATCCTTTCCATTGATCTGACGTCCATCTACGTCTGGGGTAGGTGACAAGAATGGGAGCTGTCCATCAGTTGGACAGGTTGCCCCTATCCGCCTCCCAACTCAAACAGTCCAAACATCTTGTACATTAGTTGTACATATTGTACACTAGTTGTACATATTACACAGTTGTAATTTTTGCTTTTCACATTAGTTGTAAAATAACATATAGACATTAGTGTACTCTTGTAAGGAACATGTGTTTCTAGTGTAATCATAGAATCAGTGTATATATAAACTGATTCTTTTACTTACTGTAATGTTGTAATTTCAATAAGCAAAAATGTACTGTAAACACTATATAGTGCTTTTTGATAAGACCAGCTGGACTGGTTTATTGCCCAAATAGGGGAGATTGTTAGGCACAACAATGCCTCAGTCCCAAAACCCTGTTATACAATCTGAGGGGGGGGAGGGGATGATTATAAACCAAAACCTGTTGATGCATTTGAAGGTTGAAATTTAAGGGCCTGTTATAGCCCTTATGAAACCTGAAAATGCTTTGCAATATCAGCTAAAGCTGTTCTATATGTTGCATGTGTTGACTGGCAATAGACAGTTTGTCCAAGCTGCTCTGTTGCTGAACAGGTGGGACATAAACTGTCTACGCTGCTCTACACTGTGCGCAGCTTGGGCATTTTTAAAGTGTCTGTTTGTGAAACCGCAAACCTGTCTTTTGTGCACAGGTAAACCACTTTATGGAATCTGTTTCCAAAGTATCCTGTATTGTTCTTTGACTACTAAGATCAGTTTACAAAGTCGAAGAAGACAAGTGGGGACCACAGACCTGCTCAGCCTGCCCAAGTGTTCTGTAACATGAAGACACAACGGTTATTTGGAAAGGGTGACAGACCTTTTTTCTTATCTCAAAATATGCCTTTACAAGGAAGAAGAAGAAAGACGCAAATTTGAACCTTCCTAAATTACGTTAAAGGGCAATGCACAGTAGACAAAGTAAAAAGACA